>LPNX011194264.1:123268-278219 GCA_001517045.1 Pseudotsuga menziesii | reverse complement strand
ATGAAATCCAAGTCAGACAATATAAATAGGAAAGTCAAATGGCTAAAGTATCCCCCTACCGGGAGGGACACTGGGTATGCAAACCTAGAAGTATGGCAACTAAGATACCCCGTTCATGACACGTCCAGAAAGGTAAATCTGTCGCTTGGTCCTTTAACCGCAATATTCCCTATACAGGGATATTTCGAGAACTGTGAAAGGTAGCCCTTCAGTTACTGAATGGAGTTCGGTATTCCACTCAGACCTCCGGAACCAATCTCACGACTTCAACCCTCCTAAGGGAGAGGCCTTCTGATAATCTGGTTGTGACCGTGTCAAAAAATACTAAGGGATTTTGGTTCCCTAATGGACAACAACTATGTCTCACGTGTAAATAACCGAGGGGTGTTATTGGAAGCCTATCCCCCCGATCCTACCTAACTAAAAAATTCTTTTGTGTTCCTCAAATGAGGTTATAGTGCTGGTTGAGTTAAGTAGATTTTAGGTCTCACTTGAATTAGGGGATAGATTGTGTTCTTGTGAGGTTATGAATCCAAAATAGTTACTCAATAACAATAATAATGTATGAAAAACTTTAAAAAAATTTACCATGCGAATTTTTTCTGAAATAAATAATGCTAAATTTTTTTAAACAATTCTGTAAACAAGGGACAGAAATGGCTGTAGGGCTACAAGTGGAACAGGTGGCTGTGCAAGTGCAGGAAAAATGGAGGCAAAGTGGCTGGGTTTCGGCGCGGAAACAAGGGCAAAAAATAGTTTGCGGACCGCGGGTATGGGGCGGACTCGTGCGGTCGGACCGCGGGTTTGAAGGCAACAGTCGCGTGCAGATCGCGGGTTTAAAGGAAACAGGCGTGGTCTAGGTTGCGGGGTTCTGGCTGATAGCGGCGGTCGGATCGCGACTGTGTAATGAACAGGCGCGGTCGGATCGCGACTGTGGGCTGAAAAAACGCGGTCGGGGCGCAACTGGGAAATTTCAAAGACGCGTCCAGGACGCAGGAGAATGGCTGACAGCGGCGGGCTGGTCGCAGGTTAGGGCCTGAAATGCGCGGTCAGGCCGTGACTGCGGAAGAAAAAAGTGCGGTTTTCGGCGGCCGAAAACGACAGCCGAAAGTACAGTACGGAAAAATTAAATTAAAAAAGCCAGCGGAGTCGCCAAAACTGTTGCTAGGGTTTTCACCCTAGCTTGTGCGAATGAGCACCTACTAAGGAATATGGATTCCTTAGTAGCAGTTCAATGATATATGAATTAAATAATGATAAACTAAAACGAAAACTAATCTAAATATGTTCTTGAAGCTAAAACAGTAAAAAGTAAATAACATGAAACAATACGGTGAAAAGTAAATAATATAAAGCAGAAACCATAAAGAAATAAATAATGATCTTTATTTATGTTACCTCCAATGAGGAGGTTGATAGAGTCCGTTGCGCTGGTCCGATGTCGGTGGCTTCGAGCTCCAAGCTGCCTCTTCCCTTTCTCCGGTGGTGGAAATGGGCCAAAAAGAGTTCTCAATGGTGAAAATAGCTTAATGGTAAGCTAGGGTTTCAAGAATAATTTCGGCAGAGGGAGGATGCTTATGATAATGGATATGGAATAATGGGTCTCCATCACTTATTTATAAAACCATGTGGTTTAGGTCAGCTTTTCAGGGTTTTAGTTGTTTAGGGTTTCAGCTATTTAGGGTTTCTTCTTTTTTCCTCATTATTTTATATTTTTTATTCCTTTTTGGATATTTTTGGAGGAAAAAAGGATTTTATAGCCTTTTGGAGGCAATTTAAGCTTTTTGGTGACCTTTTAGATGGTTTTATGGGTTTTTGATGGAGATATGGTAGGAAAGTGGACAAATGAGCCATGTAATGGGGTAGATGAGGTAGTTAACCATTTTTGGGTGTTAACATTGGGTTCTAACCTGATGTTTATTTGGCTCCCAAGCTTGGCATCATGTGTTCCTAGTTTGGTTGTATTGAAGATGCATGCCAAATGTTTGGCAAAATGCACGCGCACAATTTGGTTTCATAGACTACTATGATAGTGGGATACCTGCAACATGGTTATGGTGGAAACTTTTGGGTACTCTTTTTCTTGATGATGGAAGAGGGAAGAAGGATGAAACCGAGTCGATTTACTATCGTCAACATTCTATAGGCATGTGCGAGCCAGGCTGGATTGAAACAGGGGAAACAGGTTTCATAGACTACTATGATAGTGGGATACCTACAACATGGTTATGGTGGAAATTTTTGGGTACTCTTTTGCTTGATGATGGAAGAGGGAAGAAGGATGAAACCGAGTCGATTTACTATCGTCAACATTCTATAGACATGTGTGAGCAAGGCTGGATTGAAACAGGGGAAACAGGTGCATTCTTGCTGCATTAAAACTGGATTTGATATGAATGTGTTAATGTGTTGTGGGCTTATTGATATGTGTGCCAAATTAGGGGATTTACAGAGTGCCCAACTGATGTTATGGAATGCGTGAACCAAATGCTGCTACTAGGGAATGCAATGATAGCCGGTTATGTGAAGCATATGTTTGCATAGCATGAGTTTAAAATCTTTTGACAAATGCAACCAGCAGAATTGAAACCATACCAAGGCACCTTTGTTAGCATTCCAGATGCTTGCACTGGGATGACCTCATTGGAATATGGAAAGAAAATCCACACCCACATTTTGAGAAGAGGATTTGAATCGAAATTTATTGTGGGAAATGCGCTTGTTGGAATGTATACTAAATGTGGGAATCTGGAGTATGCACACCGGTTGTTTGATGCAATGCGTAAACGAGATACAGTTTCTTGGAGAGCACTATGGTTGCATACTATGGTAGGTTTAGGAGAAGCAGGGAGGCGGTTGAGGTATTTTGAAAAATGTAGCAGGCTGGTATGAAGCAAAATCCTATTACATTTATTGGGGTTATTGTTGCTTTCAGCCATGCAGGCCTAGTTGATGAAGGTTGGCATTACTTTGATTTTATGAGAGACCATCATTACATTACCCCACAGGCCGAGAATTATGTATGCATGATGTATCTACTTGGTCATGTTTGACACCTCTATAAGGCACTTGATGTGATAAGAAATATTCCATTTTAACTATATGCTGCTTTGCTTGGTGCTTGCATAGTCTATTCTAACATTGAGATAGGAAAAATTGTAGCTGAAGTTTGAACAAGTTTTTAAGCTCGAGCCTCAATGTGTTGGAAATCATGTCGTACTGTCAAACATCTATGCTTTTGCAGGTAGCTGGGAAGATGTAGACAAGGTAAGAAAAATGATGAAAGATAAAATGGTGAAAAATAATCTAGGGTACAGCTGGATTGAGGTCAATAATGAAGTGCATTCATTTCTTGTAGGAGACCGAACACACCCACAAACAAAGTTGATTCATGCAATTTTGGGTAGTTTGTCTCTGTAGTTGAAAGTTGTAACACCTTGGTTTTGACTCCGTTGCATTAGATGTATATGATGTATATATTGTAAATGATCATGGTGCAGAGCTAAAGACCAAGGCCCCACCATTGATTGGTTATGCTATGTTTCGGATTTAAATTGTCACTGGTGGTATATCGTGGCATGGGGCATACATATTGAGTTTTGTCATCATGTAAATATGCATATTTAATTAAATAACCCAACTAGCTACGTTCGTGGCAACTAAATTGAGAAGGGGCATTATTTTCACAAGGATAAGGGTGGGGAATGTCAAACCTTGGCCAATGGGGGGAAAATCCATGTGTCACCTTCCCTTGTTTTATCCCAACCATCACCATTAAAAATTGCTGCTGTTAGTTGGGACAGTTATGGATGGGAGTGTAGTGTGGCAGGGCTGTCAGTCCTTGCCCACACACACACTCCACCAGCATGGTTGACCTCGCGATGGCAAGCAAAACCACCGCCATCACTCCAGCGGGCTACACTCTCTCCACGACGGTTCTGAAACACTCACGCACTTCCGACTACTTTGCATCCTCTCCGTTTCCTGTTCATTTTTCCCACGCACAGGCTTCTTACCGGTTGGGTCTCACACAACTGGAGGGAGGAGCCGCCTCCATTGTCGTTCACATTTTCACACAGAGGAGTCAAGTGTGTTCCAATCTGTATTTGGGATTTGGTGTGAATATTCTCTCACGCACTGGGTTCTACGTTGTTGTTACTCACACAGCAAGCTGGGAGCCATTTGGTCGTTATCATCCCCAATTTTCCTGTGGAGATCCATTTTTACACTCAAGGACTGTGTGTAAGTTTTCCCCTACCGATTTGTGGCTAGTGCATATGTTTTTCCCTCTGTATTTTGGGGTCTGGTGCAAGTTTCTCTCAAGCACAGGCTGGGAGACTGTATTTCTTCCCCAGTGTGGTCTGGGTAAGCTTTTCCAGTGACTTCGTTGTCCAAGATGGACTATTGTTTCCCCCTGTTGTGAGTTGTGTTCACTGATACATTTGGGAATGTGATAATTCGCTTGGGAGTCGTTTTGGCCATGATAGGGCCAAGAATGACTCAGGAGTCGTTTTCCTTGTTTAAGCTGTAACAACTGATTGATTGCATGTGTGCAAGGGTTGGTCTTTGGACTGTGTTGGGAGCAGGGATGGGGGCTTGGTTTGCTTGATAAACCTGGTGTGTTTGGAAACCACACAGACAGAGCTAGAGGGCTGGCTTTCTTCTCCACAACCCCTGAATAGCACTGGAAGGGAATGCAGGGCCTGAGGGACTGTGTAGTAGAGAAGGGACTAATTCCTTGTGTTGGGTGTGTGTGGGTGTCTTAGAAGTCAGGCTAGTTCTGATGTAGGTGTTCATAGCTTTGTAATGGGCTCACCAGCTTAGCATTTATCCTTTCCCAACTCCTGGATGGCCTGATAAACCTGACCATGTTGGCTTGGATGTCTTGTTGATGGCCTGATAAACCCAACTGTGTTGGCTTGATTGTGTTTTGTGTATCCTCGGCTATGTGTAAGCCTGCTTGTTCCTTATTCCTTGGAGAATCATGCCCAGCTCGGGGGTGGCAGCGTTGCTGAGAGATTAAGGAGCACGCTGGCCTATGGTTGGGTAGAACGTTGCAGTGACGTAGCTGGTTGTGGAACGAGTTCCTTATAAGATAAATAACTTTGTCTATTTTACTTCTGCAATCCTATTTACTTTTAATGATTATGATGAACATGTTGAATGAATGCTTGTATGAATGTATGTTGCTTCCGCTGTGTATGATAAACAATTGCATCTGTGCATGTTCTACTTCAATTCATTATGTTTCAGCATTTCAGCAATGCTATGAAAATTCACATGTTCATGGGGCTAGTAGCCCGGATGGTTGATGCCATGGTATCGTCCTCTTCGTCGGTCGGAGGGTCGGGGACGTTACAAAAGAAATGGGGTATGAACATTATGAGACTCATTTAATTCTCACATGTACTGCAGAAAGACGGAGCATTATGAGGTCATTCCCCAAAATGATAAACTTGTATACAAGCAAAGTGGATAGTTGAATGACACTACCAAAGGGAGTGTAGAGTCATTCTGGATATTTGTAATGAGTATGCCAGAAAGATATATGTTAGAAAGGTATTTCAACATCAACTAGATTAATCAACAATTCCATGATGGTGTTTTAATTTTCAACATAAGGTCTTTTTTAGATTGTTAATGGAATTTATAAATGTAGTCTTAGCTTTTGAATCATACCTATAAGGATCTATGTTTTCAATCATGTTGTTTTCTAACATGCTCAATTTTCTTGTTGTGGATGCGAAAAGAGAGGGGACGTCCCAACATTCTAGCTTCTTGGCTGAAGGGGTTACATTTGCAGCTAGAAAACTTATTGCACATGATGAAGGTAATCTATCAGATCCTTTGAAGAGATTTACCATTTTTTGGAAAGATACATATCATGGTTTTGTTCAGTGCATTGATAGAACTTATTTGAGTATTTATTCATTTATATTTTTTATGCACTCAATTAGGGCATGTCACATCTGTAAATGATTATCGTATAGAATTTATGATGGGATTTTAGTTGCACAAACACTATGATCAAGGTTTGTAATTTTTTCCTGGAGGTTTCCATAGTTAGTCACGTTGTAGAAAATTTCTGCATTTAAACTGTGTTGAATTTTAAACCTTCTTGATGTTTCTAATGGACACTCCATGGTCCACCCATCATCAAGGGATTCATATTCATATTTGATATTTTAAGCATTTCTTATTTCCTCCTATTAAATACAAATTTTAATCATATTTTATGATTTTCTTCAAAGTGGTTAACTACTTGTCCCCTATTTATTTCCTCCATAGGCTCACTCGAGAGTTGATTCTATCTATCAAAAATTTATCTGAATCCCTGATGATGGGTGGAGTGTCCCATATTGTTCTATTTTTAGGTGCTTGTTGATCACATATTGTTCTATTTTCAGGTATTTGTTGACCAAATGCACCATCTAGTGAAGAAGAGTGCACTACTTGGAGTTATTCTTGGATTTCCATAGTCAGATTTAGCTAGAAAAAAAGAGAACTCTACACGAAAGATATTTTTGGTATGATGTTTGTCCTTGTCAACTCAAAAAGAGAGAGATGGAGTTGGGAATAATTTTAGCCAAGGAAACTCCTCTTTATCCAAGCATAGAGGGTGCACTAGTTTGGGAGCATCTTTGCCACTCAAACCCATCTTTATCCATTCAAAAGACTGAGTTGTTGATAGTCTTGTTTTTGGAATGCTTTATCTTTATTTCAGAAGAAAAAGGAGGGTGCACTTGTTGATGGAAAGAACTGGGTTTCTTTCTATAAATGCTTTACATTCATGTTATCTCAGGTAGGATGCACCACCTAGGTTATTATTAGGCTTATTTTATCCTCTGTTAGTCATTTCTAATCAACACTTGATAGTTACGAGGAGGGCATATTTTTAGGTTTCCCACATTATGTTCATCTACTTAAGGAGATCACTATTATGCATGATTATTTATAATACTCCCTATACAAATAAGTAGTTGATGGGTGCATTTTGAGGTTTTCTATTTATGCTTGGATCTACTTTTAATCAACTCAAGCGAGGTTCTATTTTGAGAGGTATTATCAGTATGTTTTGTCTCCTAAAATCAGAGTGAAAGGAACATATATGGCTTGATAAAAGGAGAATCAAGTTCATTCGGTTATATCTATCAAAGCTTTATCTGAATCCCAGGATGATTTGTGGAGTGTCCACTTGAAACATGGAGAAGTTTTAAACTCGAACACAACTTAACTCCATAAAATTTCTACAATTATGATCAATTCCATGTCAACTTGAACATGCACTTCAATGGTTCAAGAAAATTATGTCAAAAGTAGATGTTATGAATTGTGACATTCCTTATGACATATCTTATCACAATAATAGTCACATACTACATTTAGGAATTAGGAGATAGGTCAACAAGTTCTTATCTTATTATGTGTGGTATGGCACTATGAACTTGAAACAGTCTACCCACTTATTAATGCCCTTGGCACAGTCCAACTAGTTCCAGAATGCATTGGCACCACAATTCTTCCAAGTCAACAATAGGAAATTCCTTCTTAGGAGGTAATTATTCAAACTCCTCCATCTTATAAAAACATAATCTTTTTCTTAAAAACTCCACCAAGTTGTCTTTCACCCTGTTCATTTCTTAGTGAGCTTGAAAGGCTACGTTTTTAGCAAAATCAGTCCAATCCAGTGGGTAACCAGCCCAATCAATGAATAGGACTGCTTATCAATACTATGGTATCTACTGGCATGGCATCTGAAAATAGTGTAGTCAAAGTGCCAGTAATATTCTATTATTATGTGGTCATATGATGGCACTCTATTTAATGGATGACATGACAATCTTCTGCAATGAAGTGTAACTGTGGTCTAATTGAAAATGCAAGGTTGAAGGTTGATGTAGAAAATGGACATTGCTTCAAAAAGTTCAGAAATATCCCCTAAGATACCCACGTGGGAATGTGGGGTAATAATCACCTCAACTAAAGATATCGAAACCCAACCCTAATGTTCCTTCCTTTCATGGATATATGAGCTAAGTAAAGTGTGTCTCTCCTAGAGATTATATAAGGCATGCAAGCATACATCCTCTTGTTGAATTTTAGCATTAGTAGAAATACTTAAAAATATGCAGATTAACTTAAACAGATAACAAGTGCAGTAAAATAAAATTCATCACATCAGCACAATGGACACAAGATTTTTTCACTGGGGAAAACTTCAAAGGACAAAACCCCCAAAAAACATTAGTAGCTCATCTCATAAATGAGATTACTTAGGAAAATTTTTTAAAAAGTTCCTCAAACCCCAATCTGGGTTTGAACACAAATAACAGTAAATTATTCTCAGCAAAAATCAGAACAAGGGTTTCAAACCCTAGGTACTCAAGTTTCCAGATTTTCCTGGAAATAATCAAAACTATCCAAAACAGTCTACTTGAATAATTTTTCAGATCTGCCCAGAAAACTTTAGGGCCTGCCCAGAATCAAAAAATTTACTGCAAGACAGGCTGTCCATAAATAAATCAGATCTGCCCAAAAAGTTTAGGGCCTTCCCGGAAACAAAAATTACTGCCCAGAAATATGTAAGACAGGCTGCCCATAAATAAATTAGATCTACCCAGAAAGTTTAGGGCCTTCCCGGAAATAAAAATCACTCCCCGGAAATATGTAAGACAAGCTGCCCATAAATAAATCAGATCTGCCCAGAAAGTTTAGGGCCTTCCCGAAAACAAAAATCACTGCCCAGAAATATGTAAGAAATGTTTCCCATAAATCGGATCTGCCCAGAACGTTAAGGGCCTGTCTGGAAACAAAAATCACTGCCCAGAAATATGTAAGGCAGGCTACCCATAAATAAATCAGATCTGGAGATGCTGAAGATAAGTTTGCTGATGAAACCCTAGCTGAGGGTTACCTGAGAAACATTGATGCCCTGGATGGAACAAAAACATAAAAATGGTTTTCAATGGAGTCTTCAGTAATATCAACCTCACCTGTGAGAGCAAAATTGTGTTTATGATAATGAGAAGACTTGATCTTCTTTTATAATCTTCGTTCACCTGTAAGTGGGCCAAAATTAGGATAGATAAAATAATAATATTTTATTCTTGTCCTAATTTCACTTTTACCTTTTTACCAAAAGGGTCCTTTTAGTAACTTCGACTTTTACCCAAAAATTCCTTATGTAAAATTAATTTGACTTTCACCTGTGGTCTTTTTCTTGTGGTCCGAAATTCCTTATGTATTTTTGACTTTTGTCTTTAGCCTTTTTCCAAGTGCCCCTATGGTCTTTTTTATTCCAAAAGTACATCATCATAAACCAAGAGAGTTACTAATGCTTTTATCTCACACTCTGTGTGACACCTAGATCTGGTACTAGGGTAACTTAACCAAGGGTAGCTAAGCCTTGGAGAAGTATACAAAGCCCATAGATCAAGGGTCAGAGTGTCACACATCCCTAGACCCAATCTAGGGCTTACACTGCCTTCTTGGTAACAGACCAGGTGCCTCAGTCATGGGCTGCATAATTTGATCCTAGGTCAAATACTTGGTAACAAACCAAGCGCCTCCATTCTCCTAGAGAATGGCTACTCAGAACTAAGCTGAGTCTACCAGTACTAGACTATTCAACATCGTGGTCCCGGACTAGATGTCTACCATTCAACAGAATGGTCACTCAATACTGGGTTGAGTCTACCAGGGTAGAGCTCGGTCTATATCATGGTCCCATACCAGATATCTACCATTCAACAGAATGGTCACTCAACACTGGGTTGAGTCATCACCATGGTCTTGGACCAGGTGGCCCCATTCTCCTAAGAGAATGGCTCTCGATGCTGCTAAAAAAAACAACACCTCTTAGGGATACTTGTATGCCTGGAAAATAGAATTGATAGTGGTGGTTTTAAAGTATTTAGTAGATCTGTAGCACATTCAAGATGAACATTCTATTTAGAGTTGACTATCCTAATGCATCCTATTGCGTCTATGGACTTTTCAACTGAATTGTGCCCTCCTAAACTTGCATTTGTCCAAAAAATCAGTCTCCAAAGGAGCTCATCAAAAGTTCGCTTAATATATTCAATTATGCATTCAAAATCAGCCCTTGAACAATCAAATTTTGTCCACCAATAGTCTCAAAATGACCTTTTCCAAAGTAGTTATCAAAATAGTTTTTAAGACTGCGCTACATACAACTATAAAGAAGTCCTTCGGATTGTAATGAATCAACCATCAAACAACTATAAAGACTATCTACTTGGTTCTTCAATTGATTATAGGTTTCCCTTTGAAAATTGTGCCAAAAACAATTTTTAAAACAGTCTTAAACAACTCTTGAAAAATCATGCCCAAACGTGATTTTAAAACTGTCTGAAACAGTCTTTACTAGTGTCTAACAAACTGTTCTGTAAAATCTACTCATAATCAGTGCAAGTCTACTCCTGACGAATGTCAACAAACACCTTTCATAAACATTCCATTTCTTCCTCTAAGACTTGCAACAAATATTTTTCAAATCTATCCACATATGTCCTTTAAAGCTAAGTCACATGGTTCGGGTTCGGGAAGGATTAGGTTCAGTTCAGGTTCGAATTTTCCGATGAGGTTCGACAATAGCTTTGACTATATTTATATAAACTTTCTTCATATACTCCCCCTTAACTAATTTTCTACACCCCATAGCCCATAGGATTCAAAGCACTTAGGTCACTATTCATAGTTTCGTCGTATATACTTGTTGTTTATGACATTTCTACTCACAGATTTGTGCTTCTAAGAGTAGGTTTTTGTGGTTTAACAACAGATTTACATGCTTCCCACAACAATAGTTTGTTCTTAGGGGTAAATCTATGTTCTTACTTGTTGTTTGGTGTGTTCTTATGTAGGCTACAGGTATGATATTTCAAATTACAGAGATCATTTAATTTATAGACAACATAAATAAATAGAGAGCATTTAATCTATAGACAACATAAATAAATCAAGAGCATTTAATTTATAGACAACATTTTATATACAACATAAATATATAGAGCGCATTTATTTGATAGACAACATAAATAAACAGAGAGCATTTAATTTATCTATATTGTGTTTTTTTTTTAATTTCAATTTTTTTTCAGAAAAAAATCAAACCTAAAAAAAAATTGTCTTCAGGTTCGCCTTCAGGTTTGACATTAGGTTCGGCTTCAGGTTCAGGTTCAACGAGGTTTGGGTTCGGCTTTAGGTTCAACATTAGGTTCGTCTTTCAAGTTTGGCGAACCTAAACAAATTTCAAATTTTTTTTGAGGTTCTCCGAACCTTGAACCTCAAGGATTAGGTTCGATGAACCCTATGACTATGCTTTAAACCGTTCTCAATATCAACCCTCAACTATAAATTAGAGTGGTTACTTGTCATCAACACCATAAAAATATGTCATTAATTCTTAAGTACATGTTACAGGAATGCTTCTTTGAAGATGTCTGACAGTGTTGTCTTCAATTTTTCCCATATTTGTCTTGCAACATATGCCAAAAATAGTCCTTCAAATGTACAACAACTTGTCTTTAGATGTGTACCAAAAATCCTTCGTGTATCCCAGGATTGAGTCCATGTATCTCGGGGTTTGAGTCCTTCATACCATCAATATACATAGAAACTAAATGCTGAGGATAGTTCTTTCTACTAATAAACTTGCTTGTGAGATTTCTATGGAATAATACGCCACTATGCCCCATTGCTTCGTGTTTGAAAAAACCCGGCTACAAATTCTTCCCAGGTATTTAGTCCTAGGTAGTCACTAACCTTATCCTCCTCCATCTCCAATTCAACCATCTTCGACATGTCAAATGCTGGTCCCTCTATGTTTAATTCGGAAAACTAAATTTTCTGATAATTCCCCATTGGGTTTAGCCTTTAAAGAAATAGTTCAACTTCCCAATCCAAGCCTAGGGATTAACATTGTAAATTAGCCTATCTACCTTGGTTCATAACATAGGATTTGAAAAATCACCATTGCTTGTGGAAATATGCTTATTTATTTTAGGTTTGACTTCTAGCATCTGACGATTTGCATGAGCACTATGATCACTAACTTTATTTTTAATAACAATTTTTTTTTCTATTTACAACAAATTGATACAACAGTCCCAACTTAATTTGTAAGATCATATGATTTCATAAGAATCAGAGAGTCCTTAGTTTCTATAATCCTTGTTTTGCAGAAGGACTTTTCAATATGTTCTTTGCTAATATCTTTTGAATACTAAATAATTTTAAATGTTAAGCATGGTAAAATACACCAAAGGATTTAGCATGAATCACAAGGATTTAGTTTTGCAAAAGGGCTTTTCAATATGTGCTTTGCTAATATTGGACGAGTGATTAGAAAATAACTAAGTGCCAATGGTTAAGAAACAATAGGGGTACATGCTGAAATAAATGAGGGATGCTAGTAGTGTTTCACAAGTGAAGGGGATAAAGTGTGATGATTGTTGACTCTGAAATGAATGGATACATGATGGACATGATGGAATTTTGGCCTAAATACTGCCTCCCATTCAATCTATGAAGTTCAAATTCTAGTTGGAAGAGCTTGTCTATATTTCACGAGAGAAGAAAAATCCTCTAGAGTCAAAGGGTAAGAAACAATAGGGGTACAAGTCAGTGTTAGTGAGCCTGTACATGAACCAATTGTCCACTGCCATGTGGTGATAGGGGCCGACGTCTTGAACAATGCTCATTAATTCCTTATTTTAAATGAATATTGCAATAATTGGAGTGGACTGAGGTTCAATACCCCACGAAGGAAAATATATTTATAGAATATGAAATGAGAAACAAGATAACAATCTCAGATTCTCCCAAACTTAGGTGATCAATGAAATAACCTCAATCGTTATGTTCTTGACAAAAGGAAGATCCCTTAATTGCCAATATTTTATTGGTGTTGTTGAGATTGTATTTCTTATACAATATGTAGATGGAACCACCCATGGATCTCATATAGAAATAAACACACATATGGGAATACTTTGGATGCAACTAAAAAATTGTCTAAGGGATGCACCAAAATTAATGAAATACCCACATTTCTTTTTAGAGAAGCAATCATAGGTGTGAAGGTCCATGTGTAACGTCCTTGACCCTCCAACTAGCGAAGAGGACACTATCGAGTGCTGCTATCTACCCAGGCACTAGCCCCATGAACATAAAATGAAATGCTTTGAACTAAACATGCATAGATGCATAAATTATTTATCATACAGTGGAAGCAAACTACTTTCCATTCAAGCATTTAGCATATTCGTCATTTTTATTAAACAACAAATACAATTGCAGAGATGAAATAGACAAGAATACTTATCTTATGGAGAAGCTCATCCCGTAACCAGCTATGTCGCTGCAACATTCCACCTAACCATAGGCCAATGTGCTTCTTAATTTCTCAGCAACATTGCCACCCCCGAGCTGGGCATGATTCCCCAAGGAAAAGGAAACTAAGTAGGCTCACACATAGCCAAAGATATGTAAAAACTCAGTCAAGCCAAAGCTAGGTTTGGGTTTATCAGACTACCAAGGGGACACAACAACACATAACCAAGCCAACAAGTTGGGTTTATCAGGTTATCAGGAGATGGAAGCATTGTCTGCTAAGCTAGTGGGCTCACTGAAGAACTAAGGATGCCTTCACCAGAACTAGCTTGACTCCTAAGACATCCACACACACCCAATGCAAGGAATCATTCCCTTCTCTATTGCACAGTCCCTCAGGACATGACTTCCCTTCTAGTGCTATTCAGGGGGTGTAGAGAAGAGATCCACCCTCTAGCTCTGTCTATGAGGCTCCTCCAAAACAGTAGGTTTGTTAAGCAGACTCCTTTCCGCTCCTACATAGTCCATAGACCAATTGCATACACAACAATATACACCATTTCTGGGTTGAGGAAAACAATTCAGCCGCAAAATTAGTTGCCAAGGAGGGTAAGAACAACCCCTAACAGAAATTCGATTTCCTAGGAATGTTTTGGCCCTAACGTGGCCAAAAAACGAATTCAAACACAACTAAGAGAACGTGGTCTCTCCTCCAAATTGCTGGGCAATTCAAAAACGATTTTTAGCTTGGCAATCAGTGGGGAAATGCAACAGAAACATCAGGGAAAGAAACCCAACCACATATCATTACCAAAAACGAATCCACAGCCTAGGAGAATGAGGAAATGACTACCCACGTGAGGGGAAAACACACCCACAGCAACTCAAAAACGAAATTCACACACAGAGAATTCCCAGCCGCTTGAGAGAACCTCAACATGGGTGAATGATGAAGTTGAAAATGCCCAGGATCCCAATCATGAAGGAGAGGATACCACAAGAAAATCGTGGAGGTGAAAACAGCTCCCTAGCTTCCCTGTGTGAGTAAACAATGAAGAACGTGGATATATATCCCAATGGCATGCATTTTTGGGTGTTTACTTGCCCCAAAAGTCAAAATTGATTTTCCCCAAAAATGGGTTTTCCCCAAATTCGAACTTCCTTCCCATACTCCTCTCATCCCCATGCAATAACTACTTCAACCAATTTCTAGCAGAATTAAATGATTGGGTGAATGAGAAAAGAAAGGTAGTTGACTGTTTCATGGGTTCTCCCTTTGACATTTGGCTTTTCTCCATTGGCCTCAAAGGTCAAATATTTCCCCCTCCGTATCCTTAGGAAATCATGCCCCAATCTCTTTTAATGTTGCATCGACATAGTTGGTTGTGAGTATTTTAATTAAAATGCATATTTACATGATGACAAAATTTATAATGTGCCAGCTTAACATGAATATACCATCGGCAATGATTTTAATCGCCAGAACATAAAACGTTAAATCGATGGTGGGGCTTTTTCCTTTAGCTCCACATCATGATTAATTACAATATATACATCATATACATTTTTAATGCAAACAGAATCAAAACCAGGGTGTTACATTCCCCTCCCCCTTCAACAACACTATCCTCAGTGCTCTACAAAATTGAACAAAATGCTACATTGGTACCGCCTCAGTGTTCCACAGAATTGAACAAAAATGGATGTGCCAATCGCATGGCATCCTCCAGCTCCCACGTAGCCTCTTTAGGACCGTAATGCTCCCATTGCACCTTTACTTGCCCTATGGCTCAGTTCCAAAGAATTGTGACCTTTCTGTCGAGGATGCGCATTGGATCGATTTTGAACTCTCCCTCAGGTTCCATCTGGATCACATCCCAATTTATCACATGGTTAGGATCATGTACATATTTCTTAAGCAAAGAAACATGAAAAGAGTTATGATCTCTAGTGCTAGCAGGCAATGCAATTCTATATGCAACTGGCCCTATTCTTTCAAGCACTTCAAAAGGCCCACAATATCTTGGTGACAACTTGGCACAACTTCCAAGCTTCAAGGAACTCTTCTTTGCCCTCACTCTGAGGTAAACATGATCCCCAACACTGAACTCTCTGTTCACCCTATGCTTATCTGCATATCTTTTCTGTCTGTCCTGGGCTGCTTTCAGATTCTGCCTAATTTTTACAACCTCTTGCTCCATCTCCTTGAGCAATTATGGACCAAGCACAACCCTGTTCACTGGATTATTCCAAGTCACCAATGTCCTACACCTCCTTCCATACAAAGCTTCACATGGACTCATCCCCAAGGATGCTTGCTGTCCATTTTTATAAGCAAACTCTACCAAGTGTAAGTAATCTTCCCACTTGGTTGGTTTATCCATCACATACATGTGAAGCATGTATTCAAGCACCTGTTGACTCTCTCTTTCTGACCATCAGTCCAAGGATGGTAGGTAGTGCTGAAGTTCAGCTTTGTACCCAAATCTGCAAACAACCCCTTCCAAAAATTGGAAGTGAGCTTGACATCTCTGTCAGAGACTATTGCCTTAGGCAATCCATGCAATTTGAAAATCTCCTTCATGAATATCTTTGCAATGTCATCACTCTTATGTGTAGACTTAACCACTATAAAATGCGCTACCTTTGTCAACTTGACCACCACAACCATGATGGAATCATGTTGTCTCTAAGTCATTGGCAATCCTGTAATAAAATCCATGGAAATAACTTCCCATTTCCATTCTGGAATTGGCAAAGACTGCAACAAACCTGCTGGGTGTTGATGCTCAACCTTTACTGCTGACATTTCATGCACCTTGAAATATATTCAGCCATGTCCTTTTTCATTCTTGGCCAAAAGTACTGCTTTTTGGCTGTAGCAATTGTCTTCTGATATCCCAGATGACCAGAATACAAAGCTTGATGGATTTCATCCATAACAACTCTCCTCAACTCTGCTACATTTGGAATATAAATTCTACCTTTATAAGTAAGAAGTCCATCTTCTTCCAACTTATATCCCTCATACCTCTTCTCAAGACTTTGTTGCTGCAATTTGTCCTTTACTTGTTCATATAATTCATCTCAAGCAGTATGATTAACAATCTGTTGTCTCAAATCTGATTGGAAAATACTAAGAGATGCCACATGCATTTCCTGCACCTTCCTATTGAGTGCATCAACTACCTTATTCTCTTTTCCTTTTATGTGCTTTATTTCAAAATCAAACTCACATAAAAACTCCATCCATCTCTCTTGCCTAGCATTTAGAGTAGGCTGTTTAAATAAATACTTCAGACGACAATGGTCTGTCCTTAACTCAAATCTTCTTCCCATCAAGTAATGCCTCCACATCTTGAGAGCATGTACCATGGCTGCAAGTTCTAGATCATGAGTGTCGTAGTTCTTCTCATGCTCATTCAACTTTCTTGACTCGTAACATATCATGTGGTTGTCTTGCATAAGGACTCCTCCAAGCCCTTGTCCGCATGCATCGGTACATACCACAAAATATTTCTTTGGGTCTGCAACTTTCAATACTGGTGCACTGGTGAGAAGATTCTTCAACTGCTGGAAGCTTTCTTCACACTTCGATGTCCATTCAAAATTTATCCCCTTCTTTTGCAAAGTAGTGATGGCATGTGCAACTTTGGAGAATCCTTCAATGAATCTCCTGTAGTATTTTGCAAGTCCCATAAAAGATCTTACATTTGTCACATTTCTTGGAGTAGGCCAATTCATAATGGCTTCAATCTTTTCAGGGTCCACAAATATACCCTCTCTTGAGATAATGTGACCCAAATACTGGATTCTATCTCTATAGAAGTCACACTTGCTCAGCTTTGCATACAGCTGATGCTCCCTGAGCAATTGCAATGTCAATCTCAAATGCTCTTCCCCATTCTTAGAATAAATAAGAATGTCATCAAGGAAAACAAGAACAAACTTGTCCAAATACCTACTGAAGACACTGTTCATAAGGCACATAAATGTAGCTAGTGCATTTGTGAGACCAAATGGTACCACTACAAACTCATAATGTCCATACCTTGTTCTGAAGGTTGTCTTATGAATGTCTTCATCCTTGATTCTCACCTGATGGTAACCAGACCTCAAGTCAATCTTGGAAAATACCCTTGCTCCTCTCATTTGATCAAAGAGGTCATCAATCCTAGGAAACAGGTATTTATTCTTCATAGTAACCTTGTTCAATTGTCTGTAATCAATACACAACCTGAGTGCACCATCTTTCTTCTTTACAAACAGAACTGGTGCTCCCCAAGGAGACACACTCGGCCTAATATTCTTCTTTTCCAACAAATCCTGCAGTTTCATCTTTAACTCTAGCATCTCAGGTGTACTCATTCTGTAGGGTGTCTTGGACACTGGTGCTGCTCTTGGCACAAGTTCAATTGTGAAATCAATGTCCCTCTTTGGAAGAAGCCCTGGAATCTCATCAGGAAACACATCCTTGAATTCCTGCAACACATGAAAGTATTCCAACCTAGGAGTTTCATTCTCTGTTGCCTCCAAAATATGAGCTGCATACAATTGACAACCTTTCCTACAGAATTTCTTCAACTGCATTGCTGAAATCTGCCTCACAGAAATCACCTTTGGAATGCCTCTTACCACTACTGGGTTCCCTTCTTCATCCATGCATTCGAAAGTCTTATTATAATAGTCAAGCTTTACTCTATGAGCTTCTAACCAATCCATTCCGATGAGAACATCATAGGAACCAAGTGGTAGAAAATTCATATCTACACAAGTGATCAATCCATTCATGACCAATGGACATTTCTCTACCACTTCACTAACCTTTCTCTTAGTTCCAGTAGCTAGCTGAACTAACCAAGATTTTCTATGCTTTACCTTCTTAAAAGCAAAATTCTCCACTACTTTAGGGGTAATGTAACTGTGAGTAGAACCAAGGTCAATCAAAATAGAAACAGATTGCTCAACAATCTTACCTACAATCTCAATAGTTACAAGAACTTATTGGCATACTCTTCCATGGTCTACTGTCCCAATCTCAGCTCATGGAATTCTTTAATCTTATCATCATAGTACCTGTCAGAGAGGTACTTCTGCTTGAAGTATTTCTTGAATTGTTTCCGCACAATTCTTCTTTCATTAACCTTCTTTACTTGTCCATGGTGTTCCCACCATATGGATGCTCTTCCAGTCAAATTGAATATAGCTACCCTTGCTTTCATATTTCCGGACTAGTCTTGAACTTGGAAATACTTCCTCATCCCAAGAAGCCAAGCCTCAACTTCTTGACCAGTCTTGACCTCACCATTAAAAGTAGGAGGCCTTGCCTTTTTGAATTCATCCCGTGAATTGTTCTTGTAACGTCTCCTCCTCTTATTCCTGCGAGATGCAGAGCTCGAATCTCCACTTGGTTTTTCAGAATCAGATGACCCAATGGTAGTCCATTCTGGAGTATTCCTTCTGTCCCTAGAAGCCCTCCTAGAGACATGGGACCTTTTACGGGGATCTCCCGTGGTGCTACTTCTGCTTCTTTCTGGATTATTTGCCTAATGCCCAGAGTTTATTTGTCCCTTGATGTCTTTCAAACTCTGTATTATAGCTGCATTTATCTGATTTTGATTTTCTTGAGACTTAAGAATCCTTTCATTGTCTTCTCTGCAACTTTGCAACTCCACCCTTAGGCTCCTCATGGTGGCTGCAATATTTGGGGGAGTCTCTTGATTTCTCCTCCCATTGGACTCTGTCTCATCATTTCCAACTCTGACATTTTCTTCCATAGCATCTTCCTTAAACTCATAGGGGTCCTGTGCATCATTCATGTCGTTGATTCTCATATTGGCCCAACCAAGAACGAAATTTTTGAAACTGCTCTATGTGGAATGTTAATAAACACAACTGTTAGCTGTATAAAAATATCATGAGTTCATAATGTGTTAATAAACACAACTGTTAGCTGTATAACAATATCATGAGTCCATAATTACTTACGGTCTCAGGGGGACGACGAGAGTCAAGGGGGCTTGCGCCACTGCAGGGCAAGTTGAGGGCAGCACCCTTGTTTTTTTTCTGTAAATCTTTGATTTTCGCTCAATCTGGCGCATAATATCGCTGCAATTTTTCACCATTTCAGCACCTCTAAATCCCAATGGAATCCTGCTTTTCCACTGAAAAATTCCATTAAAAACCCAGATTTTTCCATCCGATCGGATCCCTTCCCAACAAGTCATCCAATGTATCGGGTCACTGTTGACAATTTTTTCGACACCTCGACGAATTGATCTTCATTTCCTTTCCGATGCTTATCAGATCAATCTTCTTCTATCTTCTGACACCTTATTGGATCGATCTTCCTTTGTCTTTCGACGCCTTATCGGATCGATCTTCCTCTGTCTTCTGACGCATCAGCTCGATCTTCTTTTCTCTTCCGAGGTGCCTCGGAGAGCTTCACCCGAGCGACATCGGAAAACTTTTCTCGATATTTCCTATACTTAGAATTTTTTTTGAATTTTTCTTCTCCTCTTCCTCTTTCTGCCGCCGTGTCGGCTCCCTTCATATTTTCTCATTCGTAGTCTCGGCAGCCCTTCGGCTAACTGAGCAGACGTATTGGCTGGCTTCAACAAATGTCTTTCGATGATTTTGACACAGAAAATTTTCAAAACTTTTATCTTCCTTTTCGTTGTCGGCTAGGTCTTGGGTTGTTAGCCAATGTATCGGCTCATACCAGGTGAGACCATCAGTTCCACCCAGTCGAGACCTTCGGCTCCTCCCAAGACCTTCAGCAAAAATTCAAACTTAGGAATTTTTCAAAATTTTCTCTCTGCTTTGGTTTCTTTGTTGGATGGACTTGGCTAAGTCATCCAACATATCAAATGGACTCAGCTTAATTCATCTGACGTATTGGATGGAATCAACTCAAGTCATCCGATATTTTCCATACTTAGAATTTTTTTGAAATTCTTCCTGATAGCCTGTTTTCAACAGAGATGAACCTTGCCTCTGTCACTACTCTTCATGGCCCATTGAGGCCCATGCTGCAACGAAGCTATGATACCACATTGTAACGTCCCTGACCCTCCGACCTGCGAAGAGGACGCTACCGATTGCTTCTATCTACCCGGGCACTAGCCCCATGAACATAAAATGAAATGCTTTGAACTAAACATGCATAGATGCATAAATTATTTCTCATACAGCGGAAGAGAACTACTTTCCATTCAAGCATTTATCATGTTCATCATTTTCATTAAACAACAAATACAATGGCATCTAATGGAGAATCTGCGGTGAGAAGATTTATTGTCAACGTTTCGAACCAAGCGTGGTTCATCTTCAGGACAAGGCGATGCCTAGAGATCGTTCATCTTTCATTAGAGTCTTAATACAAAATCATTCATTAACTCTCAATTCAGCACCATATGCAACCCCCAGCAGAGCAGATTTTGTTAACTCCAATTTGGCGAGGACCGAGAACTTGTCCAGAAGATCTGGCAGCGAAAATAACCTGCAGTACTTGCCAGAGAGTAGCCACGTTCTGACAGGTGCCGAGAAGCACAATGAATTGGCTTCCAGCGCTGCACATATTATAGAAGAAAACATCTCCAACACAGCGTATGTTAACCATGAGGAATCCAAGACAACGATTGTTGAGTGTTATTCCAAAAAAGTAAAGGAGTTAAGAGCGGATAGTGATCTACTAGAGAGGAGCCACACTTCAATAGCTGGAGAAAAACTTAATGATTCCAACACAGCGTGGGTTTACACAGCAGAGTTCACTTTAATAATTGCTGAAAAACTTAATGATTCCAGTGTTGCACCCAATTTATCCAACACAACGTGGATTAACACAGCAGAGGTGAACTCTGACATAGCGTTGGGTAAGGACAATGCTTCAAATTTTGATGGCAGTGTCTCCAGCACAACACCAGAATTAAAATTCATCATAGGTATCAGAGAAAACTGGTCTTCCAATACAGCGAAGAGGGAGGTTAATGAAGAACATAACTTGGGCATTACGGGTAGCGTGCCATCCAACGAAGAGAGGTTGGGCTCTAGCATAGCCACAAACTTAATGGATTTTCATTTCAAAGACCACATGGTTAGCTGTCCAAGTAATACACATAGGAGTGGATTGGACTAAAAGGGAACCTGCAACACCGCCCTTATAAACAATGATATACATACGCAGGAACTAATATTCAGTACCCTTGGGCACCAAGACCAAGTTGATGATCACATTAACGTACTAAACAAGGACGTCCTCCATCATAATCAAAATAAGGAGAACAAAAAGCTCAAAATTGAAGGCAACAACAACCACAAGATTAAAGGCAATATTAACCAAAAAAGGGGAAATAATAACCACAAAAATGAATGCAACATCAACCATAAATTCACAACCAAGGATCCCAATAGGCTAGTCATCAACCTCTCTACCTTTGAACTAAACATGCCCACTAGAAGACTCCTTGAGAAAGGTATTAATTTTTCCATTGCTCCGAGAATGATTCCTATTGAAGACATCATTTGTATCATTGAATATAGCATTAGGCACCTTCCAGAAAATGAAGCCGAAGAGGTGCGACAAGATTGCGCTGTTACCCTAAGAAGAGCAAAACCACCCAGACCTAACATTCCAGGGAAGAAAGCAAAGCGCTGAGAGAACTTAAAAAGAATGACCATATTGTGATCTTGAAAGCAGATAAAGGAGGAGCTACGGTGATTCTCGACAAAGAAGACTACATTGCCAAGATGAAATCTCACTTAGATTCTAGTGGTTGTTACAAGAAACTTAACAAGAACCCCTTGAATCGGATCATAAAAGGAGTTAACGAAGCCATAAATAAATCTTCCCTTGATGAGGAGATCAAGAAAAAACTCATTATCTCCGATCCCTTAGTACCAAGAATATATGGTCTTCCCAAAATCCACAAGCCGGGGGTGCCTCTCCGACCCATTGTAGACACCATAGGCTCACCAACCTATAGGCTCGCAAAATTCCTTGCAGAAAAACTTAAACCCTTAGTAGGAAACACAAGCTCATTCATTAAAGATTCCTCTTACTTTATTGAGAAAATAAAACACAGACCTATGAAAGAGAATGAGATTTTATTGAGCTTGGATGTAGTTTCCCTCTTCACCATGATCCCCATCAAAGAAGCCATCAATGTTATAGAAGATCTCACTGATCCCGAAACCTCGAAACTCGTAGGCCTATGTCTCAATTCCACATTCTTTAGTTTTATGGGTGAACTTTATGAACAGACCTGTGGAGTGGCGATGGGTTCCCCCCCCCTCTCACATTATAGCTAACCTTTTCATGGAAAACTTTGAACGAAAATCCCTGAATACTGCCAATCCAAAACCTGAATGGTGGTCGAGATTTGTGGATGATACCTTCTTAATATGGGCCCATGGGAAGGAAGAATTAGACAAATTCATTGATCATTTGAACAGCCAAAATGGTTCCATAAAATTCACAAAAGAGTTGGAAGAGAACAATGCGCTTCCTTTTCTCGATACTCTAGTCATCAGGACACAAGATGGAGGCATAGGCCACAAGTTTTATAGGAAGAAAACTCACACAGAACAATACCTTCACGCCCTCTCACACCATCACCCAAACCAGAAGTTGGGGGTTCTTAACACTCTTTTCACTAGAGCCCTAAGGATCTCTGATAATGAGCACCTAGAATCCGAACAAGAACACCTGCGCAATGTTTTTCTGAGCAATGGTTATACCTTAACTCAAATCAACAAAGCCCTTGAAAGAGCTACAAAAACCCAGGAAAATAGACCTAGGGCTTCTTCTAAAGAGAAGAAAGTTGGGGATCATAAGGCATTTCTCCCTTACATTCAAGGGACTATAGAAAAAATAGCTAAACACCTGAAAAAGAAAAATATTGACTCAGTTTTTTCCCCACCTAACAACATCAGAAAGTTACTTAGGTCAGTAAAAGATCTTGTTGTCCCAAGTCTTAAAAAAGGGGGTTTACCTCATTCCTTGTGAATGTGGGAAAGCCTACGTTGGTGAAACAGGGCGATCCATCCGTACTAGGGTTAAATAACACTGTGCCGATATCCGTCTGAATAGAACCCACAAGTCAGCCTTAGAGAAACACTCACATAACACAAAACACCCTATTAAAATCGAGGATATGGAGGTATTAGCCCAAGTCGACAACTGGTCAAAGAGGAGAATCAGAGAGGCTATTGAGATAGTAAAAAACCCTAAATGCTTAAACAGAGATGGCGGCCTGTCCATTAGTCGATCATGGTTGCCAAACCTAACTAAGCTAAATAAGAATTAAAACCTAAAACACTTAAAAACTTAAAATTAATAAAAAACTTAAAATTTGTTAAAAACTTACAATTAAAAAACTTAAAGTTATTAAAAACTTAAAATTGGAAAATACAATTTGAAATTAATTTCCCTAAAAAAATTTCTTAACTTTTACCCTAAATTTCCATAATTTTTCCCAAAAAACCTAATATTTAAACTTTTATAAAATAAAAAATAATAAATTAAAATGTTCAAAATAAATTAAATTAAATTAAAATTTCAAAATATTTTAATAAATTTCCTTTCTAAATTAATTTTAAAGAATTAAAGTATCTTATTAGTATTAAAATATTTTATTGGAAATAAATATTTTATTAAAAACTTTAATAATAGTTCAATTAAATTAATTAAATTTATAAAAGTTTAAATTAAATTAAATTAATTAAATTTGTAAAACCTACTTTAACAAATGTTTTAATTAGAATTTTAATTATTAGATAAAAAAAATTTACTAGATTATAAAACATTTTAATAAAAAATTTCAAAGTTTATTAACCATAAAAATTTTAAACAAGTTTTTACCTAAATTAAATCTATTAGCCCTTAATTATTAACCCTAAATTATTAGCCCTAAATTATTAACCCTAATATAACCTTGGACAAAACAAACCGTGTCGGCCATCTCAAGCGAAAGTAATGATTTTTGAATTAATACTCTAATGAAAGATGAACGATCTCCAGGCATCGCTTTGTCCTGAAGATGAACCACGCTTGGTTCAAAACGTCGACAATAAATCTTCTCACCGCAGATTCTCCATTAGATGCCATGAATCCTCACTGCGGAATCTCAGCTAACCTTATTTAACAAATACAATTGCAGAGATGAAATAGACAAGAATACTTATCTTATGGAGAAGCTCGTCCCGCAACCAACTATGTCGCTGCAACGTTCCACACAACCATAGGCCAGTGTGCTTCTTAATTTCTCAACAACAGTACCACCCTCGAGCTGGGCATGATTCCCCAAGGAAAAATAAACTAAGTAGGCTCACACATAGCCAAAGATATGTCAAAACTCAGTCAAGCCAAAGCTAGGTTTGGGTTTATCAGACTGCCAATGGGACACAACAACACATAACCAAGACAAAAAGTTGGGTTTATTAGGTTATCAGGAGATGGAAGCACTATCTACTAAGCTAGTGGGCTCACTGAAGAACTAAGGATTCCTTTACCGGAACTAGCTTGACTCCTAAGACATCCACACACACCCAACACAAGGAATCATTCCCTTCTCTGCTGCATAGTCCCTTAGGACATGAATTCCTTTCCAGTGCTATTCAAGGGGTGCATAGACATAGCTGGTTGTGGGTATTTTAATTAAAATGCATATTTACATGATGCCAAAAATTATAATGTGTCGGCTTAGCACGAATATGCCATTGGCAACGATTTTAATCGCCAGAACATCAAACGTTAAATTGATGGTGGGGCTTTTGCCTTTAGCTCCACACCATGATTAATTATAATATATATATCATATACATTTTTAATGCAAATGGGGTCAAAACCGGGGTGTTACACCATGAATTTAATTCATATACACAAATAGCGAGTAATTAAGAAATTGTGATTGATCAAACTATCCAATTTTCCATAGAGAGTTAAACACACGCATGAGGCATTGAATATCTCCAATGCCTTCTAAAAATTGTCTGCAGGGTTGAGATGATGGACTGCATTGGAATCATAAATTAGAAAGTGTCCCATGTTCCTTGAAAGACATGTAAGGTTTGGAAAGGGTTTGATGAAGGTCAGATGTTAGCAGTGGGAGCATTGGGGGTGGTTGACTAATGTTCCTCAGGCAAGACTTCATCTCCTCCCCCCTTATTGGAGGAGTTATTATTGGATTCTCTGTAGTACTTGCATATTTTTGCATCATCACATCTTCCTAAGATCTGGCTTAAACCACAATCCTCCGAATGATGATGAATATAGTGTTTGGGATCCGAAACAAAAATGTACTTCTGTAGACTGGCCTATTTCCAGTGATCTTTAGAGCAACCTTATTTTCATTCTATGCTTTGTTATTTAACAAAATTTTGTTTTGAGGGAGACCATTTCTACATTTTTTTAAAATCTGCTTGATGTCAATAAACTGGAGCACATACTACCACAATATTGTCTTTAAATCAATATAAACTTCACTGAGGATAGATGTAAGAGCTGCCTAGAAACCTGTTGTGCTTGTTGAAAATTTCCAAAATAGCAGTCCTCTTACAACCCTTTGACCTCTTGCACTTACCTGTCAACTGTAGCAGCCCCTGAAGAATGCTTTGAATCTGTCTTTAATAAAAAGAAAAACAACCCTTGAACTAAGTTTTGAGTAGTCCTTACATGCCTTAAAAGGAGTGCCAATATCTTCAACAACAATTTTATAATATCCTTTCCCCTATCAGAAAGTGGCCTCGAACGTGCTTCAATTCTGCAATGAGAGATACTTCAAAATTTGTCCAAGCATAGGATCCAAATCATCCTCCAAAGGAGCTCTTCAAAACGGCCCTTAATATATCTAATTTTTCCTTCAAAATCAGCCCTTGAACGATCAAAGTTTGTCCACCAATAGTCTCAAAACATCATTTTCCAAAGTAGTTCTCAAAACAATCATTAAGAATGTGCTACATATAGTTCCTAAGAATGAAATGAATCACCCATCAAACAATCATCAAGACTTTCCACTCGGTTCTTCAATTGATCACATGTTTACTTTTGAAAATTGCGCCAAAAACAACTTTCAAAAAGTACCAAACAACTCTTGAAAAGCTGTGCTCAAACATGACTTTAAAACTGTCTAAAACAATCTTTAACAACATCCAACAAACGGCTCTACGAAATATTCCCAAAATCAGTTCAAGTCTGCTCAAGATAGATGTCAACAAACACCCTTAATAAACATTCCAATTCTTCCTCCAAGATCTGCAACAAATCTTTTCCAAATATGTCTACAGATGACCTTTAAACAGTTCTCAATATCAGACCTCATCTTTAAATTAGAGTTGTTATAGACTTGTCATCAACACCATAAAAATATGTCATTAATTCTTAAGAACATGTTACAAGAATACTTATTTGAAGATGTATTTACGCTGCTGTATTCAATTGCCATGCACTTGCCCAGATTTTTCTTGGAACATCTGCCCAAAAAAATCCTTCAAATGTACAACAACTTGTCATGGGATGTGTACTAAATTAGTTTTTCATATTTGCAATAAAATTTCTTTCATATCTGTCCATAAATATGTCATTTAGTGCTTGGATTTTTATTATTTATACAAAATTTCACACCATAATTTGTTAGTCATGAGAAAGCCATATGCTACCATACAACAATTGGTGGTCATCATATCTATCAGTAAGGCACTGGTAGATTAGATGGGACTTCTGGCCCAATAATTTGGAAGAATTGAATATAGAAAAAGATTTTAGATATAGAAATAAATGGAGAAAATGCACTGAAAGCAAACAACATTTGTTGTTGGTTGAGTATGCAATTTAATATGCCAACAATGAAAACACATAGAAAGGTAAACAATGTTGTTTGTTTCTTTGATTTTTTGGTTATGCCCCATGCATACATAGATAAAGCATGATCTTCTTCTAAAATTGGGTAAAACAAAATTCCTTCTATACTTAACTCTAAGCTTTTATTTATATTTGTGTTAGTCTTAAACTTGTTCACTTGCATTGTACTGTTTCAATTCCAAAGGAACTAAGATGTAATTCATAGCTAAAAAACCATGGAAGGGAAATTTTGATTTTGCATTTGCTTGGGGCCGATGCCACTCATAGCTATCTTATTGCTTTCTGTGTCAACCAATTTTCATGTGAAAGGAAGAAAAGTAGTTGATAAAGATAATTTAGAATTCAGAGCAGATCTTGGACCATTGGACCATTGAAACAACTATTTTTTCCTTTTTATGTATAATTTGGTTCAGTAATAGAATAAAGTAATTGAGTGACAAAAATGGAAATAAAATTTGAAAACAAACCAAGGAGGGTGAAGAGGTTGCAAACATTTAGAGGAAGAAGCACTATAATTCATCAAAATGATGCCAATGGATATTGATGTCGCTGTTTGGTGAGCTTTTCTTGGTGCTTGCAGAATTCAGTGAATATTGAGCTTGGAGAACATCGTTGAGCATATTTTTAACTAGTAGTCCAAAGATGTTGGATATTATGTACTACTGTCAAACATGTATGCAGTGGCTGGTAGGTGTGATAACATGGAAAAGGCAAGGTTATTGAGGAAATATGGGTTTGAAAATGAAACCAGGATGTAGTGTGATTGAACTAAACAATAGGGTACATGCATTCCTTATAGGGGACACATTGCACCCTCAATCTGAGAAAATTTATACAACATTACAAACTTTAAATGGGTAGATGGAGGATTTGGGGTAAATACCTAACACAAATTTTGTGCTTCATGATGGTGAGGATGAAGTGAAGGAACATATGCTTTTTAGTCATAGAGAGAAGATGTCAATTGCTTTTGTTCTTATAAACACATACCCTGGGACAACTATCCAGATCATAAAGAACCTTTGTGTTTGTGGTGATTACCACAATGCCACCAAGTTCATCTCCAGGA
This sequence comes from Pseudotsuga menziesii, assembly GCA_001517045.1. Lineage (NCBI taxonomy): Eukaryota > Viridiplantae > Streptophyta > Pinopsida > Pinales > Pinaceae > Pseudotsuga > Pseudotsuga menziesii. Next base: position 249,936 of record LPNX011194264.1, on the reverse strand, counting down.
TTGCCAAGCGAGAAATTGTTGTGAGAGATGCAAACCGTTTTCATAATTTTAAGGATGGAACATGTTCTTATGGAGATTATTACATGTTCCTATGGAGATTATTGGTGATGACAATACAATGAAGCAACAAGCACAAGCTTGCATACTGTAAATTTCTTCTCTTTCATTGTGTGGGTTGGAAGGCCATGTTGAAATGCTGTTTATATATTGAGTAGGTAGGCCATGTAGAGTGTTGTTTATGTATTAAGTAGAATTACTATTTGAAGATCGAGGGTGCATAATTTTCGTAATACAAAAGGTATTTGTTGGTCGAATTTAGTGACTCATCATGTGGGATGTTAGAATGTGCTAGAGGCATAATGCATACAATCATTCTAACAACAAAAGTATTTTAGTAGAGGTGATATGGAAAGTATCTAAAGAATGGTTGGAAAATGTTTGAGGCTCCTCTAGCCAAGTTTTTCAGAAACCTCTACATGATGGGTAGCATTTTTTGTAGTGTTAAGACTACTATTCTTTCAAATATCCATACAATTGACACTAGTGCTATGGAGAATGAGTGAATTGTAGCACAAAGCTTATTCTTTATAAAGTGCCCTTGGTTTCCTCGAAGGTCCAAAAAAAACTGATGTTGCCCTTCAAAGATGAGATACTTTAAGAACTTGAGAACTGATACTGTAATTGATAATCTAATGCACTATTTCTACCAATATGCAAGGAGACATTAATTATTTACAAATATTTCCTCCATTTGCATTGGAATATTGTCAGGTCTTGTCCTGATTTTATGGCATAACCCCCTTTTGATGTCTTTGAAGATGGAATTAATGTTATCTTAAAGAAACATAAAATGTTTATGGCTTATATGTGTCTTATGTTGCTAATGCAACAAAGCATTGAAGCCACAAATCTCACAATCTGATTTTTGTTGCTATCTCAAAATTTTAAAGTCTGTAGTATCCTATTCCACTACAGTTTAAACATGATTCTAAAGGCCCACATCTTATTTTAGACAAATTCTTTCTATCATAAGATAAAATGCATTTATTTGTAGCAAACCAAAGCTACCTTGAATGAAGAAGCTCAAAAATATTATCTTTTTCCTAAATGATAGCAGATCCATGTTTTGGTGGATCCAGATTTGTCTGGGATATCTTTCCAATTTGGAAGAATGATATATCTAGTAGAGCCACTGGTTCTTGACATATCTAGTTTTCGCTTGCAGAAATGTCAAGTTGGTGTCTCCAAAAAAATCCATTTTTGTTAAAACCACATTAAAAAATATAACGCAAAAGAATAAAAAAGGAAAAGTGAAAGGCCCCAAAACCCTAACATTTTACTATAAAATAGCATGTCCTGCCATTGTAAAATTCAAAAATGTAAGTTTCTCATAATGATATGCATTTCTTAATTTGTGAGAGCAATTTGGAGCAAAATATTTTGATTTCTATTTTTTCTATGCTTCTTATTCACGTTTGTTTTTAATATTGATGTCTTTTTATATATAGTTTCCCCATATCCAAATCTCGACATGCCAAAAATTCATGTAGATATGGTTCTATATCTGTTTCCTGACAACTTTTTTCCTCTTTAAACATAAGGAGATTGGATATAAGATTCTTTTCTCAGAGTTCTTGTTGTAGCTTCTCTATTACTGAATGCTTCCCATTATGATCCTAAACTTCAAAAGGGAATGCTCAATAGCATGATGATAATAACCCATCTCCAAAATCTCACCATGACCATGTGGTTTCTGTACCAAGTGGAAATCTATTATTTTCTAGTGGAGTTAAACTGTCACGCAGACCAAGTTGGCAATGTCCTATCAATTATAAGTTGACCTATTTTTAGCAGATTTTATTTATAGACTAGAGTTGACCGATTGATTAATGACTAGTCATCAATGGGCTAATTTCATTTAATAATAAGGTGAACACTTTAATGAGTGAAAATATTCTCTCCATTAGTGTTCCTCACTCATTCACAAGGATTCCTTATTGTGATACAGAAAGTCAGATCTATGCATGCTTGCTTGATGCATGTTAGCAAATCTTCAAGTTAGAACAACAAATCTTCAAGTCAAAATGCATTATTATTTCTTCAGGTTAGAGCAACAAATATGGTAAGTCGGTAAGACACTTTTCCAGGCCAGCTTCACCCTTAAAACACAGAAAAATAAGCCTCATATATAGAAGAATTAATGGTTGATTTGTTGCCCTTCATAATCAAAGGTTTGTGGACAACCTCTCTGTAAATGATGCTGACTCAACCTATAATTGTAGAAAATCCCTGGATGTAACTGTTTCAACCTTGGTTGTAAATATGCAAACATTTGTTGCCATGACTAGAATATCCACTTTATGAAGCATGGCTGTCATATGATAGCATTGAGGCAAGGTATTAATTTAAATACAGATTTGGATTAGAAGTTGATTTAGATCACCTCGAAACAATAGCAGACATTAATACTATAGAAACAGTACTTGGCGATCCCAATAATCCTTGTAGTGTTGTTTCTAACCGTGGGAATTTAGACAAGGCCATTGTGCCAAAGAAACCCACTTCAAGTCGTGATTCCCTTGCCATAGCATCACCCCAACATCAGGGTGGAATTCGAGTAGGAATGCCTATGCCTTGGTGGTTAATCAGTCCTTTGCAACATATTTCACTAGTTTTCATAGTTTTGGGTCACATTGTATTCTATATAGTACAATGATCAATGGAATGAAGCAATTCTTTCTATTTGAGAATGAGGTTTATTGTCACTGGATTATTTGACTTGTGAAATGGAGTGTACAAGTTCCCATGTGTCTTGTTGTTTATCTTTTAACAATGTGTTGCAACATTTGTCAAACTTATATGTTTTCTTGGAACCCTTGTTGTTTGTATGTTATAACCACCTTAAACCCTGATGTACATATTTGTTATATGAAGTAATATATGGAGCACATTCAAAAGAAAAAATGAGATTGGATTCAAGTTAAATAAAGGATTTTTTTTTGACACCCCACCATATGACATTGGTTACATTACAAAAAGGATATGGAATTATAGGAAATTAATATCCGTATAATTGCATTAGGGCTTTGTTAATTACTTGAGAGGATGGGATTCGGTCCAGTGATCAATTTGAAATTTTCAAATGTATACATGTTGGATACAAGTTGGTTGTGGTTGAGCTATTCTATATTTCCTATTTGTATTTGAAGCTTAGTCTTTGTTGCAAATCTTTGCTTGGAAAAATATATCTTTTGTCACAATCCTAGGTTTATCTATGGATGAAACAACTTTATTGAAGGGAAAATGAAACACTCTATGAGCATGAAGATATTTTCAGTACCTATCAATACCTAAAAGAGAGAGGTATTTTAAATTTGTAAATACGAAGAGTGTAGCGGTGTTTTCACCCCTCCTACGTGCAAAAGCACCTCCCTTTTGTCAATGGGATAGTAGGTAGAGTTCATTGAAGAAAGCTACAACAATAAACGATATTAGTAAAACTAAATCAATAAGCAAATACAACTAAACTAAATAAAAACAAATACATGACAAGTATACTTTCTTTCTCTTGAAAATGGGCCACTGTGCCCGATCTCGGAAATGGACCGCCTCTCCACAGGCTGGTTGGTACGAAGAATGTCTCTACGTACCGAATGGGGGATGGTAGGGCTACGGAATGATGGAAAAAATGGTGTGAATATTTTGAGAATAATGGTTTCTCACTATACTCACAAAATAAAATAATGAAAAAATGGATAAGAATATTCTTGATAGAGACCTTCACACTATTTTTATAATATGTTTTAAGGTTTTTTTACCTTTTCTCTCTTTTAGGGTTTTTGGAACCCTGCTGAGGGATTTAAGCCGTGTTTAGGGTTATAAGCCATTTTTTTGGGTTTTTTAGCCCTTTTGTGGGTTTTTTGGCCTTTTTGTGGGATTTTTGGCCTTTTTGGCCTTTTTTGAGAGAGAATGAAGGTAAACCATAGTTGTGAAGGTCAAAGGTAAGGGAAATATGGTAGGAAAACGATGTATGTATGTGGTTTAGACCATGTAGAGCTAGGTGAGCAATCTTTTGTGTTAACAAAGAGATTTTACTTCAGTTAATCCTAAGCGTAGATAGAAGTTAAATAGGTTGTGGTTGAATATAAACACTTGTTTTTATTAAATTGAAGAAGTGAATTGACCAACAATTGTTGTCTACTTACTTTGTTGTTGGATAAACTTTTATAATGCTTCCATACATTCTCAATTGATTATGTGACCCTTAATACCACTCCATTAAAACACACGTTTAATGTAGTTATTTGAGCACTAAATGGTAAGTTAAAATAGTGAACCTTGTTGATTTTAAGGAGTGCAACACTACATGGGATAAACATTCACTAAAACACCCAATTTCCAATGTCTTTTTCCACATAATCAAGCCCACACAAAGAGATGAAATCCTACCAAAATCAAGTCCACGCGAAACTTAATTTTGTGAAACACCAATATAAAATAATGTTATCATAAAAGTAAGGAGAAGATCAATATTGTTATTGGCATTTCATACTTCTTAAACTAGTTAATTTGTTTATATCATTTAATAAAGTTTTTATTTAGTTCTATTTTTTGCTCTTTCTTTTGTAGTTATATTAGTGCACATACACGTATTAATTGCAATTGTATTATGCTTTGTTTTACTTTGGTATGAGTTAATATTAGAAATATAATAAAAATATGCATTATGGTATGAAATTAATACTAACATCCAATATTGATTATTTTTCTTCAGATCACAACAATTGACGACTCTATACATGATGATCCAAATTATGTTGAGACTGCATCGGATATAAGAGAAGAAGAAGACGATGATGGTGATGATGACAACGATGAGGATGAATTTGATCAAGATGACGAGTTTGATGATCATGAACATGATCTTGATGATGACATTGATGGTGCTAATTAGCTATTGATACTATGCATGAGCATGCTACATTTTGGATTATATTTACATATATTAATGTTGGTATATAACTATGATATATTTATCATTTTTACTTTTATATTTATATATGGAGATAATAAAACTTATTTTCTATTAGTTTGTATTTAAATCATATATACATTTAGCTTCTTTTTACTTTACTATAATTATATCCATGAAAGGTTTTGATATCTTGATCAAATATTTGAATTTTTAGCCGATTTGATTAAAAATGAAGATAATATCATCAGTATTGTCTTGTTAATTTATTTATATTGGAAATTGTCAATGTTCATTGGATGAAGAATTAGTTTGTATGATAAAATTACTACTTTTGGATGGATGTTGAAAATTTTCCTTAAACTTATTTAGAAATGTTATGCTATAAATTTGAATTTTTAATGATATTTGAGAATTTTGATATATTTCAATATTTAATTGAAATTAATAAATTGGATGGAAAATCAATAAAAATGATTTATTTCACTATTAATAATTCAAATTAAAATTCTTCAATAATAGTGGATGCAAAACAAAATGCAAAATGGATGCAATATTAGACAATACTAAATGCAAAACTAGATGGAAAAAAAGATGCAAAAGTGGACGTCACACCAAATGAAAAAGTAGACACAAAATGTCACATCAAACGCAAAAATAGATGTCACTAAACACAAAATTGGATGCAAAAAGAGACTCAACACTAGACACAATTAATGGCTCAAAACTAGATGCAATACCAGGCCCAAAAGTAGATGCAAAAGTGGACTCCTAGATGGATGTTGGACACACCAGTTACACTGAGAGGGGGGGTGCATCAGTGTGCACAACTTCTATTATTTTTTTCACTTTTATTAACAATCAACAACTTAATCAGTATTATGCATTATCACATTCTCATTATGCCATCAACAACATTATTATAATCATCATATCATCATCACATCAGAATCATAGCATGAAACATAGAACACTAGATTTTATGTGGAAACCCAACTCCCGAGGGAAAAACCACAGAAGCTTTTATAATAGTTTTCCAGAAATAACTGGAAGGAGGCAAGAACCTCCTTATTACAATGACTTCAGTTCTCCAGCTACAACCGGAAGGAGTCTACAACCCCTTGATTTACAAGATACAACCTGAAGGAAGCTACAACTCTTTAGTTCTTCGGCTACAACCTCCTTTCCTTGCCCCCTCCCACCACCTTGATAGGAAGATAGAAACTGTTGAACCACAACTGCACTGATCCTGCAGACCTGCTAATCAACACCTGTACTACCCTGTACAATCTGTACCACGCTGCACAACCACTGCCACTACTAACCACTGCTCATCATCTGATCACTACTCATCAACTGGTCACAGTCCTATCACATTGCTTATAAACCTGTACCAATCAATTTGTTTCTCACATCATCCAACTCAGTCAATCTAAGTCTAACTAACTGCACACCAAACTCAGTCCACCTGAGTCAAACCAACTACTCATACAATTTAGCCAGCCTGAGTCAGACCGACTGCACACAAGGAAACCTTTGCCAATCTTGCTCAATTGAACCAACCTGTACCAAGCTGCTTGTGTACTTGTGTCAAATCAATCACATACTTGTGTTAATATAATAAAATGATCTGACATTCAACCAAACCTTCTTACTTTTCCTAGTTCATCAAGTAAGAGACACATTTGAGCAACCAAGATACTTTACATATGATCAACCAAACTTTGTCCAAACACACTCAACTCAATGACACCAAAACCAACCTCAATCACAGTCAAGGAATACTTGACAGTTAAACATGATAAACCTCAATCAACTAACCTCAATCAAGAAGATAAGACTTAACCAACTATGTCAAATTCAAGTAGTCTCATAAACTCTTAGACACACAAGGTTTTTTGGCTCCACTCAAATCAAGTCAACAAATCAAGAAAATAGTCACTTAAAATACTATCAAAGGTTGTCATTAGAAGTCAATAACAATTCAACTCCACTTAGGTCAAAGACACAATGATCAACGTTTGTCAAACTAGTTTTCAAAGAAAACACTTAGGTTGATCAAAAAAATCACTCACAAGATCTATTACTTACATGTCACATTAGAGAAAATTTGGGGTCTAAAATGGGCCTTATAAGAAAATGTACCAAAATAAGTTTTTGTGAGTCGGAATTCAAGAACCAATAGAATTTCAATAAAAATAAGTCAACCATAATGGTTGAATTGACATATTTGTCATTAAAAAAAACTACTTTTTGTGTTCGTATTTTCGACATATCTCATTGTGTTTTTACTCAAATTTCGATTGGGAGAGCTCGTTGGATGTGGAATTTGATTCTGCATCCAACAAGTACCCACACTGCATACTTTTGATGGACCTCGCTACCCCAAAAACAAGAAATACCTAAAAAAATGTGATGATGATGTTGACATCATCATCACATTTTTTCAGGTATTTCTTGTTTTTGGGGTAGCAGGGTCCATCAAAAGTATGCAGTGTGGGTACTCATTGGATGCGGAATCAAATTCCGCATCCAACGAGCTCTCCCAATCGAAATTTGAGTAAAAACACAGGGAGATATGTCGAAAATACGAACACAAAAGTAGTTTTTTTCTTTCTTCCTCCAAAATTAATCAATATTATTTTATTATTTTAACTATTATTTTATTATTTTCCTTTGGAGGCCCATTTTAGACCCCAAAATTCCTCTAATGACTTCTCATTCAATACTACACTAAACAACAGTCAAGATAAACACCAAAATCTATGCCAACAATATCCAAGACAATCATTAAGATATATATCAAGATCGCATCATGATATATTCCAAGATAAGCATCACCATAGCCTCCATAACATATTCACTGACTTCAAAGATATATACCAATATATAGCCTCACATACTAAGATCAAAGATGAATTCCATCCATGAGAGAAATTTGTCATCACAAGAGAAACCCATAAGAATGAGCCATACATTTTTGAAGATCATAAGATGAAGAAACAATAGAAAAACCAAAAGAAACTCTAGATCATGTCATCACATAGCCCTTGTAACAAGATTTCCAACGAGCCAATAATTTGTAATTCTGATTCCGTATGAGAAAGTTATGTCGATTTTAATGAAGATGCCCATAAATTTCTCCTTCACAAACTTTCACACTTTTCTCCAAGAGTTGTGAAATTTCTGAGAGAATTGATGATGAAAAAAATGAAATGTTTGATATTATATTTATATAGGTTTGATATTTGATATTATGTTTGATAGTCTTTGTCAAGCCATTGCCATATGAATGGAAATGTCTTGACAAGGACTATCTCCCTATGATGGGTTTATTTGCAAATTCTTGGTCCAATACCCTTAATTTCTTCAATCTGTATAGGACATCAAGACTCCACACATAAAGGTGCCAAATACCATGTCACCAACTGCAAGAGTTTCAAAGTATTCTTCAAAGTCCTCTTCAACATATCAAGGCACTTCCATGGGCTCTACCTCCATCTACATCCCAATATCCATATAACCACAAAGAGGACCATACATCACCATCAACAAGCTACCACGTGTGTGGGTTCAAGATCCAAGCCACCACATGTAAGGGTTTCAAGGATTTTTTCAAAGATATCATATAATATTTAAACAAGATACTTTCCATGGACTTCAATCCCATCACATAGGAGTCCATCGCCAAGTGATGAGGGCACCATGAACAAATATTCCATCATATCAAAGGATTCAACATTCATGGGCTTACAAACCACCATATGTATGGATTCCAAGACCCAAATCATTTCCAAATGCACTATCAATGGTCATATAGTGTCCAAGGGTCATCATGTCGCCATTTATGTGAGTGCCAGACCTTCTCATGCATAATGGCTATCTTAAAGGGTTCCATGACCCCAACAAGGAATACACGAGTATCAATATCTTCATCAATGGTTCCAGGTATTCATCAAGTCACCAATGACCACATAATCACCTTTAAGGGGACAAGGACCATTCAGCCATCAAATGTGGGTCCAAGGGCTTCTTCAAGGCTTCTTAATCAAGCAAGGGGCTTCATAGGTTCTTCAACCACCTCAACCACACCAGGAGGCCTCCAAGCGCCAATATCCATCATGACATCACCTGTGTGGTTTCTAGACCTTCTCTCAGTCTACCATGACCTCAATAAACACAATTGACCACCGAAAGGGTCATTTGGACTCTTGCAACTTCTTCAACACTTTTTTAGGGCGTACTGGGGCATAAGTTGTGGTACTGGGGAACTGTAAAACATATTATGGGTACTTAAACACTCTACAGGGTGTTTAAGGCTTATGTCATCATCCCAAAGGATTTAAGGGCTTCAAAATTGGGCTTACAAAAGATCAAAAGGTCTCCTTAGATACTGACACTTACTTAAGCCTCAGGGGCTCCTCAAGGGGCACCAAGACATGTTGGCATCAATGACTATACATAGTTGGAATAAATGACAACTTAATCAACATATGGACATACAATTGGATTCTAAATTGGGCACAAAACTAGGTGTATCATTGGACATAATACCAAGCGTAACACCAGGTGAAAAACTAGAAGCAACTCCTGGCGCAAACAAAGACTTAAAACAAGACACAATATTGGATGCAAGATGTGATGAAAAATTGGATGTAAAACTTGTCACAATATTGGATTCAAGATGGGATGCAACATTGTATGAAACATTTGATGCAACATTAGACACAAACATGGCGAAAAACTAAGAACAACATTAGGTGCAATAATGAGTGCAAACCTAGATGCAAAAAGAAAACATCAACCAGGATGCAACACTAGGTGCAAAATTACACACAATAAACAACGTAAAACAAGATGAATAGGCAAGATATTTATAGTGTGAGTGTCATGGGTTCTCCAGTAATTGACATGCCCATTCTGGAGAAGGTGGCCAGCATGCCAGTGGGCTTGTCACCAATTACACGGAAGAAGAGTGGGGGGGGGGGGGGAGTTGGCCCAAGTCACCAGTGCAGAAGAAGAGAAGCACACAAAGTTTGTCTAGGGTGGAAACAAAAGCTGCAGCAGAGGGCTCCATAGTGAGGAAGGGGGTGACCACTGCAAGAATCCCTGGCTTTGTTCCACCATGCAATCCTATTGAAAACCCACAGAAGCTGACAAAGAACCAAAGGTAACTGATAAATATGCCCACATTGCTGATGGGAATGCAGTGCACTTTCAACATTGTGCAATGTTTAACCAAGATGAAATACAAAGACCACAATCTATTGGCATCTATGGAGTCCACAACGAATCCATTCGAGGAGAGGAATAGGTTGGAGAGCGACCCAACAGTGCGCAACCCACAACAGTGGGCGTTGGGATTGCATAAATCGGGGCTTTTAGGCATCATCCACATGCCACATTTTGGTAGGTTGGTGGAAGCCAACACATGTGCCAAACAATTGTTGGCATGTTTTCATGGTGGGAATATATGGCTGGGCCATCCAATTCGAGTCACTATCGAATTGATATCACATATCACAGGGCTTCCCATGCATGGGCCTGACTCGTTGCAGTAATTCCGTGACAAATATAATAACAAAAGGTTGGATGCAAAATTGAAAAAGAAGTATGTATTCGATCAAGACAAGCGGGAATATGTTTCGGATACAATAAATGACAAGGTTGTTCATGTCGCAACAAATATTCTGGCCATTAAGTTGGTGTAGAAGAATTGGTCAAATCAATGTACTTTGGGAGTCATTGCATCTGTTGAGTTGTGCGTCGCAGGAATACAAATGAACTGGTCTTTATTTCTGTTGAACCAATTGACTGAAGATGCTATATTGGTTCAGGAGGGGAAGAAACCATTTACCTATAGTTGGATGATAATTTTAATGCCTTAGTCACCTGGATGGATCTTGAGGATTATCAGGGCATGGATGTCGATATTTATAAGGTCTACAAGCGAGCAAGGTATCAAAAATTGTGGTATCTCAGCTAGGCTGATCGATTACAGGGTTGCACAATACAATTTTGGCTGCATTGGGAGGCACTGTAAGCCACAACTTACAAGGTTCTATGGTTGTCAGAGGAAGTGGTGGAAAAGTACAGATGAGTCCTAAGATTCGCCATAGGCTTGCATGCGATACATGTGCAAGTAAGAAGGGACCATGAGAAACAATGGTTGGATACACAGGAGAAACAATGGTTGGCGAAGTGGCTTGTGACATGGAGGGAGCTGGTTAGTATGGAGGAAGTATCAGATGCAAAGGAGGGACCTCCAACCGATGGATAAAGCACCGGTACAAGAAAGTGATCAAGAGTCGCAAGAATCATCATCAAGGACTCCGACAGATTCAGAAGCGGAGCGACAATACGAGGAGACAAGAACAAAGAGAAGACAAGAGCAAGGAGAGGACAACAACCCAACACTAATGATGGATGCACAAGTGAACCGCATCATTGCATAAATCACAGTGGAAACGACTGCAACTGAGACTCAATTGAGGCATCAATTGACTAAGGTTTTTGCAGAGGTAAAGTAGCAACAAACATATTTGATTAATGCCATAATGAAAGAGTGCCTGAAACCAATTTGTTGTAGAGAACAGGCGATATCAGTACAGGGAAGCGAGTTAGAATCATTTTGATTCCATCGTGAGCGTTGGAAATGTACATTGAGGATGTTGATGCCTCACTGTAGAAGTTCGAAACAGTCGCCCTGGATGTGAATGAGTTATCAATGCACACCTTGGTCTGGTTACATAAATTGGCAGTGTAGGAGTTGGTCAATCATGAGAATATCATCGGAAATCACCTATTGAAATTACAAGAGTGAGAAGAATTAGTGAAGAGAGAGATAAAGACTTTAAAGAAAGAGCAAGATCGACTAGTCGTTGAGAAGGCCCAGCTGTGGGACGATAGAGTGCGGTTGGAGAAGGAAGTTTCTGTTGCATGTTAGGAAATCCCAGAGATATCAGAGGATATGGATGAAGAAGCAAAAGTGCAGAATCTAGGAAAATTCATTTCCGGCTTCAAACACGATATTAAAGACTTGCGGGAACTAGTGAACCTAGGAACACCTACAGAGAAATATGCGGAGCGCAAGGGCGTCATTGAAGATATCGCTACTCGGCTTGAGGAGATTGAGAAAGAGGATAAGATGATTACAGATTCCACCACAAAGTTATGGGGTAGCATGGGTCAAGATGAACAATTAGAACATATTAACACACAACTGAGGGAAGCGAAAGCACAGTTGGGTGCACTGCGGACATCACTCAAAGAGATGCCCCCAGTTGTGTAGGTCACAAAGGAGACAACCTTGAAGGATTTGTAGTAGTGAGTAATGAAGGAATGAGATCACCAACAGTGGCACACAAATCCACTTGAGGAGTTTCAAGATATGGGAGAGCGGGTATCATTAAAAGCAGTTACTGCACTCCAAGCGGTGCAGGAAAGTTGACGAGAAGTGACTGTGAAGATTGTCAAACATCCACTTGAAAAGGATGTTGCAGAATTCATGGACATCAATGACAAGATGAAGGAGCAAGTTGAAGAATTCAAACAACAATATGAGGAATTCAAGATCAAAATAAACGACTACACTATTTCCAGTTGACGTGGCTCGAGGGTGAGCTACAATATTATGTTGGGGACTGTTGGCAGACGGTTTTGAGTAATATAAGCTATGAAACACCAAGGGTGATGCACAAGGATGAAAGGTGATGCGTACGGAAAAATATTATGCACAAGGTGAAATATGGAGCACAAGGTAGGAAAGCCGACAAAGAGTCAGCTTGTTCATAGTTTTGTAGGAATTGGTTATAGTTTTGTATTTTTGGTCCAAGTTAGTTAGGAAGTTTATCAAAGTGGACCATTTCATAAAAGGTACAAGCTTATAAATAGAGATAGGAATGTAATGTTGAAGAGATCTAGGGGGGTCTGAGGAAGTTATGTGATGCGATCTCAGATCTTATGTTGAATAATGAATTGTACTCTGTAGAAGACTGTTTTCTAGTTTGTTGCAATTTTGGAGATGTTTTTGAGAACCCGTTTTGATGCAAAAGTAATATGACATACCGAGTTTTGATGGAAATACTGTGTTTTTGTGTCTTTATGTTTTTTCATGTTGAATGATGCAATATGAATGGACCAATTCTCTTTGAATGATGCGATGTTTCTATGCATTAGAGGAAATTTGGGGTCTAAAATGGGCCTTATAAGAAAATAATCCAACAATAAATTTTGGGAGTTGGAATTCAAGAACCAATAGAATTTCAATAAAATGAGTCAACCATAATGGTTGAATTGACATATTTGTCATAAAAGAAAACTATTTTTTTTGTTCGTATTTTCGACATATCTCCCTGTTTTCAAGTGGGAGAGATCGTTGGATGCGGAATTTAATTCCGCATCTAACGAGTACCCACACTCCATACTTTTGACGGACCATGCTACCCTAAAAACAAGAAATACCTGAAAAAATGTGATGATGATATCATCATCACATTTTTTCAGGTATTTCTGGTTTATGGGGTAGCGGGGTCTGTCAAAAGTATGCAGTATGGGTACTCATTGGATGCGGCATTAAATTCCACATCCAACGATCTCTCTTGCTTAGAATTTGAGTAAAAACACAGGGAGCTATGTCAAAAATATGAACAAAAAAGTAGTTTTTTTCATTCTTCCTCCAAAATTAATAACTATTATTTTATAATTTTAACTATTATTTATTATTTTAACTATTATTTTATTATTTTCCTTAGGATGCCCATTTTAGACTTCAAATTTCTTCTAATGGTTTTAAATCATGTTATGGTGATCGATCTGTTTATGAGCAATTGTATTGATGCGATCTAAATATGTTGATACGATATGATACGAATTCATGAAAGTAAAACTTTGTCCGATCTCTGAAGTAATGCTGTGATAATAGGAAAGTAGATGCACGATCCTCCTTCATACCGCAAAAATGTGGTTCCGACAGTTCCCCCTTGAACATATCGTGTGAGACTTCATCTGCCTCGCAGGTGTTGTTGGATAGGGTAAAATCACCTGTCTGGGCCGGTGCTTAGTGAGATCGTTGAGTTAAGGGTGTCAAAAGAGCATGCACCCCTATCAATGGATCTGTGTCAACACCAACAATGAGCAAGTTTTGGAATACTCATTTTCAAGATGTGGATTTTTTGAAGAACACCAACTTTAGTAAATGTTGTGAATGCATCATATTGAAAGAACATATGACGTCAACGACTACAAAAGAGTTGGAAGAAAAGGCATGATGTAGACTAAGAAAACATAACAATATTGTTATGTGTGGAATATATTTCTACTATGCACACATAATTATTTCTGAGTAGTTTCTAAAGGAGTATTTGAGCATTATCCATGATAAAATGGATAAAACAAAGACTCCAATCCCAATATTACATGTGAAATAAAAATAAATTGCAGGAACAAACTTGGGGTTGTCGTTGACAGGTATTCTAACACATGGGCATAACATAGGAAGTTTTGGTCATTTCTCCCTACCATTTGTACACATAGGATCACATTTTACCATTACATATCTTGCAAAGTGCTCGAGGGACCTTGAAAACCCACACTCTGATATGTATGGTGATCTTCTTTATGATAGTGGAAGTTCAAGAAACCCGCTTTCAAATGAATTACTTGAAACCTCTATTTTCACAAAATGTAGAGTGTAGAAGGATGATTTTCTATCTCATGGAAGATAAAAAAGCCAGAATGTTGATTTTAAACTTCTTCCTTCACATTTGTTGTTACACTTGGACAATGCAACAAGCGATAATAAGAATCATTATGTTTTCATGTTTCTATCACTATTAACTGCACTTGGTGTGTTCATCACTATTGAGGTTGGATTCTTTCTTGTGGGTCACACCCATGAAGACATAAATGGAACATATGGAAGAATGTATCGCAAATTGAAAAGTAAAGATACATATTTTTCACTTGAAATGTTGGATACATATTGCACAATAGAAGAAAAACAAGTGTTTCCACCTACACTTATTAACGAAGTGTACGGCTTCAAAAATTTCCTTAAATGATACATGAAGGAGGGAAAAGATGCACTAGTTGGACATCCTATTGTCCAATACTTCCAATTTCTTATTCTCAATGATGTTCCAGTGATGAGGTATAAAGAATCAACTCGAGATATTGCATGGTTAGAACCAGTTGAATTATGGAATGTAGATCATGAAGGTCAACCTAAATCTCCTATAGGGGTGCCATATTTCTTAGGTCCCAAAGATAATGATGCATATTTAAAAGAACTAAAGGAAGGAATAACGTTATACATAAAAATGTGGAAAGACACCATTGTCAATGCGAATCAACCAATTGTTACGAAGGAATAGAAAAATAAGGTATATTATTGGGAAAAAGTTCTAGATGCATTACATGAAATCTACAATGATCATATAATAGTGGATGGAAGTGATGCATCTTTTGAGGATTTTTGTCCAAAGACAAGGAAAATTTTCAATGCTGACCGTAATGCACTCAGTGTAATCTCAAGTATTATGGATGAGAATTTTGATAATGTGACAAATGATCCTATATATGTTGTACCCAAGTGCAACAAGCCAAAGGAAACATTCAATCCTATTATTGATGTTGAGAAAGGAAAGATGTTGCTATTTAGATCGGGAAAAAGCTACCTCGGATATCTTTAAGGATGATGAAAGTGAGACTCTTCATGTAAAGGTTGATTGATGGAAGCCTAGTTCAGGGACATACAAGGGAAACTTTTTAGAACAATATTGGGTACCAAATCCTAACACTCAACTTGGATCTATTCCAATTAATACAAGAGTTGGGCATGGATGCCAAAGATGGAACATTACAAGAAGACCAAGATAAATAAATGTGGTGTAGAAGTTGTACTTGATCTACTTGAGAAAATATAGTGAGATTAGGCGGAGATTATTCATGAATTTAATTTTGTTCTTTGAAGGACCTATTAATATGCATGAAGAAAGACTTTTAAATTTTTGTAGTATATCAAATATTCTCTTCATGTTATTTTTTGTGTAAATTTATATTATTTAGTTTATATAATATTAAATTTTGGTCCAAGTTCAATGTTATTTAAAGTGATGATTCTTTATGTAAAATACATAACACAATTCAATATTTAACTTTTCATTGTTTTGTTTAGATCAACATAACTTGTCACTCTATCAAATGTTCATAATCAAATTTAATAATGCAATTAAAAACATCTTTAAACTTGGTCTATGAATAAATGAAAGGCAATTGCAATAAGTTTTGAAGTGAATTTTTCCTAATTCTCCTTGTTATTTTTGATATAAATAAAATTGTACTACTCTATTACATTCTAATTCACAATAATATTATTTTTCTCATTAAATAACACAAATAAAATTCCAAAATATTTTTCCTTCTAGACTTTAAAGTGATGCCAACATTGTACTAGTAAAATAACTTACACTCAACATAGGAAAAGTATTAGTAACACTTAGTGTCTTTATTAAATTGATTAATAATAGTCACAAACACAATATTAATATGTCATTAAGTAACTTTGTATGCAAGAAATTTCTTACACAATTTATTATTCATGAGATAAATCTTGATGAACTTTGTTTTAATATAGAAATATAAATGATAGTGATAATATAAATTTTGTAAGGAATCCAAGTTTTAGAGGAGTATTGATATGCTATTTTCAATTAAACATGTTCAAACAATTCACAGTAAATAGTGAACGCTTGCAATAACTAGTTCAATTAGTTTTTATTCTAAGTTTCTCTTGTATTTGAAAATATTGTTGTTATTATAATTCATAATTAATTTTAATCAATAAAATAGTTAATATTAATAAATAATGGGGACATTTTTTTAACATAAATAGTAAAAGAGTATATATATTAAAAGTCTGTGCACAACCATTCAGAACAAAGCAAGCCGAATTCCAAGAAAAAGGAACTAGTGGAAGAGATTTACAAAAAATGCCAATAGGGTTGGCATCCAACTAAAACCTATGAAGGAGTTCCTGCTATTAACTGTAACTAGGGAAGAGTAAAAACAAAGAAATTTCTGGTTCATTAATATACATAAAAACATGGAAATAACATAAGAGATTATTTAGGTTTTCCCAGAAACCCAACAAGCTGGGTGACTGAAATATCTTCCATGGGTTGAGGCTCTTCACTAGGGGAATATTGGCAATGACTGCATTGATTCATCCTAGCTAGTTTAAACACTTCGTCCTTGATGATGTCCATTGAGCCCATTCATTCTTTGAGGTCTCTTTCATGGTCATCGATGCAAGAGTCGTGACATTGAATCTGGTTGGACAGGTACCTGATATAAGAAACCATGAACTTGACATCAAATGCCATAGATCTATTGTATTTAATGCCTACTACCACAAAATAAGAGAGTCTGCGCAGGTTCTTCTTGAGTCATCCTTCCCAGGTTTTAAAGCAACAAACCCATCACCTATATCCTTTTTAGCCATAGAGAGAGAACATGTCCAGAAGGAAAGTACTAAAACCAAATTTTGGAGAAAATCAAGCCTAGGGGAGTTGTATGCTTCAAGAGAGCCTGCTTCGAAGGAACCTGGGTGCGAATGAGGTGAGAGGAGGGGAACAACATACTTAACATGACGATCCATTACACTTGTGCAAGATTCAAGGGCATATCTAGCTCACACATGATGAAAGGATGGGGAGTTAAGGCTGGCCAGAAGTCGAGGCCACATGTCCGCGTAATTGCCACTGGTCCAGACAGTGAGGGTCATGAATAACAAGGTCGAGGGAAGGGGAGCTTGACCCTCTGGGTTTGAGACTTTGGGAATGTCCATGGGGAATAACATTGGGGGTTTAGGAAACAAGATTGAACCCATCACCTTATCCATTGTATATCATGGTACCTAGGGACAAATAAGCACCCTTGTTAGCCAATATGTCAGCTTGACAATTTTTTCCTCTAAGGATGTGGATATACAAGACGTGAGGGGGTACATTTAGGAGATAAATCCGACCATAGAGTTTTTTGCAGTTGATGGATCCATTGGAGTATCCTGATTTCATATTTAGGATGACTTGATGAGAGCCACCAAAGACAAGAAGTTTAAGAATGGATCCCATGTCTATCATTTCTAGGCCATGGAGGAGCGCCAACCATTTTGCTTCATTGTTCATCTTCGTTCCAAGGCCCCATGCAAAGGTTTTCACTATTTTTTCACAAGGATCGAAAATGACCCCTCCCACACCTGCCTCCCCTGAATAATGGAACATTACTAACATCAATGTCATTAAATAACTTTATAAGTAATAAATTTGTCATACATTATTTTATTATTCATGAAGTAAACATTCATCAACTTAGTTTTAAATAATAATAATAATAATATGTTGCTATTACAATATATATATATATATATATATATATATATATATATATTGTTAGAAGGAAAAGACATAGACAAATATTTTCGTGACAACTTCCTAAAATAAAACATCATACTAATAAAATATCAAATTAGTTACTATTACAATAATTAAAATTGTTGTAGTAACAAATACAATGTTGATATTATGACATAATTCAACAACATTATATGTCTCACTTAAATTTAATGATTTCAATTTCTTAAACTTACAATGGAAACTCAATTTAGACACAATAGTAAATATAAAATCAATTTATAATGAAGTTCCAAGTTAATATTAATAACTAACATTGATTATTAATGTCATTTAATAATTTTAATAATATGTAAGAAATTTCTTGAACAATCCATTATTCATCATGTAATCCTCCATCAACTTAACTTTTAATAGAACAATATAAATAAATTATGTTTCCATTCTAATTTAAAATAATTTGATTTTGATCATTAAAACAATAAACTATAATTTGTTTCCAACCAACTAATAAATGGGATAAAAATAAGTTCCTCTTTGAAACTCTTGTCACACATGTTATCTTGTATGGTTGTGATGTTTGGGGTTGTAGAATCTCTAGAGAATCATGGAGAAACATTGAGAAAATCCAAAAGTGTTTTGTAACTTATAAAATCAAAATTAAAAACAATATTCCCTACACAATATTCTCTTAATCTAATTCATAGGTCTTTCTCCCATCGAGAGCATGGTTGTGACTAGTAGGTTTTTGATGTACAAGTACAATATAAATAATATGGGAGACTAGAAACCCCTTAAAATGGATTTAAAACCTAGTAAAAACCACCTACAACTCAAGCGATGTTGGTATAAAGACACCATGGACTGGTTAAAACATTTTGAGATTGATGAAAATGATATTTTTCAAAATATTAATAACCCCAAATATATTGTTATTTTAAGTTTAAAGAGAAAAAGTGGTTCAATAAGGATTTAGAGATTAAGACATAATTAAGATATTGTAAGGAGGTAATTGAACATAATATAGAATATCAAAAGTACCTCTATGTATTAACTAGTTCAAAGAAGAAAGTCATATATCCAAAATAAGAATGAACTCTCATGAGCTCCATTGTGAAATAGGGCGTTGAACAACTCCTAAAATGTCATAGGAGGAAATAATTTTTTTATCTTTGTGAGACTAATAATGAGAATTGAAGATGGAAAATCTCTTTCTCTAAAAGTGTATTTTGTGCGCTCATATTAGATCTTAGTATCTTAATCTTTGTTGCAATACATGCAATATTATTACTAACTATGCCTATAATTAAAATTGTTATAGTAACAAACACATTGGTATTATGTTATTAAATAGATTTTATATGGATCATTCTAAACTTTGTGGGTACGAGCCATACAAAAAAAACTTAGATTTTTTAATACAAAATAGAATTAATAGTAATAGAAATAATGTAAGAATCCAAGTTTAAGACTTTACTCATTTTGAAAAAACTCAATCTAATTAAAGTTCAAAATTCTAGATCCACTGTATATTTCCAAATTTAATAAAATATGTGTTTATAGCTCAATTTGATGTGTTGAATGAAAATCAGATAGGATTGGAGAAAGAAAATGAGAAAAATCAAATTGAAATGAAAAAGATGGACCAAAAAAGTATGGAAGCAACCACAAAAATTGTGATTCAAACTATGTCTCAGGTTAGCTTGAAATATGAAGAAATCAAGGAATTAAAAAGAGAAAATCTAAATCTAAATCAAGAAATTAAGAAAAAGGAAGAAGAAAAGAAGAGTTATGAAGATAAAAATAAATAATTTCTAAAGAAGAATGAAAAATTAATGGCAAAATTACTAGGGAAGATACTAGTACAAGGAGCTAGACATTTAATTTGGGATATAATGATTACTTAAGATACTAAATTCATGCCTTGTATTAATTTTTTTAAAGATAAGGAGGCAGTGATAAATACAACAATGCAGAGTTGTGCAATTATGACAGAGACTTTGGACAAAAGGCCAACATAGACAACTCAAAACACCATTAATTTTCTTAATACTTTATCTGAAGAGGAGTTGAAGACTTTGGAAATTAAATATAGAATTATAGTTATATCTTGGGAAAGGAAGGTTATTGGAAAGCATCACCATGCTGAGAGTGTATAAGAAAAAACCAAAAACCAATCAAATGTTGCAACAAATCAAGTCTTTTAAAGGCTTATTTGCATAATTATTTCATAGAGGACATCGTTCTTTTTTGAGTGAACAAAATAAACTGATCCCTCAACCTGATTACCAAGATTTATTAGACCAAATTAGAATGAATAATAAGATATGGTTCAACCTTTAACATGGAATATAATAATTGATAATCTTGCAGTCGAATTTGAAATTTTAAATCAATTTAAAATGATAGGGTCTAAATTACCTCCTATATATTTTGGATACCATGTAGAATTAAAGGTTTTGGTTAAAGAAATGACAAATTATGAAATTCCTTCCATAGAGCAGCGGAAGAGAGTTGAAATGTTTGGAAACATGAGGTAAAAAATAAATCAATGAGGACGCATGTCAATAATACTCAAGTCAAGATCTATTCTAAGGTCTACTTCAATGTCGAATCAAGATATCTTCCAACATTCTAGAAGATTATGAATATTTAGTTTTGTGACAAATGTAATAAGTAGTTAGATTTCTATTTTTAGAAAGCAGGATGTTAGGTATTAGATCAATGGGATTTACTGTATAAATTCATGCTTTTGTGATGTAATGGGGGTCAGAACCCATGAGAGGGAGACTAATTTTGTAATGAGTGATTTTCAAGGTTAATAAAGTTTTGCAGAGTAAAGCAAAAATTTCTGAGTAGAGATTCTCGTGTTATGATTTTATAGTTTGTATTTCCTTTTATCATGTAAATATTATTCATGTTATCTATTCTCATTCTGTTATATTTTTATTCTTGAATGAGATTATGTGAGTTAGAATTCATATTCATATGCTTTGTTTCATAAGATTCAAGTATTCACCAAAATATTCCTTTAAAGTTAATATTGAATTCATATTTACTTGATGCCCTTATTAATGGATTGTTAAATTTTATTCTATTACCACCTAAAAGAAAGAACCTAATTGTAAGAAAGTAGTTATCCTACCTCTATAAAGAATCATATTTCAAAGACTCTGTTTATCTTTAAAGATTCATGATTTTGAATCCATGCCCAATGGTATCCTCTTGTTTCAACCATTTACATGTTAATCTAGTCTATTTGAAAAAATATATGGCCATTGTATTTATTTATTGAGAGAGCCATCTCTAATAGGAAATAAGCCATCTTTCCTCCTAAAGATTAGTTTGAAAATTGTTACCTTGGAACTATCCTTCCACAATCAGAGGAGAAATGATGAGTGATAACACTCTCATTTATAAGCTAATTGAAAATTGTTATCTCACCTGCAAAAAAACATTGAGTGCAAGAAAGAATGGAGAAAGAAGAAAGAACACCACACCTTGAGCAACAACAATTTGGACTATTTATTGTCAAATTTAAAAATATTCATGATAAAATTATTTCAGGTTTTAATCATAGCAATAAATAAAAATTCAAACTTCCCACAAAAAAGATAGTAGATGGTTCAGTCCCACAATCACATGTACTTTCATGATACTTGAATGGTTATACATTTTCTATGGTAATTACACTGTCAGGAAAAAAATGAACTAGGATAAATTTTAAAAATGGCCAATTTTAACCAAAAATGAATAAATAGATTCAACCCAAAGGATGTATGTTGTGACACAAACTCAACTTCAACTGCCAACTTTGAAGGAACTACCTTAAATATTATTTTACTCAAAAAATACAGATACTACCTAAGTATAGGGAAAAGGTTGGCATTGAATTAATTTAATCTTATCATTTAACTAGTCATCCCCTAATGAGAAGGAACAAACAAAGAATTCAAGTTCCCAACCACCACCCTGGTAGATTTTTAGGTCAATGAAAAAATCACATGAATGCCTACAACAATGTATATGGAGAAGTTGTTGCGAATAGGCAATTTGGATTCCAATTTTTTAATTATCAATGCCTCTATGAATATAAAGGAGAAGTTATGTAATTAGTTGTCACATTTTTCACAATAGTTTAAGTGTTGAAGTAAATACCAAGGTAGGTTGTGCCAAGACTGAAATAATTTATGTACACAAACATTAAGTAGATAACTTATTAGGACTACCTCAAAATAATCAAAAGACAATGTGTATTATGGAGCCAAGTCCCAGAAAAAGCATAAAAAGAGAAAAAATAAACAAGAATAAAGTAATCCATGCCTTAATAATGAAGAACACATATGGATAGAAAGAAATTCTGAGGGGGAAACTTCCTGTACATAAGGTTGTTGAAATATTCAACCCATCTAGACATTATCCTTAATCATGTATTTGGTTTACTAGTGCTTATACCATTGTTAGTTGACTACCTAGTGTATAGTCCTAATTATTATGATCGCTCCGAACAATTATTTTTTCATTATTAGCCTCATTATCCATAGATTCTCCCTATTCCTTGCTTCTAGGAGTTAATGATCCCTCATGCATGGTCTTAGGCCCACTTGCGTCAATTCCTACAATTTAGGATCCTACCTTTAGTTAACTAGCCTTGAATTCATCACCTGAGTATTTATGAGCTCCGATGACCACTAAAAATCAACTAAACACCTCTTATGAACCATCCATATTTAGTAATAATTAGTTAACTATATAATTATCCTTCTTTGTCCACCTACTATTATTTACACTTAGTTAACTGAAATGCTTCAGGAGTTATGACTAGCAATTATGTTGAGTGATGGTTTCTATGCTATCTAAGCCTGCCACATGTATGGAGTTCAACTGCCTCTTTAGGCTCACAAATTTCACCCTTGGAGATGTATTATAAATGTAACCTTATTGGTGAATAATAATCAAATGGATTTTATACCAATTGTGTTTTCTCTCTTATGTTTCTTCTTCATTATTTTCTCTCCATTATTATGCTTATCTCTGTTGTAATTCTTGTGAGGCTACATTTGATTCAAGATATTCGTGTGCAAATTTTTATATGGTATCAGATCTTCCAAGTTGAGTATAGGTCATTTCAAATCAATTAACCTCCATTTCAGATCTTCAAAGTGTTTGTTTTGTAGGAATGCTACCTACAAAATTTGAAAATCACATCCAACTTTGAAGAGGTTCCCGGACCTCTACATATCATCTTACAAGGCCGACCATAGCTTGTTTGAAAGGTATTTTCGTGATAGAAAATGGGTTTTCACGGAATTCTATTTAAGTTTCGGGGTTTGAGATATATGCTCAGTTGAATACTGAACCTTTTCAACAGATCGTGTTTGTTTGTACCCTCTATTTCGGCTAGATATTTCTCTCCACTGAATGAGAAAGGTCAAACTAAATATATTATTTTAAATATATCTTCGATACCTAAAATGGGTATTCTATGGAATTTGATTCTGTTGCTTGTAGAGGAATTTGTGATTGAATTAGCAATAAGACATCTATGACGTTTTTGAATTTGAGCTTACATACATGATTTGATTTACATGTACAACTTCTTGAATTTGAAATTGTTCCTAAATTTGTAGAAGAAATTATGTAAGAAATACCAACAAATTATAAAGTTCGAATTGTTTAAAGTATCCTTGTAGTGAACCCTTCTTCCTTTTTGGCTTCTCATGAAGTTGATATACATGAAGAAGACATTCAAACTTCTATTGTTGATGAAAACTCAGTTGGAAGCAATATCAACAAATTATACAATTCAAACTATTGAAACTATCCTTGTAGTGACTCATTCTTCGTATGTGGCTTATCATGAAGATAATATACATGAAGAAGACATTTAGACTACTCTTGTTAATAAATAACTTAGCTTGGAAGCAATCTCAACACAATTTAGAATTGTTGAAAGTCTCCTTGTAGTGACTTCTTCTTCCTCTATTGTTTCCCATGAAGTTGATATACATGAAGAAGACATTTGGACTGCTCTTGTCAATTAAAAACTCAACTATCTCCATCTCCATTTGTTCTAAAATAATTCTTTTAATTTTAATCTTGAGGATATTGTGCATATTTCATTTGATGATGGAGCATTATTTGATCAATTGAATGTTTTTGAGGCTAGATCAAAGTTTGTAGTTGTTGGTTGCGACCTCACTCTCACTGTAGCATTGATTCCTATGTATTCCTCTATGTGGACTGACTTAGCTCATTCAATATATACTAAATATGGAGGACACAACCATTCACTTGGAGCTGATTATACTTTATTTGGATCACATCTTGGTTCAAATTTCATGGCTCTAGCATCTCAAGTCTCATTTAGACCTGATCTCAGGATGTTCAAGTCTAGTGAGCACCTTCATTTGCATGCAAACTATGTAGAGATCTAGCACATGATCCAGACATGAGAGAAACAACCTCTTCTTCCCAAGAAGAAGATAATTCCAGACATTTAATCAAGTTCACACCTACTTGTATTTGGAGCACTTTATTTTTGGTGTATCTCATGTCTAATTTTTAGAAAGGATTTACCCCATGTGGTTTTTCCTTTTTCCTCAGTTTACATGGATGAATAATGTAAAGGGTGACCTTATCCTTTGTTGTTGGGCCCTATTTTTTATTTCTCCTCACAAAATTTAGACTTAAGGGGGGGTTTTGGAATCTTCAACCCATCTAGACATTAGCCTTAATCATTTACTTGGTTTACTAGTTCTTAGACCATTATCAGTTGACCAACTAGTGTATAGTCCTAAGTATTCTGATCACTCCAGACTATTATTTTTTCATTATTATCCTCATTATCCATAGATGTTCACTCTTCCATGTTTCTAGGAGTTAATGATCCCTTGTGCATGATTTTAGGCCCACTTGAGTCAGTTCCTATAATTTAGGAGCCTACCTTTAGTTAACTAGCCTTGTTTTCATCAACTAAGTTAGTATGAGCTTCGATGACCACTAACACTCAACTAAAAACCTATTATGCACCCTCCATATTTAGTAATCATTATTTAACTAGATAATTCACCTTATTGGTCCACCTACTGTTAGTTACACTCAGTTAACTGATATGCTTTAGGATTTATGGTCGGCAGTTATGTCCAGTGATGGTTTCTATGCTATCTAATCCTGCCACATGTGTTGAGTTCAACTACCTCTTTAGGCTCACAAATTTATCCCTTGGAGATGTATTATAAATGTAACTTATTGGTAAATAATAATAAGATGGATTTTATACCAATTGGGTTTTCTCTCTTATGTTTCTACTTCATTATTTTCTCTCCATTATTTTTCTTATCTCTGTTGTAATTCTTGTGAGGTTACATTTGATTCAACATATTCCTACATAAATTCTTATAAAGACAAGAAAATATACAATATGATTACTAAAATGATAATATCTCCTTCCTATATATAGGAGAAAAAGTTGTATGATAAAAACTAATAGACCCACTAATAGAACGAAGACGACATCAATAACATGTAATGCACCACAATATATTGGGTATTGTGCCACTCTATAGGGGGTAATGTGGAATCATTAATGGCTTAACATTCACGCCCCCTTCAAAAAGTGTTGTCCTCAATGTTCAAGTAGTTATGGATGTTTCTATATAAAGGACTCATCTTCCCATGTTGAATCTTATGTAGGTAGGTTCTTCCATTTAATGATAGACTTTGTAATTGATCAATTTTGGAGCTATATGATTCTTGTTTCAGTGATTGATTTAGGCTCCAAGATTATTATTCCTTCCTCATCAATTTCTGGTAATATCATTTGAACTGGTAACTAGTAACTTGTTGTTACGGAGAGAAATTCCTATGGCTTGGGGTACCACAACAGAAAGCTTTGACTCCATAAATCAATCTTTCCCAATATGCAATAGAAATAAAATGTCTAACACTAAAGGATCAGACCTCATACCCTATTCCGAACGGTTGAAGTAGATCCCTATTGAGCTTTCCAATCTTCAGCTTGAATTGATATAATACTTCCTCAACAACAAGTAAACAATACAAGCATACTATATATCATGGTGTTAGATCTATTCTAGCATATATATAATCAATAATGTAAAAGCATTTGACATATTCCAATGGATACAATATTCAATCAAATACACATCATTGGACAGGAAAAGATAGTTCTTATTAATATAAATCAGAGATTACAAGATAGATACAACCTCTGACGGCACGTCTACGAACCAGAGAAACTGAATCCCCCACTTGGGCCTCCACCACCTCAATCCTCCATCTCACAATAGCAAGCTCACTAGCAAAAGGCAAGCTTGGGAAGAACACAAAAGTGCTCCAAAGGGACAAAGGGATGCAGACTCAAGTATAAATTTCGGCAACAATGGACTATAGTTTCATTGCTTTCAATCTCTCTATATATGCCTTCAATGTACCAAGGGGTTCCTTATATTGCTTCATAAGGGATACTGAAGGGTTGAATCCGAGCGATCTCAAGGCATATGGAAGGCTAGGAGTCGAATGAGTTGGATCCATGTCAAGGAAAACTCCAAAAGGATTTGGATTATGCACAAATCCCGATGTATGCGGTTATATGGGTCAAACCCACATATATCATTTTTTATATAGTTTTAGGGATGATCAAGGAAACATCAAAGGATAAAAGATGGTCCATGGGGTCTAAAGAGTCTGCAGCGGGATAGGGGAAGGCCATACAAAGTGTGATTCACCTGGAGTGGTGAAATCCGCTATAGCACTTGTTACTGATTACCTTGTTTAAACATTAAACATGGAAAATCAGATGAACTCGTGAAGATGTAGATTGTTCCAAGTTGTAGGACATACTACCAATATTTTGTAGCACCTTGTAGGGAGCGTATTATTTAGGTGATAATTTATTATCCTTATTGGTGTTATTTAGGGACATTTGTTTGTATGGTTGTAGTCTTAAAAACACCCAATCCCCCACATCAAATATTCATTCACTGTTGTGTTTATTTTCTTCTTGTTTCATTTGATTATGTGCCAAAGTCAGGTTGTCATTTAAGAGTTGAAGAACTTGATCTTGATTCTCCATGTATTCTTCCATTGCTTGAACCTTAAAGGAGTCTCTTAGCAAATATGTAATGATTGGTGGATGATAGACATAAAGTGTCGTAAATGGGATAATTTTTTCTAATGTATGGAACAAAATTTTATACCACCATTCTGCCAAGAGTAACCACTTGACCCATTGTGTTTGTTTATCAACTGCAAAACATTGAATATATCCTTCCAAAAATTTATTTACTATCTTCATTTTTCTATCCGATTAAGGATGATATGTTAGTTTTCTAAGTTAATTTACTTAGGATATTTATCTGAAAGAATACCAAGCACAACAATACATAAAATATACACAAGACACATATATTTTCATCGGGGTTACCATAAAGGAAAATACCCTGCAAAATTCCTCAAAGTAGTTCTATCACAATGATAAGATGACAAGATAGAATAACCCAAGAACAATGTGTCTGCATCAGATCTATGTCCCTCCTCTTCCTCTCTCTCCTAAGGCACACATGTGAGAGCAAGTGAGTGTGTGTCAAATGAGGAGGGCGCTTCCCTATTTCTATTATTTTGTTGAGTTGTTAACTAAACCATTAGGTTGGCCAGGTCACCTTTGGGGACGACCTCCCTAAGAATACTCACAAATAAATTTTCCTTTATTTAACATAGGGAATATTTCCCTGAATTACAATGAAGGGTTTACCTCAGTGACCATACACAATGATGACATCCCCAAAGGAGGAACACACATCTCTGATGGGGGTTCAACAATATACAATAGTAATATACATCAGAATATATTATGAACTTACAATTACGACAACACTCCCTCTTAACTAGGAAGGTATTCTATTTCCATAGTCATCAACACATCGGGTCATCGTCACCGAGTCATCATCGTCGCTACTACCATTTTCCTCATCTTGTCCAATATATTGCATCTATCCATCATAGGAATTTTCTACAGAGCCAACCCTTTTTCATGCTAGGTGTAGGCCTATACCTAATTTAGGTATTCATCATATCCATGAGTGTTACAGAATAATACAACTTAGTACCATGGTATTATACCTTAGGAACATTTAATTTACATTCATGCAGTGATTCTATGGTTTAGACGTATGGAAATTGGTTATTTACTCATGTTTGAGGTGCTCCTGGTTAATCATTCTGCACATTTGAGGCACTCCAGGTTGATCATTTTGACAAAAAAAGCACCCACATTGATTACAATCAACTACCATGCCCTACCCCATCCCCAATTTCAAGGTTTTTGTTTGACTTGAGGCACTAGTGCATGTTTTAGGTGGTTGTTTGGCCTTCCTTGGGAATTTATTGCCTCCTAGAGACACTTCGACTCACCCATGTGCTCACTGATGCCTTTAATACCTCCATTTATGTTCCATACTACATTTACCATGCTCACACATGCATTCATGGCTGTTTGGGATGATTAGGAAGCTCATTGGTCCACCTAGGGGGTTTGAGGGTAAAATATTGAGCTGACACTTCTATGCATCTAGATGGCCTCCAAGGCCTCACGATTTTTCCCTATTGTAATATATATCTGATACAGACATAGTTACATGTTGGAAAGTCATAATAATATATGTTATTGACCTCATATGTGTATGCAATTTTCACTCTTTTAGTTATTTTGTGCATGTTTTGTAAACAATATCGTATTGTGAGAGTTTCCTTGGCTCCTAGATACAGTTTTGAATCAATTATCACATGGTATTAGAGATATTTGGAGCTCAA
This sequence comes from Pseudotsuga menziesii, assembly GCA_001517045.1. Taxonomy (NCBI): domain Eukaryota; kingdom Viridiplantae; phylum Streptophyta; class Pinopsida; order Pinales; family Pinaceae; genus Pseudotsuga; species Pseudotsuga menziesii. The sequence goes on along the minus strand of LPNX011194264.1, from coordinate 220,719 downwards.
AATAAAATCCATAATTTTTGAGTTGTTGTTAGAGGTATTTTCCAGATAGATTCGAGTGTTTGCATTGCAAGTACAATCAACAATTTGTCACCAACATCGCAAGCCAAAATGGAGCAGACCCATGTTTTGTTCACCACATTCAACTATTTAGAATGGAAGGCCAAAATGGTGATCTAGACGAGCTCAAAAGGTTTGTATAGGGTCACCATGGGGATAGAGGTCGAACCAAAATTTGTTGTTGAGAAATCAAAGTTCTTCAACAGGATTGATAAAGCGTTTGGAATATAGGGTCGCAGTACTCTGTGTTTGTAAGCACATCTCACTCTATCAAGCTCACAACTCGAAACTAGAAAATGCCATCACTATCTAACTTCATGGAGTTAATGACATAAGAGAAAGATAAGCTAGTGTAGATGGGTACCATCAAATCTAGTAAATATCAAGCTCTTGTTGCAAGGGTGTTGAATCCATCCAAAGGCAATAATTAAGATAAGGATTTGAAGAAGAAAGATAATAAGAAAAAATAAATACCCAAATCTTCAGATGGGGGTGTTGGGCACTCTATATGTAGTTAATTAAAGCCAACATACAGAATGTTCAATATAAATTATCAACCCAGGAAAGTATTTTTATTACAAAGATAATTTTACACTGTCTGTGCTTAAACACTAAGTAGCTAATACTATTGAATAAACTATCCTACCTTCCTGTTCAGCCCAACTTTTCCCATGATTAACTTAATATAATTTACCTTCTTAAGAATGCAGAACCACAAATACCTTCTTACAACCTTAATCTAGAAATAAAAGATTCAGAAAATAAACATCTAGATTTACTTTTGCTGAAAGTTAAATCCTAAATTACCAGGCCATATGAAGATCCATTATAACTATCTCAATCCAACTTGATTTAGAAATCAGAAATGTAGAAATTGAACTCAACAATTATAACTATGAATGGAATGAATTAGCAAAACTCAAGAAATATAGCAATTGAAAGAAACTAGGGATGATGTCGGCTATTACAACTACCACACAAGTGCATAAGGAAAATTAGTCTACATAGTCGACTGTCACACCACTCTGCTGCAACTTACAAGAAATGCGATTACTGATCAATTGAGGAAACACACAATAAATCATTACTATTGCAGCTGTTATAAAAGAATACATCTACTATAACATCCACACCACACAACAGAGAAGAAAAAGACCTAAATAACTTGACAATCTTTGTAGGAAGGCGGGCCCAGCCTTCGAACAAAGACGCGAGAAACTAACACAAGTCAAAACAAATAAATCAAAAGAATCCTGCTCCTTGTATTAGATGATAAAATAAAAGTACAGTCTCTGTCACAGCTTATACAATAAGATCAATTAAATTCCAACCCTTGGCTCTGCATACTCCCTAATATTTATACATTAATCTTCATAACTTCTATCCACTAATATTGGGCATCCATGAAGATCTACGATCTTCAGGCTACCCTATTACAATGCGTTGTTACAGCTGTGGCAAAACAAAAGCAAAGAATATAAGAAATTTTTTGCATGAGCCGATAATGAAATAACAAAACCAAATCAAGAAGTACTTCGTCAGTTGCAGCTACCCTTGAATAATGGCGCACTACTAAGCCAAGTTTGTTACAGCCTTGGTTGTCGCAACTTGGGTAGGATGAGGATGTTTGACTGCATTTCACCTGAAAAGATAGAGTCCGTGGGCACAACTGGCAATAGATGTTCATCTCTTCTAGAATTCGCTTGACCTGATGCACCTATATCCTTCACGCGTTGAACAATCTTCATAAAATCCCACTTATTAGCATAATTCAAGAGGTAAAGCCCTGCTTATCACAATATTAAGTATTAATAAGATAAAACAATAAGTAATCATACCTATAAGGAATCTGGGTTCCAATGAAGGAAAACAATTTGTTAGGTGCATGAAAATAGGGTAATATAAGGAAAAAAGAGTATGTCAAGTGTGGTAAAAAAGGGGTCATTTATGGGCCCAACATCTCCCCCCAAGGGTCCCTATTATGTAGTGATAAAGGGGTAGCCTGCCATTTATGCTTACTGCCTTCTAAAACTGATTGTTGCTGCATGGTAATTTTTCCAACGCACTTGGAGATGACCCTTTCTTGAAGTTCAACTATCTGCTGGGTTTTGATGGAAGATGTAAGCCTTTATCATTGTAGAGCAAGGAGAAGGCGAGGGGATTGAGGCTCACTTCGAACCCAAAGATTAGTGCCAGCCTCATTGTGAGAGTAAGTCTGGAAATATATTTTCCACTGCACATGATTGCTAACAAAGGAGGAAAAATCTCTGACCTGAACATCTCCAAGGTAAGGGGTAGGGTTCGTATGGTGGTCCAAGGGACAAGCCATTTCATGTAGGCAAAGTTCACAAAGCAGGTTCTGCTCAATGAAATTACTTTAAATGAAAGTTTCCAGAAACTGGGCTGAGGTTTCCATTTCATAAGGTCTCCCCTCCTTTACTGCTTTCAATTTAAACCAAATAAATTGTTCAAACAAAAATACAGGGTAAGAAGGAGATGGCACTCTGGTTCTTAACAATTCTTGGGAAAGAGTATACAGCTGGTCCTTCTCCACCTGCATAGATTTGAACTTTTTTAGCTCTTTCAATTCTTTTGGTATCTCTTCCCATCGTAATTTATGGAACATTAACTCCTCTTCCCATTTCTCCCTCGGTTCTCTGATAGTATTTTTGTGATCAATGAGGGGGATCATTCCTTCTTGATACTTATCCACCTGCCTCTTCCATTTATTCACTTCCATTTTTAATAGTGAGAGTTCTTTGATCAGCCCCTGGATTCTATTATCTCCTGTATTTTCCTCATCATTGGAGTCTAGATTGACAAAGTTCTGGGAAAATTGAGTGCATACTTTGCCATCTGATGTTTCAGCTTGAACATTCTGCACTGGAAGTTTAACAACTTCGTCTATCAAGGTTTCAACAGTCTCTTCCTGCATAGGCACTTCTACAACCTCTCTTGGAGATGCTGGTTCTTGTGTAACAACATCCTCTTTTTGAAGCTCCCCTCCTTCAACTTTAACCTGTATGGGTACTTCTGCCATTAATTTTGAATATGCTGGCTCTTGTGTGACAACATCCTTTTCTCAAAATTCTCCTTCAACAGCTTCAACATTCAATTATGAATAGGTTGGTTCTTGTGTGACAACACCCTGATTGGCTTCAAGATTCCCATTATTAGGATGATCCATCAATTCTGATGACTAAGGCTGTAATTGCTTAGCTTCTTCCAATTCTATATCAAGGATTGGCCCTACTTCTGGTTCATCCTCTTTCCTTAATTCTGCATTAGGTGCCTCTTGTCCTTCTTCAACTGCTGGTGCAGGTTCATGAGTCTCAAATGCACGCACTATGACTGTATAACCCGATAGACAAAAAATATCCCCACATGCAGGGCATACTGCTTTCTCCACTTCTTCACCCTCCTTAGCAAGAGATGATTCTTCTAACTGGTCTGCAGCTTTTACCAGTGTGTGCAACAATCTCTCTACCTATTTCTTACATACCTCCTTCCAATTTTCTAGTTCCTTCCAAATAAATTGCACTTCTTTCTTCAGTAACCCGTTTTCATACAAAATCCCCTCAAGTTGAGGTTCTTCTTCAACAGGTTCCTATGGAGCAATGTTTGTCCTTGGTCTCAAAATGGGAAATTCAATGTTTGCTTCAATATCTAGCCATTTTGCTCACGCTGATTCAGCTGCTATGACTGACCTCATTTTCCTTCTCCTCACTGGTTGAGATACTTGTATTTCTTCTCTTCCTTCAAGGTACAAGGGTTTCCAACCCTGTAGTAGACGTAGAGGGAATATTACCTGTTTCAACATCCTCTCTTTCCTCTACCATCTTTTTTTCTTCTTCTATTAAAGTTCCCCTCCATTTAGGAGAGGATTCGATGGTGAGGACTTCTATATTCTCTTATGTAACCACAACTCCCACAGCTTCAGCTTCAACTATCGCAGCATCCAATGCTGCTCCAGCTTTAGCTTTAGCTACTGGATCTCCCAAATTCTTTGTCTCCTCTATAGGGTTTGATACTGCTACATCTTCCACCGATTCTTCCTCTTCTTCTGATTCTGTCTCAGCTCCCCCCAAACTAAACTGGAGGGACTCTAGTCCTCCTGCTCTTCCTCCAATTGGACATTCAATAAAAGTGTAGGTGCCCTTACTTCTCTGATGGGAATCTTAGGAAAAGGTATAGGTGCCCTTATTTCTCTGATGGGAATCTCAGGCAAAGGTATAGGTATTTGGGCTATCTGAGGTTGGCCGATAAATTGCTCCCATGTTTGATTTCTCTAAGCTAGGTCTCTTAAGATTAAAAGTTTAATGAGGCCATCATGGCTAAGGGAAGAATATGGATGCTTAGCTACTCTGACAAAGCCTGCCATGTGATGCAGGTCTTTAAATAGAAAAAATGGAACATTAAGTATATTTCTGTGGCGCAAATGAGACAGTAGGGGGAACTCAAAATAATAGACAGTCTGGTACCTACCTTCACAGGTGATATACTTCTTGAGGAAGAGGACCACTTGGTCCCACGGGTGAGGTAATGATTGTAATTGTATCCCCCATCTTGATGGACGCAATTGTTCACATGCCACCAAAAAGTCTTGTATTGCAGCGACATTGGGAGTTCTTCTTCCAAACCAAGCTCTTCCTACCTGCTAGATCCCAGTAACCTCAGCTACAATTGCCTCAGAAACTTCTATCCACAAACCTCTAACCTATGAGTAGGTTTTTGTAAGGTTTAAGGAAAATTGTGGAGCAGTCTCACGATGAAAACCATTAAGACGTTGGAAAAACTCAGTCTAGCCCGCTGCTTCAAAGATAGCAAAAACTTCAGCATTGTTTTGCAGTGCCTGCATGTTTGGAGGTTCATGCCGGGCCGGGATACCCATGTTATATTTATTTATAACTTCTAGTATCAACTTAGCAAATTGCAGGATCCAACAATGGATATTTCAGTACAGGACGTGCACGGACAACGGAGGTCAAAGTTGGAAAATTTGGAAAGTTCAGCATAGAGTCATTGGTAATATTTTGTTGAAATATTGTAACTTTGAATAATATTCTATATGTATTTCTTTGTGGTCCTCGATGGTCCTACTGGGAGAACCACTTGTATTACTTTGTACCCCGATGCTCCTAATCGGAAGAACTGATAAGAGTCATGAGGCAGTCCCCTCTAATTGTAAAGGTGGGTCATTAGCACCCCAGTGTGGTTACTTGAGCCTACATGTGTAACTTGAGCCTACATGATTAAATCGAGCCTACATGACAGATGATTTAACTTAATTGAATGGATGAATATAAATAGAGGTGTAGTGCTCCTCATTTGGAACACACACTCTCACTTGTATAGCGCATTAGTGGAGAGGAGAGAGAAGTATCTGGAGAAGGAGGAGGATCAGGCTTTGATCTCCTTGTTGGTTTTATCTTTTATCTTTTGGGGCATCTATATTGAGGAAGCTTTAGCTAGGTTTTTCCCTTTAGGGTTTTCCCAGGATAAATCTTTGTGTTCTCTTTTTGTATGGTTGTGCTTGTCTATCTTTTAGTGATCCTGTTTATATGCTTTTGTTATGAAATCGAAATGAAATACTAGTGATCTAGCTTAGCATATGAAAATTTAACATGGTATCAGAGCCACCCTGAAAGAAGAAATTGTGCAGATAAGGAATCTAGGGCTTCTTATTTTTTGGGTCTCTATCCATGATCGATCAGCAAAAGAAGGCTAGACTGACTCTCCATTGAAGGGCGCATCCTTCTGTCGAAGCGGAATTCGATTCTGAGCATTTTCAGTTTTGGTGCAGAAAATTAGGGATTTCTACAGAAGAAGAATTTTTTAGTGATCCCAGCATAGGATTTTTCTCCTCATAAAAATCAAATTTTAGATACCCGGATCAAGAAATTTGGTTGGGTGAAACTCCGGGAAATTCAAACCCTAGTTTGACTTTGATCTGGAAAAACCCTAAATAATAAAACTGCTAAGTTTTGGTACATTCGCTATATGTTGAGATTGGAGAATTATAAGGAGTTGAAAATTTCCTAGGCCAAATATAAAATCCTTATTTACACTGTGTCCAACATTGAGCCTCCGATTCACTATATTCTGGGAGATATGATCCCTCCAAGTTAGGGTTCCAACCTCTTCTAGAATTCATCCCTAAATAGGACACCTGGGAATAATTGCTGTAGTGTGGGCTAAAAGGGTCCAAATGGAATTCTTGAAGATGTTCTAGAAAGAGAACAGAATTTACGTTCTGTGGTCCAAATTTCAGAACCTGAAGATGAACCCGTGATACGTGGAAGTCCGTACAACTTCACTATTCTGAACAGTCCTGTAACAGGTCACCTTGGGAAAATTATCATAAATCCCAATTGGTGAAACCTATGGTGTTGGATCAGGGACATTTGAGGTTACCTCAGTGAAAAATTTTAGACATAGAGGAGTAGTAATTGCAGAGATATCACAAAAACAGTAACAGGAATTTCTGTAGAAGAAATTGGAAAACTAGGGCTTCCTGTTCCGGGAGCTTCCCTCCACTGTTTTCAGAAAAGGAGTACATTGGACAGCTCCATTTGAAGAGATATATATTTATATCCAATCAGATATTAAATATTCCAAGTTTTGAAAATTATGGTTTCTCTGACAAACCCTAGATCAGCCAGCTCCGGAAGCAGGACGAACACCTCAAATCGGTAAGATCTAATCTTTTGCTATTTGCATTTGAGGTTCTCATTTCTAAGTGATCTATCACATCAGCTTGATGATAAGCTTGGTGAAGTTGAAAAATTCCAAGCATGGAAGTATTCGATCTCTTTGAAGAAAATGAATAGGACACCTACATGAGTACAGAGGTTGCAGTTCTAGAGGGAGATGAGCCTCAAAGCCTTACACAAGAAGAACTTGATCAAGGCCAAGAAGATCATTGTTGAATCAATCAAGGATCAACTTGTACCACAAGTGTATTCCCTAAAGACACCAAAGATGTTTTATTCCTTGATCAAGATATTTGAAGATAAGAACACAATTCATAAGATGGATTTGAGAAAATAGTTGAAGAATGTGAAGATCCAGAATGCATAACATCTTGAAGTGGTAGAAGAAGAAGCAGAGAATGCAAAAGTGGTGATAGCCACCTTGAATGGCCTCCCATGATCATGGGATTCATTCATGCGAGGAATGTGTGCCAAAAGGAAGTGATTACTTTCAATTGACTCTAGGAAGAATAAAAATCTCGTCTCATAAGAAGAGAAGAAGAAAGATGGGAGCAAATTGAAGATCAAGCTCTCACCATTCAAAGCAATGAGGAATATGAAGAACTCAATTCTTAACGAACCTCTTATCCATCTTATCATTTGGATAAGAAATGATGATTTCATGGATGAAGACGATGATGAAGCATAATGATCAAGAAGGATTCTACCCACGAAACAAAAAAAATATAAGTATTCAATTGTCATTTAATGATATTGTTTTGTTATGCATTTGATTATATTCAGTTGATGTGTTGTTTGCATGCATGTGATGGGTAAGTAGCTCATGGTTATATACAAATTTCCATTGTTACTTATCTAGAATGAAACCTATTTTCTGACATATTGGATTAGTGCACAATATCAATGATGTCATGGTAGAGATGGAAGGCATATAGAAATTTTTTGTGATATATGGATGAATGTTGTATTGGCTAAATAGTTGCATGATGAATAAGAATTTGTCGTTATGAATATGTAGTTCTAACCATGCAACTGGTGCATTGGAATTGTAGGAAAGGTCCTGTACAACCTCCTAAAAGAAAAGAAGGATGAGACTTGTTCCAAAGAACAAGTGATGACAATTCAATAAACATGAATCTGAAGCTCCCAGGGTCAGAAACACCATGATGAAAGAAAGAGCTTCAGAGAGCGGTAGATCCACCTCAAAGGATGAAGACCACCATGGGTATGAGAGATAACTCAAGATGAAGAAAATAATGCTATGAAAGAATCTATGATCAAAGAATAACAGTTGATTATGGGGAATGATGTATACGATATGATTTCGAGACATAAAGGGAAGTACATAGTATCTTCCATATGGATCTGCAAGAACAAGTGTACAAAGCAAGAATCGTGATTTGCCTCAGAAAGAATAGACTATGACATGACATACTTTATTGACCAGTATATATCAAGCATAGAATCACCTGTACAGAATGAAGAAGAAAGATAATACTCCACTTCAGGGGGAGTGACTACAGAATATATCTGAGTTCGACACGGTACGACATGATGGACAACTTCCTGATGGATCGAGACTTTACCAAGATTAAAGTGGGTTCCAACCTTCAAAGTTGAATACAAAATACTAGGATATGTTGATGATCTGACAAGACAAACTCATGGAAGATGTTATGATGAAAGAATAATAGAATGATGTTTGGGAGATAGTACTCAAACCAAAAAGTAAGAATGTGGTATCTTACAAATGGATTTGAAAGATAAAATATGTTGCTGATAGAAGTAAGGAAAGACTTGTGGCTAGAAGTTTCTATAAGAAAGAGGGAATTAATTCTGAAGAGACACTTACTCCAGAAAGCAAGGTACACTTCCTTCAGAACTATGATGGTAGTTGCTTCCATGATGAAGTAAAGACAAGCCTTCCTTAATGGTATGATTGGGGAAGAGTTTTACATCGAATATTCACAAGGATTTGAAGTTGAAGACAGATGGACTCATATATGTAAGTTGAAGAAGGCCCTCTATGGCATGAAGCAAGCTCCCAGAGCTTGGTATGGAAGGATAGACAATTTCCTATCAATTATGGGCTTTACCAAGAGTAGAGTTGATCCTAACCTTTATCCCAAGGTTGTAGAAGATGAACCTGTCATCCTGTTATTATATGTGGATGACTTATTCTTGACAGGGAATGAGAAACAGGTCATGGAAAGAAAGAAGAAAATAGCAGAAGAATTTGAGATGAAAGACCTTGGGTTAATGCATTATTTCATAGGTCTGGAAGTATGGCAAAGTTCAGAAGAAATATTTCTCAACCAGGGAAAGTATGCGGTAGAGATATTGAAGAGATTCAATATGTTGGAATGCAAAGCCATGGCCACACCCATGGACTCCAACCTGAAATTGTTAGCTGATAATTCATCAGAGTTAGTGGATGCGACTCATTACAGACAGATCATTGGGTCATTGATGTACTTATCAAATACTAGACCAGACATTTGTTTTGCCATGAACACCTTAATTCAATATCTTGTTCAACTAAGACGGGTTCACCTAGTAGCTACAAAACATGTGGTGAGATATCTAAAAGGGACTATAGACCTTGGTATATACTATGATGGTAGCCATGAGTATAGATTGTATGGCTACACAAATGCAGATTGGGCTGGAAGTATCTTAGATAGGAAGAGTACATCAAGTGGATGTTATAGTCTAGGATCTACTATGATTTCATGGTTTAGGAAAAAGTAGTCTAGTGTTGCTCTAAGCACAGCCGAAGTAGAATATTTAGTAGCTTACTCTACTAGTTGTGAAGCCATATGGCTTCAGAAACTGATGTCAGGATTATTCAACCTAGAGTTGGACACTACCGTGATTCTATGTGATAACCAGAGTTGTGATGACAGAGAACCCTGTGTTCCGTCGTAACACATAGAAATCCAGTATTTCTACATACGAGATAAGAAGGAGATGATGATGCTTCAATATTTCCATACTGAAGATATAGATGATGTTTTTACATATTGTATATGCAGATGATGGTGATTCTGTATTTCTATACTGAATATAGAGATGATGATGCTTTCAGTATTTCTATACTGAAGATATAGATGATGATGCTTTCGGTATTTACATACTGGAGATACAGATGGTGATAGTTCGGTATTCACATACTGAAGATGTAGATGATGATGTGCTGACGGAACCTCTATCCTGAGTAAAGTTCGAACACTTTTGAGACAAGCTTGGTGTGGTTCGGAAAGACCCTCCCCGAAAGGGGGAGTAGTGATGTTGCAGTGGGATTGTATCATCCCTGGGCACTTTCCCTAAAGTGATCTGGAGACCTCGGTATTCGAGAATGAAGAGGGATTGTATCATCCTGGGACATATGTCCAGAAGTGATCCGGAGACCTCGGTCTTCGAGAATGAAGAGGGATTGTATCATCCTGGGACAAATGTCTAGAAGTGATCCGGTGACCTCGGTCATCGAGAATGTAGCAGGATTGTATCATCCTTGAAATTCGGTTTAGAACGGATCTGGTGAACTTCGGTCATCAAGAATGTGGAAGGATTGTATCATCCTTGAACTTCGGTTTGGAACAGATCCAGTGAACTTTGGTCATTGAGAATGTGGCAGGATTGTATCATCCTTGGACTTCGGTTCAGAATGGATCTGGTGAACTTCGGTCATCGAGAATGTGGCAGGATTGTATCATCCTTGAACTTCGGTTCAGAATGGATCTGGTGTAACTTCAGTCATCGAGAATGTGGCAGGATTGTATCATCCTTGAACTTCGGTTCAGAATGGATCCAGTGTAACTTCGGTCATCAAGAATGTGGCAGGATTGTATCATCCTTGAACTTCGGTTCAGAATGGATCCAGTGTAACTTCGGTCATCAAGAATGTGGCTAGATTGTATCATCCTTGAACTTTGGTTCAGAATGGATCCGGTGTAACTTCGGTCATCAAGAATGTGGTTGGATTGTATCATCCTTGAACTTCGGTTCAGAACGGATCCGGTGTAACTTCGTTCATTGAGAATGTGGAAAGATTGTATCATCCTTGAACTTCGGTTCAGAACGGATCCGGTGTAACTTCAGTCATCGAGAATGTGGCAAGATTGTATCATCCTTGAACTTCGGTTCAGAACGGATCTGGTGTAACTTCGGTCATCGAGAATGTGGTAGGATTGTATCATCCTTGAACTTCGGTTTAGACTGGATCCGGTGTAACTTTGGTCATCGAGAATGTGGCAGGGTTGCATCATCCTTGAACCTCAGTTCAGAACAGATCCAGTGACCTCGGTTGTCGAGAATGTGATAGGATTGCATCATCCTTGGATTTTGAGTCCAAAAGAGATCCAAAGACTTCTTTGTCTTTGTACTGTGGGCTGCTGCTGATGATGATGATGTTTCCTGATCGAAAGATCATAGTGTGATGATGATGATTATGTTTCTGATCGAAAGATCAGAGTGTGATGACGATGATGATGTTTCTGATCGAAAGATCAGATGTTGCTTATGGTGATGATGTTCTCTGATCGAAAGATCAGAAGTTGCTGATGATGATGATGTTCTCTGATTAAAAGATAAGAATATGATGATGATTTTGTTGCTGCTGATGATGATGTTCTGTGATCGAAAGATCAGAATATGATGATGATGATGTTTCTCTGATTGAAATATCAGAAGTTGATGATGATGATGATGGTCTCTGATTGAAATATTAGAATATGATGATGATGTTGTTGCTGACGATGATGATGTTCTCTGATCGAAAGATCAGAATATGATGATGATGATGTTTCTCTGATCAAAATATCAGAAGTTGATGATGATGATGTTCTCTAATCGAAAGATCAGAATATGATGATGATGATGTTTTCTGATTGGAAGATCAGAAGTTGCTTATGATTATGATGTTGCTGATGATGATGATGTTTTCTGATCGAAAGATCAGAATGCAATGATGATGATGATGTTTATGATTGAAAGATCAGAATGTGATGATGATGAGATCCTGATGATGATGATGTCATATTATCAAAGTATGATGATGATGACATACTGATCGAAAGATTAGAATATGATGATGAGTTGATGTTAGAGTATGATGATGTTCGGTTGATGATGTTTCTGATCGAAAGATCAGAGGCTGATGATAATGATGATTCTAATTGAAAGATCAGAGTATGATGATGATGATATTTTGATGCTGATATTTTGATGATGATGATGTTGATGTTTTCATGATGTTTTCATGATGATGTTTCTGATCGAAAGATCAGAGTATGATGATGATGTTGTTGCTAATCAAAAGGCCAAAGTGTTGAAGAAGATGTTGTTGATCAAAAGTTCAAAGTGTTGAAGATGATGTTGCTGATCGAAAGGTCAAAACACTGAAGATGTTGCTGCTGATTGAAGAAAAAATATGTTGAAGATGTTGTTGATCGAAGTGGTCAAAGTATTGATGATGCTGAAGATTAAAGATTGAAGATAAAGACTACATGATGTTGAAAATATTCCAATGATTTATAGATGTATCACCCTGATGATGTTGATGATGTCCTCTATCTCTCTCATATTATTATTGTTGTTGATGTTGTTATAGAATACCCTTCTCGTTAAGGGGGAGTGTTGAAATATTGTAACTTCGAAGAATATTCTATATGTATTTCTTTGTGGTCCTCGATGGTCCTACTGGGAGAACCACTTGTATTACTTTGTACCCCGATGCTCCTAATCGGAAGAACTAATAAGAGTCATGAGGTAGTCCCCTCTAATTGTAAAGGTGGGTCATTAGCACCCCAGTGTGGTTACTTGATCCTACATGTGTAACTCGAGCCTACATGATTAACTTGAGCCTACATGACAGATGAGTTAACTTAAGTGAACGGATGAATATAAATAGAGGTGTAGTGCTCCTCATTTGGAACACACACTCTCACTTGTATAGTGCATTAGTGGAGAGGAGAGAGGAGAGAGAAGTATCTGGAGAAGAAGGAGTATCAGGATTTGATCTCCTTGTTGGTTTTATCTTTTATCTTTTGGGGCATCTATATTGAGGAAGCTTTTGCTGGGTTTTTCCCTTTAGGGTTTTCCCAAGATAAATCTTTGTGTTCTCTTTTTGTATGGTTGTGCTTGTCTATCTTTCAATGATCTTGTTTATATGCTTTTTTTATGAAATCGAAATGAAATACTAATGATCTATCTTAGCATATGAAAATTTAACAGATTTTTGCCCCAAATTAGGAAAGGGTGGCAGTTGTGAAATAAATTTGAGTAACCATTAGATCATGGGAATGGACAGTTAATGAAGTACGGGTGTAATGATAGATATAAAAAGGTAGGTATGATTAACTCTGTCAAATCCACTTAATGCTTAATCATGTAAATAACCAAAACCACACCTTAGTAATTATGGGATGAACCGTAACTTCTCGGAGTAATACAACGAATCAATGCGGCCTTCAAATTCAAATATTATTGCGCGCGTGCTACCATGATCCTTCTCCCTTCAAACCAAAAGTTCTCTTTCCCATCCTGATGGAATAATAATTAAAGCTATGAATTCAACTTGAATTGGAAAAATCACGGGCGATAGAAATTCTAGACAAATTTGAAGGAGTTGCAGCCCAAATGTGGACAAATATGGAGCTGAAGCCAAAATCCATAGTTAAAGTCAACCAAATTAGCAGAATTGCAACCGCTAAAAAGAGTAAAAGTAGACGGAGTCACGACTACTGTCATGGAAAAATGGCTGATACTTTACGGTGTTGTAGCTGCAGAATGGGAAAATAGGCAAGGTTTTTACGGTGTTGCAGCTGCGATGGGACGAAAAAAATAGACACAGTTTTATGATGTTGCAGCTACAAAACAGGAAAAAATAAGTAGGGTTTTTACGGTGTTTCAGCTGCAACGGGACGAGAAAGTAAGCAAATTTTGCAGTGTTGCAGCTGTGCTGAGCTATTCATCATTCAAATTTTTTTTTTCTGTAAGGAGCTCTTCCAGGAAATAGAAAATTTAGTAGGGGCTCATGGTTGTTAGTCTTAGTCATAACCATTTCTCCTTGAATAAATTCCTGCACAGAGTCTAAGAAAAAACAATCAAGTGTAAAGGAGAAAAAAAAAATGAAAAAGGAACTAAGCATTAGTTTATTTATGTACAAAGATTTTGTGTAGAAATTGTAGCAACTTTTTAAAGATTGACAGGGGTAGAGAAAGATTCCTACCATTGCTCCAACTGGTATCTTGGATCAGCTCCAATCTGTGAAACAAACGTGTCCCTCGAAATTGGTTTGTGATACAGTCGCATCCTGTGACCGTTAGCGAATAATGGTGCACAATTCTCATCAATGGTGACTAGGCGGACTGTTCCATTGTCAAATACTCTGTCTATCAGATATGGACCTAACCATCTTGTGTGTATCTTACCTTTAAATTCCCTTTGAATCTTGAATCACATAACAACGCCCAGTCTCCCTTACAGAAGACCTGCTTCTTAATGAACCTGTCATGCCAATTGGATCTCTATTGCTGAGTTAATGTTGTCTGATCCACAGCAGCTATGCATTTTTCCTCAAGTTCATTCAATTGATTCAATTTATTCCTTTGGGATTTAGTTACATCTAGGTTCACTTCCATGGCTGTCTTTAAGGTTTTGATTTCGAATTCAATGAGAAATACAACGCTTTTTCCATACACCAAGTCATAAGGGGAGAAACCTATAGTATTGCGCCACGTAGTACGATATGCCCATTGTTCTTGAGGAAGTTTGTTAGTCCAGTCTCTACGATGGCTCCTGACTATTTTGGTGAGGATAGCTTCAATAAATTTATTGGTACTTTCCACCTAGCCATTGGCTTGGGGGTGGCAAGGTGAAGTTATCCTATGCTGAATATGGTACTTCTGTAGAAAAGTTTCGAATTTGTGTGACACAGATTGTTGTCCTCCATTTGTGATTACTTCCTTCAGTATTCCAAAACAAGTAAATATTTCTCCATACAGGAAATCTATTACAACCTGGTCATTGGTCCTCGCCAAAGCCACAAATTCTACCCATTTTGTCATATAGTCAGTGCAAAATAGAATGTAAGCCTTCTATTTTGAATGAGGATTGATAGGCCCAACGAAATCTAAGGCCCATCTGTCAAAAGGTTCCACCACCAACTATGGTAGAACAGGCATTTCATCCAATCTATTAGGTTGGCCCATTCTTTGACAGCTACCACAAGACTGGACACATTTCTTGGCATCCATGAAAAATGTGGCCCAATAATGACCCATTATTAGCACCTTATGACCTGTTCTCCTGTCTACAAAATGTCCCCCACATGGCTCATCATGACAAGCCTTCAAGATATGGAAGACTTCATCCTCCCTTACACATCTGTGGATCTCAAGATCAAGACCTGTGTAGAAAAGATGTCCATCTATTGAGCAATACCTGTCACTTTGTTGAATAATCTTCCTTCTCTTTCTTTTGGACAATTTTGCCAGAAGCTTCCTTGCAGCCAAGTAGTTAGCAACATTTGCATACCAAGGGGAATGAGCTAAAACTACAAACAAGTGTTCATCTGGGAAATAATCCTCAACTGGTAGGCTGTTATCACTGTTAGTAAAACGAGATAAATGATCAACAACAACATTTTATTTTCCAGGCCTGTCAATAATGGTAATATTGAACTCCTGTAATAGTAACAACCACCTAGTTATCCTAGCATTAGTAACTAGTTTGTTCATTAGGTACTTGATGACTGAGTGGTCAGTGTGTAAAAAGGTGGAATACCCAGTGATGTAGTGTCTAAATTTGTTAATGGAGTAAACAATGGCCAAAAATTCCTTCTCCGTAATAGTATAATTAAGTTCATCACAGGGCCAAGTTCTTATTGATGTAGTAGATTGCATATGGTGCTTGACCATCCTGCTGACCTAATGCTGATCCAATGGCAGTGTTAGAGGAATTTGAAGAAATGTGGAAAGGAAAATCCCAATTGGATCCCCTTAAGATAGGAGCTGTAGACAACCTGTTCTTGAGCTCAATGAATGCTATCTGGCATGCATCATTCCAAGCAAATTGTACATCCTTCATCAATAAGGTAAATAAAGGAGAAGCTAGTTTGGAAAAAATTTCTATAAATCTTCTATAATACCTAGCATGCCCTAAAAATCTACATACCTCTTTCTGAGTTCCAGGAGTGGGTATGCTTTCAATCACCATAATTTTGGATGGATCTACTTGGATACTATCAGCAAAGATAAAGTGCCCCAGCACTACTCCTTCGCTCATCATCATATGGCATTTTTTAGTGCTCAAAGATAACCGGGTCTGCTCACAGTGTGTTAAAACCTTTTCCAAGTTTTTCAATGCATCTTCAAAGTCCCTGCCATAAGGGGTAAAATCATCCATGAAAATCTCCATACTATCATTAACCATTTCTAAAAAGATGCCAATAATAGCTCTTTTAAACGTGGTTGGTGCATTGCATAAGCCAAAGGGGAGCACCGTGTATGCAAAGGTACCCCAAGGATAGGTGAAGGTGGTTTTATCTTGGTCTTCAGGAGAAATCTGGATCTGATTGTACCCGCTAAACCAATCCAGGAAGGAGAAAAACTTTTTCCCAGAGAAGGTGTCAAGTACCTGGTCGATGAAAGGAAGGGGAAAGTGATCTTTCTATGTTTCCTTGTTCAACTCTCTATAATCCACACAGACTCTCCATTTACCATTCTTATTGGGTACTATCACGAGTGGAGACACCCACTCGCTGTCTGAGATGGGGTATATAAACCCTGCTTCCAAGAGTTTTTGAATTTCTTCCTTCACTATGTCCATAAGATTGGGGTTCATCCTTCGTTGAGGCTGGCACACAGGCCAGGAGCCACTTTTGATATAAATGTGGTCGGTGCACAGATTAGAAGGGATACCCGTCATGTCTGTGTACTCCTAGGTGAATGCTCCCTTATGTTTTTTTTAAGAGAGTGATTAGGTGTTCCTTTTCATCAAGATCAAGATTGGGATTGATACTTAGGGTTTTTCCAATCTATATCTCGATTGGAACACTTTTTTAACTTTTCAACACTGGAACTATGTGAGTATCACTGACAAATGTCTCCTTTGTGATATTTTCTTGTTCTTCTTCACCTAGAGTACTATTTAGGATCTGATAAAAAAATTTATTGACAGAAGTGGGTTCACTGATGAAATTATTGATGGCATTGTCCTCTGTTTCATCTTTTAAAGTCAAGGCCTTCCCTATCGTTAACAATGAATGAATGCCCTCCTCTTCCTCTAGCTCCATCCATAATGGAGTTTCAGCTTCTAGACTCGGCCGAGCTGGAGGATAGAGGGTAAGGTTATTTATCTCAGCCCATTATGATATGGTCATAGACCCAGACCAACAGTTGATGCAAGCATCAGCTGTAGCTAACCAGGGCCTTCCCAGGATCATTGGGTGTCCTCCTAGCTATGGCTTGGGTTGTAGAACCAAGAAGTCAGCTGAATATTCCAATGAATCAAATGAGACAATGAGGTCATCCAATATTCCCTTGGGTTTGATGGTGGACCTATCTGCAAGTTCTATAATGGTAGGATTTGGCCTGAGATTAGTGAGCCCAAGTTTTCTTATAGTTTCCATGGTCATGACGTTAATAGCTATGCCTAAATATACCAGTACCTTTGATATCTACATGCTCCCAATATGCATAGTGACAGTGGCATTCCCAGGATATCGTATTTGGCCAGGAGGGTTTTTCCCATCATTCATTCAGATAATTTCCCTATAACATGGACAGTGGGAGGATCCCTGGGTTTTCTTCCTGGTTTTCTTGTACACAGATCCTGAATAGTTCTAACATAGATAGGCACATCATGAAGGGCCTGCATCAATGGAATTTTGACATAGAGGTTTTTCAACTCCCCTAAGAGGTTAAATTGAGGTTGTTCCACTGCCTTCTGTAGTGTTAGTCTTTCAGGACATGGTGGTTCCCTAACCAGTTGTGTAGGATGTGTGTCAACAGATGTTTCTTCTTGTGTTTCAGCCGGTATCTCGGTAGGATTTTCAGTGTCCTCAATAATGGGGATCGCTATATTGGATAAGTACTATTGGTTCATCCTTTCTTCAGATGTAGAGGATGGAACATCCTCAATGACCAAAGGATCCACTACCCTCCATGATCGTAAGTGGATGTCGTTACAGGGAACTGGAGTAATGGAGTAAGCGAGCATGTTGGCAGTCTGAAATTGATGGACTGCTTTATTGCTTGGGTTGGGGTTAGGTTGAGCAGGCAGTTGCAGTCGTATAGGCATATTGGGTGCAGCATTGTTCTGGAGTTGCAGCTACGACTGCTGATACTGCAGATACGGATGAGGGTATTGTTGAGGAGGGTAGGGTTGATGAGGAAATTGTTGATGTGGAAACTATTGAGGAGGTTGGTTATGAGGAAAATGGTTTTCTAGATGGAATTTCCCCCACCCAAGATACTAAGAATTCTATTGGGTTGGTGACTGTGTCTAAGAGTTCCAGGAGTTAAAATTTTGCATCGAAAGTTGAGAAGGATACCATTGATGGTTGGAATAAGATGAAGGGAATTGTGTATTCATGTGATGCATATTATTCCAATTATTCATGTTATTCGAAAATGGAAATGAGTCTGGTGTCACACCTTGATTTCGAGGCTGCCAAGGATTTTTCTTGGCAATGAAGTAGGTTGGTTCCACATCTGGAGTTGATGCCTACAGAACTGCCTTCACTTGAGGTAGTGAAGGGAATTCCTTTGTATCATGGTTCAGTTCATAGAGCTGACACACTTCAACTTTTTCGAGTGGTCACTCCTTCAGGGGATGTTTCTTCCTACATTTAGGGCAGAATACACCAAGTGTTAGATCTTCTACTGCTTTTTTTGCTTTTCCCTCAGGACATCTATTTCTGAGGAGATGGAGCTCATCATTTCTGTCTTGAAATTCTCAAGGAGATTTCCTATTTCTGCTTGGGTGGCTCCTCTATTAGATAACTTCTATGTTCTGTCAAAGACATCTCATTCTAGTTTATCCCATTTGTCTCATTTGTTGTTCCTGGAAGATCCTCTGGAATACCTCTTGCATAATTCAACAATCTTTTCAAAGGATTCCTTTGAGATGTACCCCTTTCTTAACAGGTTCAACATGTCTAGGAAGTCTTCCCTAATCCCACAAAGTAGGATTATCTTGAGCACATCTAACATCATATTAGTCTGACCAACTCTCTGCACGTTGTAGAAAAGCCTCTCGACAAAATCTTCCAAGCTTTCTTCATCCCTTTGTACCATCTTAAATAGTTCTTCTCTTTTATGCTTGGTGTTGCAATACTCCTGATATTTTTCTAGGAACACCTGTTTCATTTGGTCCCAGGTGGTGACAATTCCACCACCCAGGCTCATGAACCAGTGCAATGCAGTATCCTTCAAAGTAGTAGGAAACAGTTTGAACTTATGCTCACTGTAAGTGTAATCATAGCTGCAACAGAGGATATCAAACTCAAAAAGGAATTCATCCAGATCCTCTACGGAGTTTTCATGAAAACAAGGTAAAATTGATGGTGATAAGTTTTTCATGGGGGCTATTCCCTTAGGCTGTTGAATGGGGAACTGGAGTGTGGCAATAGTCCCCTCGAGTGGGGAATCACCCTCATGATGATGATTTTATCCCATCACTTCTTCGTGGTCTTCTAGATTGTGTCTATTATTCATGTCTTCTTCTGCTCTCTCCTTTCTGTGCTTCCATGAATCATTTAATTTTTTATGGAACTGTGTCCACTCTTCTTTTCTCTCCACCTTCTCGTTAATGTGATATACCAAGTCTCAGTCAGTTGATCCCGTAGCACTAACTCTGTCTTCCTTCACAATGACACCTGAGGGTGTCGCAGCTTCCCCTGTGTTCTCCACTATGGAAACTAATGCTTCCACCCTAGGAATAATTGGGCTTCTTTTGACAGAGGACCCCTGATGGTGAGCTCCGGTAGAGGAATCAGTTCTGGAAACCACATCGTCAATGAATGTTCTTCTTGCCAAGGTTGGATTTCATCCATGACTTCGACTGTAATGCCCCGGTTTTGACCCCGTTGCATTAGATGTATATGATGTATAAATTGTAAATGATCATGGTGTGGAGCTAAAGGCCAAGGCCCCACCATTGATCTGTTATGCTATGTTTTGGGATTTGAATTGTCGCCGATGGTATATCGGGGCATGCGGCATATATTATGTTGGTCATCATGTAAATATGCATCTATAATTAATTAAATGAACCCGACCAGCTACATTCGCGGCAACTAAATCGAAAGGGGCATGATTTTCACAAGGATAAGGATGTGGGGGAATTTGTCAAAACTTGGCCAATGGGGTAAAAATCCATGTGTCACCTCTCTCTATTTTATTTCAACCACTTTCATTAAGAAAGGCTGGTGGTGGTTGAGGTAGTTAATGGTTTTGGGAGTGGGGAGGCAGGACTGTCAGTCCTCACCCACATGCACACTCCACCAGCAAGAAGCTCTCACACCCTTTTCACTCACACAGGCAATACCTTTCTTCTCTCCACGACTGTGCTGAAGGCTGGGGCACTTCCAATTTTCGTGTCCTTCCTGTCGTTTTTTCATCCACGGACCAAAATGGAGTTGTTTTTCCTCACACATGACCTCCATTGTCTGTTCATTCTCACGCAGAGGGATTCCTTCCCCTTTTTCATCTTCACGCACAGGATTTTGCTGGATTTACCCACGCAGTAGTTTTCTTATGTGAATTTGAGAATGGTGTGGCTCCGTCCTTTGCTCAGGGGTTGATTTGTGGGCTCTACGTTGTTTTTCCTCATGCACAGGTCAGAATACTGTAAATTCATTCCCAGCGTGGTCTATGTAATTTCTTCCGGTGACTCCATTTCCCAAAACGGGCTGCTGTTCCCCACATTGCTGGTAATGCATGCTGATACGTCCCTCTTTTGGGACTGTTGCTTTCCCATGTCATGAGTTGTGTCTTTGGTACATTTGGGGGATTGTTATAATTCATTGGGAATCGTTTTGGCCACGATAGGGCCAAGAACGATTTAGGATTTGTCTTTCCCTGTTTAAGCTATGATAGCTAATTAATTGCCTAAGTGCAATGGTTGGTCTTCGGACTGTAATGGGAGCTGGGATGGGGGCTTGATTTGCTTGATAAACCTGGTGGCTGGAAACCACATAGACAGAGCTAGAGGGATGGCCTTCTTCTCCATCACCCCTGAATAGCACTGGAAGGGAGTGCAGGGCCTGAGGGACTGTGTAGCAGAGAAGGGACTGATTCCTTGTGTTGGGTGTGTTTGGGTGTCTTAGAGGTCAGGCTAGTTCTGGTGTAGGTGTTCTTGGCTCTATAATGGGCTCACCAGCTTAGCAATTTGCCTTCTCCAGCTCCCTAATGGCCTGATAAACCCAACTCTGTTGGCTTGGCTGTGTGTTTTGTGTATCCTTAGCTATGTGTAAGCCTGCTAGTTCCCTTATTCCTTGGAGAATCATGCCCATCTCGGGGGTGGCAGCGCTGCTGAGAGATTAAGGAGCACGCTGGCCTATGGTTGGGTGGAATGTTGCAGCGACGTAGCTGGTCGTGGAAGGAGTTTTCATAAGATAAGTGATCTTGCCTATTTTACTTCTGCAACCTTACTTTTTGTTAATTGTTATGTGATGAACATGCTTGTATGGAGGAATGTTTCTTCCGCTATGTATGATAAACAATGGTATATATGCATTTTCAACTTCAATGCATTTTATTTCACCATATCAGCATGTTATTTTATGAATTCATATGTTCATGGGGCTCTTAGCCCAGGTGGATAAAGCTTGAGTCGCGTCCTCCTCGTCGGTCGGAGGCATGGGGACGTGACATCGACCACCTGCAATGTTAGTATTATAGGGAGTTATGGGGGTTGTAGGAATGTCACACTGTACCCTTCTCGTATTCATGCAACCCAAAACATGCAAACTTAAAAAAAAATTGAAGAAGGATGAACAGATGCAACTACTATGATGTCTAGTAATTACCTTCTCTGACAACGGTGCCAAAATGTTGTGCACTCTATATGCAGTTAATTAAAGCCAACATACAGAATGTTCAATATAATCTATCAACCCAAGAAAGTATTTTTATTACAAAGATAATTTTACACTGTCTGTGCTTAAACACTAAGTAGCTAATACTGTTGGATAAACTATCCTACCTTCCTGTTTAGCCCAACTCTTAGCATGATTAACTTAATCTAATTTGCCTTATTAAGAATGCAGAACCACAAATACCTTATTACAACCTTAATCTAGAAATAAAAGATTCAAAAAATAAACATCTATATTTACTTTTGCAGAAAGTTAAATCCTAAATTACCAGGCCATCTGAAGATCCATTATAACTATCTCAATCCAACTTGATTTAGAAATCAGAAATGCAAAAATTGAACTCGACAATTATAACTGTGAATGGACTAAATTAGCAAAACTCAAGAAAGACAACAATCGAAAGAAACTAGGGATGAGCTCGGCTGTTACAGCTACCACACAAGTGTATAAGGAAAATTAGTCTACACAGTCAACTGTCACACCACTCTGCTACAGCTTACAAGAAATGCGATTACTGATCAATTGAGGAAACACACAATAAATCATTACTATTGCAGCTATTTTAAAATAATACATATACTGTAACATCCACACCACACGACAGAGAAGACAAATACCTAATTAACTCGACAATCTCTGTAGGAAGGCAGGACTAGCCTTTGAATAGAGACACCGAAAACTAACACAAGTTAAAACACATAAATAAGAAGAATCCTGCTCCTTGTATTAGATGATAAAATAAAAGTACAGTCTCTGTCACATCTTATACAATAATATCAATTTAATTCCAACCCTTGGCTCTGCATACTCCCTGATATTTATACATTAATCTTCATAACTTCTATCCACTAATATCGGGAAACCATGAAGATCTATGATCTTCAGGATGGCCGATTACAATGCGTTGTTACAGCTGTGGTGAAACAGAAGCAAAGAATATAGGATTTTTTTTTCATGAGCCGATAATGAAATAACAAAACCGAATCAAGGAGTACTTCGTCATTTGCAGTTACCCTTGAATAATGGTGCACTTTCGAGCCGAGTCTGTTGCAGCCTTGGTTGTCGCAGCTTGCATAGGATGAGGATATTTGACTGCGTTTCACCTGCAAAGATAGAGTCCGTGGGCACAACTAGAGATATATGTTCATCTCTTCTAGAATCCACTTGACCTGATGCACCCGTATCCTTCACGCTTTGAACAATCTTCATAAAATCCCACTTATTAGCATAATTCAAGAGGAAAAGCCCTGTTGATCACAATCATAAGTATTAATAAGATAAAACAATAATTAATCATACCTATAAGGAATCAGGGCTCCAATGAAGGAAAAACATCTGTTGGGTGCATGAAAATAGGGTAAGATAAGGAAAAAAGAGTATGTCAAGTGTGGTAAAAAAGGGGTATTTCTGGGCCAAACAGGGGGTTCAAATCCTTGCAAGGAAAAGGAAAAGAAGAAGCAAGAGAAGGCCAAATGCACCTACTTTCACAAAGTGTGGCATCCAGAGAGTGCATGTATGTAAATGAACATAGACATGATGGCACAACTTATTGAGAAGAACAGCATCCCAGCGCCTGAGGGTGCAAGGAAGAAGGATGGAGGTCCAGGCTCAGACAACAAGGAGAGGTGCCATGCATTGGTTGTTGGTTCTTTAGATTATTATTCCTTCATGTGAGAATTTGATTCATAGTGAGATCTAGGAGCTACAAAAATATTCACACTTGAATTATTTGACAAAATGTGCAAGATAACAACAAAAGAGATAGAAAATAGCTGTAATAACACATGTGAAAGGTGTTTGTAACTGATCATATTATTATGGTACATCTTGTAGATGTTATAGTACAAATTTATAATACATTGGACAAAATTCATGAGGCTCAAGAAGCGAATTGGAGTTGTACATGTGTCATGGTGAGATTTGACCTCAATCCCCCCTAGGTGGACCAATGGAGTTCCAACTCAGCCTAAATAGTCACGAACCAAGGTATGAAAATTGGTGAGGTGTGATAGGGAATTAAAGACTCCACGACATGCGTGGGTGAGTGGGAGGCTCAAGGTGGAAGTAAATGCTCCTAGGAGAGACAAAATGGACCAAATACACTACTAACACCCCTATTCAACCCAAAATACACAAAAAGAGGAATGGGAGCACTCATTTCATTAACAAGGGCATACATGTGTTGGTTTACTGAGATGGAGTGCTGTTGTAGGTGTGAACATGACAAAATAACGGCATATATTGCTGAATAAACTTCCCTAGTCCAAACCATAGGATATCATTGCATGAAAGGAAATGAAATTATCCCAAGGTCAAAAATATGTACTAAGGATTTATTAATGCTCCAACAACCCCCCTTAATCTAGACTTAGTACAAACTATTCAAAATGATTTATTAAGGCCTTGGCAACTAAGGGACAAGCCATCTTTTACAACAATGTTTATTAATCCATGTAACCGAGGTAAGGAGGAAAACATCATGGGACAAAACCTACCCTAAAAAATGTATATGAAAGAGATAGACAAAAAGGTCTTCAACATGTCCTCTTATTTACTTTAATTTGCTAAAATAACAACTTCTTGGTGTACTTGGTGAAGATGTTGTGGATGCGAAGATCATGCATAAATGCATCAAAGTGCTGTAAACAAGGATCATATGGAGATGCCCTTTGATGGTCATCATTTGATGATGGAGGGGAATCATAAGAATGTATTTTTATGCAAGAATACTCTGATATAATATCATAATCAATCATGGGAAATATATCTCTGCAAACTCTTTCCCAAATAACATCAAAAGATTCAACAAAATATGCACTATGTGTAGCTGCCATATAATGAATAAAACCATGAATATTTCTCCCAATTTGATGAAGAAACTTCATAAATATGTAAAAAATATAATGGTTCTATGAAATATCATAATATATGTCATACACAATAGAAAATATCACAGGTATGGTTTCTCCATGAGCGAATGGATCCATAGGAAGAGAAGAGTGAGAAACTAGATCACAATTTCAATTGAGCGAACCTAAAAGGTATGGAGACTTGAGATTTGAAACATGGGTGGTGAAATAAAGTCCAGACATATGTAAAAACAGTCCTGTGAATTCAAATTATATGGCTTTCCAATCAATGAAATACATACAATGCATAGCAACAACATATACAAGAGACATAGCATTGGAAACTAGGCAATTTTCTGAATTTCCAACTAGTGAACTTGAGCGTTGTTGGGTTTTTTGGTCATGAAATGGTTGGGGAAATGATTCAATGACTATAATAGGCTGTATATCAGCCTATATATAATATTCATAATTATATTTGGAAATATATTATTAGATTTGGAAAGGGCTTTCAAAAGGCACATCAAAAGCTAGTGAAAAATGACTAGTTTTGGGAGGAAGCTTTGATGAACTGACTGGGTTTTTTTTCAAGGAAGGGATGGAAGATTAAGGTTATGATATATCATAAGGTGAATGAGAAATATATCTATCCAAAACAGATAAATCATAAATGAGTTTTACCCATGCAACCAATGCATGTTCAACCTTACCATTTTCTTGCTTGCGCTCCCATCTTTTTGCAAATTCTGGAAGAGCAATATGGTTCTCTTCAAGGAGCTTGGTCATGATGTCCATATTATTTATGAAGAAAAATTTCTCAATATGTGAACCTATGCAATAACCACATGTGGGTATTTCTCTCTTTTTTCTCCTCCTCCTGGATCTCGAGCTCCCATCAGTAGAATTGGAGGTTTCTAAACTTGATTCCTTCTTCTCTTTCTCCTTTTGCTTCAAATATTTATTCTTTCTCTGGTATTGATTTGATAGACCAAAATCAAGGGATTGATATTTCAATTTGATGACGGTACCCATTTTATGATCTTGTCTTTTTCCTAAGTCAAAGAATCCATGAAATCTACTAGTGTAGGCATCTTCCAATTTCTAGTTGTAAGCCTCCTTGAGTGGAATTTCGAAACATACACCGAATACTCATGCCATAAATTAAAAAGGATGGAAAATATAATATGATCCACTTTCTTCTCTATGCCACATGTTTTTATATGAGTAATAGCGCTTTAATTTTGGTAAATAAGTCTTCAATGGTCTCGTAGTAATCTTTCCTTAGGGAGATTAGCTCATTCTCAAGATGATGGCCTCTCATTTCATCTGTCTTCCTGAATAGTGACTCAAAATTGAGCCAAAATTCATTCAGTGTGCCAAGAATTTCTATATGAAATAGAAGTTCCCTTGAAGTGTTGAGGCAGAGCATATCGAAGGCCTCATCAAGTCTATTAAAATACTTAGCTTTCTCCACAACAGAATTTGGCTCGTGTTCAGTTACCATGGTGAACCAGTAGAGGCCCTTGGACCTCAACTGGATGACCATATTGGAATTCCATTCAAAATAATTGAATGGAGTAAGAAATGATCGAGTTTTCTCCATCCTACTTACACAACCTGTGGCAAAACAATGTTGTTAAACATGCAAGGAAAACACTCAAGTTTTCTGGAAATAAGCCCTAAACAACAACTAAAACCTCACAAGATTTGTTTGAAGCTCCAAATAGATCTAATACCATGTTATAATTTTCTTCACACTGAGATCTAGGAGCTAGAGAAATATTCACACTCAAAGTATTTGACAAAATGTGCAAGAGACCAACAAAAGAGATAGAAAACAACTAGAATAACACATGTGAAAGGTGCTAGTAACTGATCATATTATTATGGTACATATTTTAGATGTTATAGTACACATTTATAATACATTGGACAAAATTTGTGAGGCACGGGAAGCCAATTGGAGTTGTACATGTGTCATGGTGATATTTGACCTCAATCCCTCTAGGTGGACCAATGGAGCTCCAACTCAGCCTAAACAATCACGAACCAAGGTGTGAACATTGGTGAAATGTGTTGGGGAATTAAATATTCCAAGGCATGCATGGGTGAGAAGCTAGAGGTGAGTGGGAGGCTTAAGGTGGCAATAAATGCTCCTAAGAGAGACAAAATGGACCAAATACACTACTAGCACCCCTAGTCAACCCAAACTCCACAAAAAGAAGAATGAGAGCACTCATGTCATTAATGAGGGTGCACCTGTGCTAGTTGAATGAGATGGAGTGCTATTGTAGGTGTGAACAAGCCAAAATAACTGGATATATTGCTGAATCAACTTCCCTATTCTAAACCATAGGATATCATTGCATGAAAGAAAATGAAATTAGCCTAAGGTTAAAACTATGTACTAAGGATGTATTAATTATCCAACACTTCATCATAGATTCAGAATATTCAAGGCACATGGCCTTTGTAAAATATTTCTTCTCATCCATGTATTCTAACAATGGCCCAACTGTTCGAATGGGTGATGATTTAGAGATTCAAGACAAAGGGATTGATAGGATCGATCTTGAAGATGGGTACTTCAATAATATTATGTTTTTACCCGATTTGGTAGAGAACCTACTCTCAGTGTCCCAAATTACACACAATGGTGAATCCAAATGAATAACATTTACTCCAGACACAATGGAGATAGCTGAAATATATACCAACAAGGTGGTGGCATTGGGGTTTGCTGATCATCAAGGTAGAATGTACACATTCTCTCATTTACTTCCCTATTCTAGAGAGAATGTGCTCCTAAATGATGCCAAAGAGACAAGCAAGATGTGGCATGAGAGGTTCAACCATCTAAACTACAGATACCTCTAGTCATTGAGAAAATAAGGCATGGTGGAATGGATTCCTTATATCAATATCTCCAATGGCCCCTGCATAGGATGTGTGGTGGGAAAGCATTCAAAGCACAAATATGAGAAAGGGAAATAAAGGAGAGTTGTCCAAGTGCTTGGTTTAGTGCATTCAGATTTTATTGGGCCTCTTCCTACACCCTCATATGGAGGATCAAGGTATGTGTTGATAATCACATATGATTTCTCAAGGTTTTTATTGGTTTAATTTCTCAAACTCAAATTTGAAGTTTTTGAAACTCTCAAAGTTTGGAAAGCCCTTGTTGAGAATCAATGTGGGAACAAGATAAAGGTCCTTAGGAATCAAAACATGAAGGAGTATGTGAACAAGAGTTTGCAGCATCTCTGTGAAGAATGTGGCATCCAAATGTAGCATTCGGTCCCTACACACCACAACAAAACGGTGTGGCAAAGTGCAAGAACATGGCTCTCACAAGGATTAGTTTAGTCACAAGCCAAATATTTCTCATTTCATGGTTTTTGACTCAAATCCTTGGGCTAGGATTCCTCCAAAGAAGAGAAAATCCTTGAAACCTCAAAGAAAGGAGTGCATCATGGTTGTATATGTTGAAGATTCAAAGGGATACAATCTCTTTGATCTCTCATCTCAGAAGGAATTCATAGAAAGGAGTGCATCATGGTTGTATATGCTGAATATTCAAAGGGATACAATCTCTTTGATCTCTCATCTCAAAATACATTCATAGAAATGATGTACAATTCGAAGAGGATCTCATGCCAGTGCTCAAACTAGCATCAAGGGAATGCTCTCATCCTCCAATCCAAGCTGATGTAAGTGATGAAATTTTCTCTGATATTTATGATTATGATATTTCTGAATATGAATATGAATAAAATGGATCACCCATTCGGTCCAAATGGGATAAGAAAACCGTTGAAGCAGATGGGGATTTGGATGAAAATACACTATATCCTAGAAAGACTAGATCACAATTTCACACTGCTTTCCCTCCAAGTCAAGTGGTTATTGTTGAGAAATGCTTCATGATGGTTGAATATGATCCTCAATAATATCAGGAATCATCACTTGACCCAATATGGAAAAAAACCATGCAAGAAGAGTTCAACTCATAGAAAGACAATGAGACTTGGGAATTGGTTCCCTTTCCCTCCAAGAGGAAGCTAGTGCAATGCAAGTGGGTCTATAGGAACACAATTAATGATGATGGGTCTCATATAAAGTATATGGCTAGGTTGGTTTATAAAGGCTTATATCAAGTCCAAGGAGCATACTATACAGAGACATTTGCACAAGTTGCAAAGATGGACTCTATTAGGCTAGTTTTAGCCATTACTGCATCTAAGCGTTGGGAGGTTCACCACCTGGGTGTCAAGAGTGCATTTATTCATGGTGAAATTAAAGAGGAGATATATATGCATTAAATTGAAGGTTTCATTAAGGATCCTTCACTTGTGTTTAGGTTAAATAAGTCACTCTATGGCCTCAAGCAATCCCCATGGCTTCATATGCCAAGATGGACAATTTTCTGCTTTCACTTGGATTTGAAAGATGCAAGTCTGATCCTAATATTTAATTGCAGAATATTGGTGATGTATTTCAGTTCATTGTAATATATGTTGATGATATTTTGATTACAGGTATCTGCACCAAATAAATTGGTTCAATCAAGTCTTCATTGCACAATGAGTTTTCCATGACCGATCTTCGATTATTAAAGCAATTTCTTGGTTTGGAAATTGAGCAATATGAAAAAGGGATCAAGGTCAGTAAAAAAAAGTATGCTGTATACATGTTATTCAAGTTTAAAATGGTTGAATGTAAGACGTCCAAGATCCCATTCCTTTCTGGTATCAAACTAGTTGAGTTTGGTGATTCTCCATTGGTGGAAAACTCATTGTATAGACAACTAGTTGGGAGTTTGTTGTATCTTACACATTCTCAACCAGATTTGGAATATTATGTAGGTGTTGTAGAAAGGTATATGCAGCAGCCTCATGACATCCATTGGAAGGAATCCAAGAGGATCCTTCACTACGTGCAAGGAACTAGACACTTCGGGGTACACTATGTTGCTAGTTCTCCACTAGAACTAGTTGGATTTAACTACGACTGATAGGATGCTCCTAGGCCCTATTTACCAGCTTTTGCTGGAAGGAGGAAACACGTCCCTGCAGGCCTATTTCCTTCCCTAGTGCCGCCCTACCACCCTAATATGTTTTCTATAATATTCTATATTTCTTTTCCCTCCATACTCTGTCACACCACTACAACAAAACCCTATGATTAGTGTCTCTTTTAGCTTCCTTTTTAGCGTCCAATATCACTTTTAGTGTATTTTTCATCATTTTTTGGATAAAGTGGATGATTTTCCACAGGATGGCACTTTTAATGGCGTTATTTGCATCCATTTTTAAAAGTTGGCGCTATTTTGGATTCTAATTAGAATCCCAATTAGAATCCCATTTAGCACCCCAAATAACGTCCCAATTAGAGTCCCAATTAGAATAACAATTAGCGTCCATTTTTAAAAGTTGGAGCTATTTTGGATGCTAATTAGCATCCCAATTAACGTCCCAATTACCGTCCCAATTAGAATCACAATTATCATCCCAATTAGCATCCAAGTTAACATCCCAATTAGCGTAAAAAAAAACATCCCATATAACGCCTAGAATAGCCTCTAAAAAACGTCTTGAATAACATAGCACCATATATTAATCCAGGGTTAGTGAAAGGAATTGTGCCATGAATTTTGGCAGGAAAAACATCCAACATAGTGCCAAGTATAGAGCCAGGAATTGCACCTACAAAACATCCATCATAGTGCCAGGTATAGATCTAGGTATAGCACCTGGAATAATGCCAGAAATTTCGAAAGGAACCACGCTAGGATTTGCACTAGGTTTAGAGCTAGGAATTGTGTTCGGAAAACATACGACATAACGTCAGATATATCAATTTCAATGTCAATGATCATGATTCATGTGATAGTACTTTTGGATCTTGATTTATCATAGTGGCATGTAAATGATTGTAATCATGGCACGTAAAGTTGCCCTGCATGTTGACAATAACAAACATCATCTTTTCTCCATGCATGTGCTCCTTAACTATTGTGTAACTGCCAATATTACCTAGCCTTAATCACTATCTTTATCTAATTTTATCACATTAGCATGCACATGTTAAAACTACACTGTTTTGACAGATCAAGCTCCTAGATTTGAAGGGGATTTGCATGTGACTTACTGACATACAACCACCAACTATAAGGTGCCCCTTTTGCAAGTGTATGATTCAACCTAAGGCAAAATCTACTACAAGAACTACACATTGAAGTGCCAAAGATCCACTAGAGAAACCAGGCCCTGCATATTACTTATTAGACATATATTATAGGAATTACACCTTGTATTTGATTGAGTTACCCTGTTGAGTGCACTGTAAAAGATTGTGTAACCAGACCAATCTTTGAGGAAAACTTGCGGCAGAGATATTTACTTCTATCTTTCTCTATGATTCAAATGAGAAAAAATAATATTGAGGTGTCTTCAAATTTCTTATTAAACTCTTTATTGTCATTGGTTGGACATTTACTGTCAACAGATCTGCTAGACGCCCATTCCTCTAGAACTATGTTGGTGAGAGCGGGGAGCGGGGAGCGGGAGGGGAGCAAAAAGTGAAATTTTCAAAAGCTCTTGTTTTGGGAGCGTTTTTTATATAGTATATATTTTAATATATTTTGATGGATTTATATCTAAAAAAACATGTAGGATGTTGAATTAGCTTTAGAATGCATGGATTAAACCATGTAACATCAATCATCTAGTGGTTACAACTTATAACATTATCATCAATTGATCAACCATAAAAACCTTTGTAGGAGTTTGGCAAAGAAGGGAGGTACCATAACATTGTCATCAAACGATCAACCTAGTATTGGAGCTTTTAGTATAGGAAATGAAGGAAGCACCTCGGGAGCATGCTCCTGAAATTAGGAGCTCGCTTCCAAAGGAAGCGAGCTTAAGGAGAGGGAGTGAGGGGGTGGGGGGAGATCCCACACAACATAGCTCTAGAAGACCTTTCTGATCAAAATCAGCCATATTCAGGATAGTAGGAATCACCTGACATTCCTTAACATCAATGGGTGTGTTGCTTATCATTGTTTCATTGAAACTTTAGGTGTCTTTGTGTTGCGACGTCCTGTGTCCACTATGGTTGTAACCTTAGATTCTATAGCATCAGAAGCTTCAGTGACTAGGGAATCTATTGAAGTGTTTTCTCCCTTTTCTTTTATGTCATGATCAAGTGAAGTGTCCTCCAAAGAAGATGAATTTGCATAAGTCAAAATACTAGGATATAAATGTACTCCCTGAATTATAATAGCTTTTCCATCCTTCATATTTCCTTTTCAAAGCTCTGGCATCTTGATAATTCAAAACACTACCAAGTTCTGTGACAAGCTCTTCTATGGAATTGAATATCTATCCCAAACATGGTTTGAATCCAAAAAGTGGACCCCATGGATTTGAAGTACCTATATATTGCTTCAGGGACCAGAATTATCATCAAATCATTCCCGACATTACTTCACTGATGTCTCCACCAAGCGTTCCAAAAATGGTGATTGAAATCATCTTGAATCTACCTTGATTTGATAAACAAGCCAACAACATGAACTGTCAATTAAGATGAAATTACCACTCATTATGTCCTTGTTGTCATCATTCTTTGTATGCCAGTGCCTCATGTATTGAAGATGAACCAATAAAATCTATACATCAATTCTTGTATGTCATGCTAGGCTTTCATAACAGTGGTAACATTATGTTTGTTGTAATGTCTCTTCATGTTTTTTATTAGAGGTCTGTTACTGTCACCTTACTGCTATATTTACTACGCATATAGACTATGTATTTGGATCAACTTCATCAGAACATTCAAGAGAATCCTCCTTGTAAGAGATGGTACCTCATTAGCAAAGTATGGAAATATACACACTGAGAATCTCTTAAATCTCATCAATCTAAATGAACACCTCAATAGCAAATACACATTGGGGAAAATTGTGTGTTAACAAGTCCATAGTTGGAGCATAATTAATTCTACTCACACTAGGTGCTATGACAGATAGCAAATAATGTGCCCATCTTATTGAAGAGATTTTTCACCGTTTAGAAAAATAAATCACCAAATATATTTTACTCAAAATCACTCTCACAAACTCATAAATCCATACTGTTGTAGAAAAATCAGATTTATGTGTTTTAGTCTTGAACCACATGAAAACTCAAGTGGAAACTGTTCGTGGGAACTCATTTGATTAGTCCCTTAACTGACACTGTAGCTAATTCCTAACTATTTTTCAAACCTAGCATGCATACCTTTCAAAGACTAATAACCTTACCTAAAAGTAGGACAACCAGTTAACTAGTGCTCTGCTTTCTTAAATAAGGCTACAACTACTACTGTAGCTAAGCCTTAAATTTTTGTTCAGTTAACTAAAGGTGTGCATCTCTGAGACTAAATTAGGAGTGTGCCCTCTTTTTCTTTGTATAGCACTGAAACACAACTGCACTTGAACTGTCTGATTTTGATCCTAAAATAGCATAGTTAGTTTGACTGAGCAAAGGTGCCCTACATGTTGACTATAACAAACATCATCTTTTCTCCATACATGTGCTCCCTAACTATTGTGTAAGTGCCAATATTACCTAGCCTTACTCACTATCTTTCTCTAATTTTATCACATCAGCATGCACATGGTAAAACTACATTGTTTTGACTGATCGAGCTCCCAGATTTGAAGGGGATTTGCACGTGACTTGCTGACATACAACCACCAACTATAAGGTGCCCCTTTTGGAACTTTGGTTGGGCTTTCTCCCCCACGAGGGTTTCCCAGGATAAATATTTTGTTCTCTTGTGTGTCTGTACTTGTTCTTTTATTGATCCTACCATCTTAAATTGTTTTAGAATATCATCTAAGGAATAAGAAAACTTAACAGATGTTGTACATTTAACAACAATAATCAGTCTTCCTTATCTTTGTGCAATGGTGAAAGAAGTGTTGTGACTGCACCTGCCGGTGCCTTTAGTCCTCCCACAAAAGAACACACACCCATGTAATTTTGAACTGTGGGTCACAATAAGGGACTCTATGATCTTGAAAGAATAACAACAAGATCATAACTTGCATCCTGAAAGCAAGAGGGCCAATATTTGCGAGATAATATCCAATACAACCCAACTTTAAAAAAGAATGTTGCTCCTTTTGTTGTCCCATTCTACAATATATCCACTCTGATTCTCTTTTGCATTTTCTTACCCAATTTTAGAGTATTCTTGGTATAGGAAAACTTGGTTGTTGACATGGGGGCTTCACTTGTTGATCAATATCCTATCACGTTAGTTCATATTGTGGGTTTTAAAATTATCAAAAATCGAACCAATATATTCCAGGTATTGGGGGAATGAGGGGTTTAAGGTGGGGGTCGATAGGGTGGTTTATAAGGATTGAGGTATAAAAAGGGGTGGGGAGGAGGTTTTAAGTATTGGGAGGAGGTTTCAACAAAAAGATTTTGGGTCAATATTTCTCGAAATTAAGGGTATTCTTTAATATCCCAAGATCACATGTGCTATGTGAGAGGTTCACTAAGTGAAGTCCCCGTGGTTGTTGAGAAGCAACGGGAAAAGGAAGAGTAATCCCATATATTTAAGATAAGCAAGGATTTGAAAAAGAAATAATGAATATCCAATGTAACCCAACTTGGAAAAAGAATGGTGTGCCTCGTTGTCCCTTTTTACAATATATCCACCGATTCCCTCGTGCATTTCTGTACCTTATTTGTTAATTTTTTTTCTTCCTTGAATCAAGGAATCCAAGAAACCACTTAGCTAGCACCATGAAAAACAAAGGGAAAAGAAAAATTAACCCCATATATTTAAGGGAAGTAGGGATTTGAAAAACAATAACGGTGTTGATGATGAGTGAATGATTTGTTTGCATAAGCACCTAATAAAAATAGAAAAATGAGGACCACTCAAGGTGGACTAATAAAAATCTAAAAACAAGGACCACTAAAGGCGGATGTGAAAATAAGTTTGGATCAAGTTTATATTTAGCTCCTAAGTTACAAATGCAGAGCTTTTAGAATTTGCGCACGCATTCTTTTCTCTTTTCTTTCTCTTTGATTGTTTCCACCCCTTACATCACTCTGTCCGCAGCGATCATCGAGGTTTGGGAGTTTTTAACCTGCAAAGGGATATCCTCCTCTCATCTACTACCACTGTCAGGTGAGTTTTCAAATTCATCCATTAATTTTACCGTCTAAATTCTAATACAATTAGTGGCTTGTGTTTTCCTGGGTACGATTTTATATTTTCTCAACTCACTACTTTTTCGGCCAGGGTTTGAGCGATCTGCCCAAGCCCTCTTTATTCTATGGCTATTTTTTATGTATAGATATTAAATCTCTATGTTTAA
The DNA here is from genome assembly GCA_001517045.1 of Pseudotsuga menziesii. Taxonomy (NCBI): domain Eukaryota; kingdom Viridiplantae; phylum Streptophyta; class Pinopsida; order Pinales; family Pinaceae; genus Pseudotsuga; species Pseudotsuga menziesii. Next base: position 185,610 of record LPNX011194264.1, on the reverse strand, counting down.
ATCAGGGTTTTTGCAATTTTTGGTCAGAGTTTTTCCTGGGTACCATTTTATTCATTATTCTGTGCAATAAAGATTTGTCAAGTTTTCTATGCTTGGATCCTGTCCTTACTGCCTCAGTATCGGCCTCACTGACCTAACTTGAGGACCGATACCTGCTCTGAGCACCGTACCAGACCAGACCTGAGAGTATTGACTCAGCTATTAGTTGAGACTCGTTCATCAATCAATGGGTTTAATCAACCTAACCTTCCATGGGCCCACGATCGGAACATTGGTCATAATCTCCCTTAATGGAACTATGGTTCTTAAGAGCTTAAGCCTTGGATGAAAGGTACGATTTCCTTTGAAAGTAGCCTTGGATAGCCCTGGTTCTAATAATGCTAGGAATCGGGAATGATGCCCTTTCAAATTCCCATGTTAAATTGCTTGGGAAATAACCACATATTAGACCTGATAATAAATATTTCTTAGTCATGCAGATAGAAACCCCTTATTAGTGATGATAGCTAGTTAGTGATAATAACTAGTACTACTACAACTAAGTTATTACTATGAAAATATTTCAGATGCATATATGAATTAATTCAATTAGGAAAAATAACACACTCTTGCTCCTCATCGGTCGATTCTAGAGTTATATATTCAGTCACGATTCCTTATCTCATAATGGAACTTGTTGGTTCTACGGATTCAAATGGTATGACAATGGTCCGACCTGTTCACAAACGATGGAATATATTGAGGGAGAGGATAATATGGAGTAATAAAGAATTCTCTCCCAAGCAGATATACTTATCTCCCGAGTGGGGAGGGAGTTGATCCAGTGGGGAGGGGTTTTTCTGTGAGGGCTTGTGATATTTTCTCTCGGTCATGGTTTGAGCGATCTGTGCAAGTCCTCTTTTTTTATGGTTAGTTTTTATGTATAGATATTAAATCTTTATGTTTAAATTAGGGTTTCTGCAATTTTTGGTCAGATGTTTGCAATAAATTCAGCTATTTTAATATTCTTTAGACTTTTTACCTCAATTTACTAGACTTTTTTCTTTAGCTTGCATGTTTTTTACCTATTGTTTTCTTCAATTAAAATAAATCACGGTAATTTTGCCACTGTGGATACTGTTTTTTAAGAACTTTATTAACAGAAGAGTATACTTCCCTAGTAGTATGGAAGGTAAGTACATAATGTAATTTACTGTATGAAACATTATAGTGCAACCCCTTCGCGTCTATATTTTCTCCATTTGGATGTGCCCAACTGAAAATTGGTTATTATTGTGGCATATTGTTCAATTGTAGCGTTTTCACTGGAACTCAGTGTACAGTCCTAAGTGTTGGTACTTCTCTAAAGATAAATACATTTACTTGTCCATGAGAAAATCTAAATTAAAGTGATTCACAACCAAAAAAGAATGTGCCGAGTAGGTCTATAAACAAAAAGCTATACAGATTTTAAAAAATAACATCAAATCGTGCATCATGCTCCTAATAACTAGTAGCACCTTTTTAACGATCTCGATTCAATAGGCCTCCAACTGCCAGGGAAATTATGTATGGAAAAGCAGGTTTAAATCAGATCATTTTCTTATGGGAAAGGAAGTGATCATCACACCGACCATAGATCTTTGCAATTTATGCAGAATCAGGGAAAATTGTTGAATGATCTCCATCAGAAGTGGTCTCGGTGTGGTACAATAACTAAAAGCTATAAATGTTGACCCCATGATGTACTAAGTGGAAACCTTCCAGGGAGATCAGAAGTGATATTAATCTAACCAACCTTTATAACTTCTGGACATTATTGTTGACCATCCTTAAGTTCAATACCCAAAATTGATCTCACAACCCTTTTTAGAAGGAAAGTGCAGACAAGTTGGTCTATATCGTGACACCTATATCAACTGTCCCAACCGGTCCATGTGAAAATGGTAAATGCTCGTTCGAACTAGTAAATGTCTGAAACCGAAACTACTCTTCCTACTTTAATCCCACTACTGTAAGCATTTATAGCGAACATCATTTTTCTTGTCCAGTTACTATTGGCCTGGAAAAAATGATAAATGTGTAGCCCAATTGTTTATGGTATAATATAGTAACTATTTAGTCCCGTAGTTGATGGACATGGATAATGCAGTGCTCCGATTGCATTGATTTGTCTATGTGATATTTGTTAATAGATCCTATTTTCAACAATAAAATTTGGTTATTCCTTTCTAAGAAAACTAAGTTAGAGGTACTATGTATTTCTGAACTTCAAATTCAGTTCTTTTGTGATTGGTTTTCACTTTTCAGTCTGGAGTAGCAAAGCATGAGGGTAACTCTTGTCTTTGCATGAGAAAAATATTGTGAATAAAAAGGTGGATCGGGCGGGATAATGTAATGTATGGCCAAAGAGAGTGAAAAGAAAAAAAAATGGAAAACCTCAACTGGACTAGGATCTAAGGATAGGAATAGGTAATGGTGACTGATGACGAGAACAGGCACACAAGCAAAGGCAATAAGAAAAATAAAGAGAAATATTTTTCAATCCTACTACAACTTACTATATGAGCTTTCATGGATACGTTTCACTAGGTTTCTCCTGATATCCACATGAAAGAATGGACTCACACCGTCGCTGCTAAAAAAAATCCTTCATATCTTGGCTGGAAACTATTATTTATTCAACATGGATAGGTTTTACCAGGTTTCTCCTGATATCCACATGAAATAATGGACTCACACCGTCCCTGCTAAAAAAAACTCCTTCATATCTTGGATGGGAACTATTATTTATTCAGTATAGTTGATTTTTTTTAAGTATAAATAAGTTACAGAGATAGAAAATATACAAAGTAGCATCTTTTCAGTTTTAATGTGCACTATTTATAGGTGAGATTTGACAAATTCTGTAGGCACCTATCATAGTTACTTACATTTGCGTCTGGCATAGTCATAAATCCGCCGAATCCCGACATATATCATGAAGGAGGTAGAGTAAGAGGTAATACATTAGTACTCACATTTAAACCTAAAGAGTGGACCAAGAAAATAAGGATCCCCCTTGGCATGGGATATACCACTTCATCACAGAGAAGGGTAATGCGATCATCCCAATCCATCCATATTTTCTCGCTTCACCACTCTCCCCCCTAACCTTAACCCTAGCTCCAGCGTACAAAAATTGACGGAAGCAGGTGGGTTCCATTGTTAGCTCAACAGGTAAGTAAGGTACTTTACTTTTTTACCCCCCTTGCGAGAAGCCGTGGACCATGGATCTACCTTAAACAGAGTTTGTTAAAAACTCAGATCTCGAATTTATATATGTAATATAACCCACTTGCCTATGGGAGCAAACCTAATGATGACAACCAATGTGCTCCCTGTATATCTAGTAATGTCCTTTTTTATAGGGAAAAGGATCATTTATGCTTAGAGAAAGAGATCCATCTCTTAACTGATTCATTCTTTATATATGTAATTATTTTTATAGGGAAAATGATCATTTATGCTTAGAGAAAGAGATCTATCTCTTAACTGAGTCATTCTTTATAGATGTAATTATGCAGGGATAAGTAAGCACGCTCAACTAAAAGGAGAGGAAAAATAAGACTATGGAATCTCTTAGAAAAAATTGTGTCTCCATGTTCATGCACACTCAACCTAGGGGATTCCCTAGAACTCATCGCCTCCTTGATCTCCCACCTCCTCGGCTAGGCTAGAACTTGAATCTACCTACAGCAAAGCCTTAAATTATAAAGTGTGTTCTTATTTTTTAAAATTATGATTATTTCAGATGTTTATAATCTGCACACAATGTAAATATAGATAACACATTCAAAGACAAAGGAATGGTTCTTGCAAGTGGTTTGAACATAAATTTTATGGAACTGTAACTTACATCTCTTTTGTTATCAATTTATTCATCTACTTGTAACTCCTTGTATCCATAAAGTACTCTTGTATTCGACTTTTCAAGGTATGATGAGAGTATATGTGTGTGAGAAAGTCCTTATAAGGGCTTCTTGACTCAATGGAAATCCAAATACTCCAAACCAATAGCATGTTTCTTGCTAATTTTGCAATTACATATATCACATTCTAAAAGATGAAATCAAATTTCAACCAATCTCCCTTTAACTGTTCCACTGAGCATGAATTCAGAAAAGTTAGATACATGCAAAGCATAGTATAAAATATCTTAAAAGATTTATGATGCTTGTTTTCTTGTGTTCCAACTTCCAAGTCGAACAACTACAACAAATTGTTATCTTTACAATCTGCACCAAGTGGATATCACAAGTCTATGTTAACATAATAGGATGTCCAATTCCTTTTTATCTGGTCTAAAGATCACCTCTTTGCATTCAATACACTTTGGAAACATTTAATTTAACTGTGGATATGTTCATACCATGGAAGTATTTTTTATCAACAATTGTAATTGTCATAGGTGGTTGAGATGGTTTGAACTTATGACCATTATTTCACTCTCTTTGGAAAGTTTGAATTTGTAATAGTAGTATTCTATGTGTATAAGAAAATATGGTATTCATAGAGTGTCAATGTAAATTGGGATGTCCGCTTATTTTGGGAGTTACTGTCTGATATTATGCATTTTTTTCAGGAATCAAGTGGCAGCACAGGATGGCAGAAAAGAATATAAATGAAATCATAATTGCTAAAAGAGATCAAGGTGAATGTTCAGATGCAATAGCTGAGATAAAGGTTAAAACGTTGGATTCACAGACTTACAATTTAAGAGTTGACAAGTGTGTAAGTATTTTTATTTCCTGGTCATCAATGCTTATAATTTTATTTGGAGTTAAAAATGGATGAGGTCACAATAATTCTGAAGTTCTTAGGCTCCAAATGCTTATATTCTGTTACAACTTTTATGATAGCATTCAAAAAAGAAAAGCGCAAAGTGGCGGGAACATTAGAATATTATATTTTTGTACTTATTTATTTATGTATCTTACCACAAGGTGTTCGCCCCATGATATCATTACATTTTCTCTATTGTTGAAAAGACATTATCTTTTTATTTTTTCAAATTTTGTTCTTTCAAATCTGACTTGGCTTGTATAATGCATTTTTTATAATTTATTTAGTCATCATCAATTGACTTTCAAGGTTTAATACCTCTAAAATTATGATGCGCCTGTGATCTATCTCTCTTGATTCCCAATGTAAAATTTCGATCCTTCTCATGGTGAGATTTAAGTTTCCTATCATATGTTCAACATGTGGGTCAGGGTTATTCTAAAAATAACAAATGTTTGTCCCATAGGTTGGATTTCATTGTAAAACTAGTTAAAAATATTTTATATCTGGACAGTAGAAGAAGAGAACTGAATGTTATTCTCTTTCAATTTCTTCTGTTTGGACCATAGTCAATAGACTCAGAATCATCCCTAAATTGACAGGGCAAAAGAATCAAAGTTTTGAATTGGATTAGGAAAAAATTAGCAAATATAAAATAAATATATACAGATATTTTGAATTAAAAACACTTTTCATTGATATTTGAAATAGCCATGTCCCTTTTTCCACATGTCATCTTACTTAAGGAGCAATGACCTCCACAAATATAGGAACTGAGGAATCTCTAGCTTTTCCTTTGAAGGACTTGCCGCTGACATCTTGCACTCAAAACGATGGTCAAGCAAGAGCCAAAGTTATATTATTTCTTGTAGAACATCTGAAATATTGTAATTGGGATCTTGGAAAGGATAATAGCATGTTTTCCTTGCCATCTCATGTTTTGGATCTAATTTGACATGAATACAATACAACTTATGAAATTTATGCTGACAATGGTCTTGTTAGTGTTTTTCTAGATATATTTGTCTAGTTTTTACCTGGATCCATCAAAAAGTGACAGCCTTCCAGATTTTAAGTATGTGATCCCCATGCTACTAGTTGTTGATAATTTTCTAGAGTTGAAGCAAAAATTCGGTTCTAATATTATGATATTTAAACAGTCCAAGAAAAAAGATGTTGATGTTGAGAATATTGAGAATTTGGAGTATAATCATAAAAATTGTGCAAAGCACATGTTGGTTGTGCTTGAAGGGTACATACCTATTGAAGAGTAGAAAAAAACTATTAACGTAGTATGCAAATTCATTCAGATGAATCTTACCTCAACTGTTGTACAAGCTCTTCTCCAACTATGTGAAAGGCTAAAAAGGGTGCATTCCATAGCATTATGTTTCCTTGAAAGAGGTGGATTAGTTTCTTTGCTCATTTTTCCTACTAGTTGCTTATTTTCAGGGTTTAACAGTGTTGCATCAACTATTGTTTGTCATATTCTTGAGGATCCTCATACACTTCAGGAAGATACGGATTCAGAAATTTGACAAGATATTGTAGCTGCTTTAAATCAAAATATAAGTGGAAGGTTGAGTCCTCATACTTTTATCTCAAACTTAGCTCTTGTTATCTCAAACTTAGCTTGGTTGAGTTGAACGTGATTTTCTGTTTGATCCATTTCATGTGATGCCCATTGAAAATTTTTTTGGGGAAATCGATGATAGGGAAGTATTACCTCTATCTATAATCTTATAGGAAGGACTGATGATTGTGGAACAACATTTCAACATCCAATTCTCATTAGACAATCTACCCCATTTAGATCAGTTTTTCGCTAAGCAATATGTAATTTTTAAAATTTCTGGTTGTTGAACATCTGCTAGATTATAAATTGTTTTTCTTGGATTCGAACTTTAGAATTCATAGTTTAAGGACATATATAATGTAATGTGTCTATGATTGTGGAGAATGATAGGGTTGTAGCAGAGAGTAATATTGAAATTACTTCAGATCCTTTCCATTTGGATTATATTTACTGAACACTTTGAAGTGGGTGACCAATAAATCGTTTGAGTAGCTGGGTTGATGATAGTCAACAACTTATAGGAATGGGTGGCACTACGATAGAATAAGGAATTGAGGATAATTTTGTTTCTCGGTTATAGAGGGATCAACTAGTTGATGACACTCGATCAGATTAGGTCCATGATACCACTAGATCACAGGAAAAAGGTGATGTTACTGCCTCACAAGCTGCAGATGTTGTTACTGTAATGATAGAAATTTTACAATCATAGGAAAATGATATACACAGAACCAAGGAACGTAATCAATCCCATGTTGAAGATAATACAATCTATCATTCTTTTTTGACCGTTAGATACTCAAAGTTGTGTATTAATCATTTTTACCATTATAGAGGACTCTGTAAGTTAGGTTCCCAAATTATTAAAGGGTTCTAGCTCAATGAAAGATCGCCTACCTTACAAGCAGGAGGTTGGTGGTTTGATTCCTCCATGCCCTAATGATATTATAATATCAGTTAAAAACAACTAAATTAGTAAGCAAAAAATAAGAGATGGGTGACCAAACAAAAATGACCAAAACTCGTATATAAAATTACTAAAAACGACTAAATTAGTGACCAAAACATGAGAGATGCGAAACTAGGCATTAAAAATGATGCAACATGTGGCGCTAATGATGAAGTCAAACATGGCGTTGATATGGTAGAAAAATAAGACATTACTTTGGATGCAAAACATGGCACTACATAGGAAGAAAAATATGGTGCAACAATAGAAGAAATATTTGGCATCATTTTGGTAGCAAAAAAGGAAGCAATAATTGGTGCAAATTTGGAAGAGAAAATTGGCACATATTTGGAAGTAAAACATGGTGCAAAATGGGATACTAAAGTGGTAGAAAAAATGGATGCAATATTGGATGCTAACATGGTTCTATTAAGGATGCAAATATGGCGCTAATGGGGGTGTCATTTAAGAAGCAAAAGCAGACACTCGCTAGGAAGCAAAATAGGACGTTATTTAGGAAGCAAATGTCAACGTTGTTTAGGATACAAAGTTGGACACTATTCTAGAAGAAAAACTTGACGTTGTTTAGGAAGCAAAGTTGAACGCTATTTTGGAAGAAAAAAAAGAGACACTATTTTAGATGCCATAAATGATTCTATTTAGGAAGCAAAAAAAGGCGTTTTTTGAGACACTTTAAGTTTTGTCCATGACGCCTCCCATTTAGCGTCTATTTTGACCACTCAAGGTAAAACAAATTTACACTAAAAAGGGACGCTAAATGGGACGCTAATTCCAGGATTTGTTGTAGTGCACCCACTGGTCTCTACTACTAATTTTTTGAGGTGGAGCCCAAGACCCCTTCTCTCACTCATACTTCTGCGTATAAGTATCTTCACGTTTCCTATGGATGTACTATTATGGAAACACACCCTTTCACAAACATGCCCTTTCAAATATGATAATCACACTTATCATAATTCTGTTTATTACAATTTAATTAATTAATTAATTAATCAATACAACTCTTTAGAACATCTTCTAGTATGCTTTATATTTTACTGGCAGGCATCCTCTTTCCCAAAACTGCAGGTTTCTTCTCCAAGGTTTCTCTTCAAGCCTATGGACTTCCTCAAACCCTTTTCAGTCATTTATAAGCTCCCAAGGTATTTCTTTCAACCCCAGCTGGGCATATTTAAGATTCTGTGGGAATATCCTAAGCTCATGTTTAATCGATTTACAATATAACCCTTCTGTTAGAACTAGAATTGATCCCAAAGGTTGTGGAAGGCCCGCTCTCGGGTAATAGAAAAACCACTTTAGACTGCGCCTCTAGCCTTGGGCAGTCAAAGAGGGATCTCTTGTTTGTCACCAGATTCTACTCTACATAATATTTTCAATCTCGTGCGTCACCGAAGTCTACTCTGCAGAGGATTTTCAATTGGCATGATCAGGGGGCCAGGATCCTAAATGGAACAAAGTGTGTAAGGGTGAGATGCAAGGTGGGATTATCGGGGCGGGAACCATTGGAAATGGAGTCGAGAACCTGCATAATGAACACTTGCAAGAGAAAAGGAAGGTGTCAGGAAGAAAACAGAGGCAAGGTAGCCGTTGATATCCCAATTAGGATATTTTTAGCGAGCGGTTGGAGGATGGGAGAGAGAACAGTCCATTGAGTGGAGCACCAGCAAGATGAATTCCATGCAAATTTAGAAGAACAATGGATAAATTTCTGGAACAGTAGCCGGAGCATAAAAAGTATGAATTCCTAACTACTATACCCTAAGTTGTAAACATGAAAAACAATTAACAAACTGGAGTGAAAACAGGAAACACATTGCACGTAAAAGAAGATACATATTGGGAAAAGCAACAACACATGAATCTCTGCTATGATAAACAACTCTTTCTCTGTAATTTTATTCATAACACAGGAATCAAACTTATTTAAAATGGAGAGCCTCAGCCCTAGAATTTTTTCCAATCCAATCAACTAACTCCTTCCTCCCTCTATTGGGAATGTATTTATACTATTCTAATGCTGAGACTACCGAACATAAAGTGTTACAAGTCACTATCATGCGCTAACTGTACAGGGAATGGACTATTGCCACGTTTTACAAATATAAACAAAATCATGGAGATATGGTGCTTGATGAAGCAGACTGACAGCACAGAGCCCTCTACCATCCTGCTTTGTGAAAGTGATTCCCACGTGGCATGCTGATGGTTAATTTCCCCACAGGCTGCTTTGGATATATTTTGGGTCTCCTTGCCCAACCAGCATATGTCACTCAAAGGTTGACAAGAAGACCCAAATCCATTGCTCGACTGCTTTTTTCGACCCTTCCTTCGTCGGGTAACACTATTATAGGAGGAAGCCAAGAAGAAGGTGGTCATGCACTTGGTGATGATAAACTATTTAAGAATCTTATCATCCTTATACTACTCTCTTCCTCCTATGAGGAGGGTTTTCCTGCAAGCCATGTATCCAAGTTTGTGCTTGAACCTCTCCTCACCCATGACCAAACAACCAAGTGGAGATCTTGGGGGTGGCATCGAAGGCTTCGGGCCCGCTTGGTCCCTGTTCGAGAATTTGCTCCAACAGTTCTACCATCAATGTGAGCTAAGAATTTGGAGGTCATGACTGCAGCCAAGAGTGTCGGAGGGACTTTGCTGGAATGTCAAAACCCATGCACTGTACATCCAGAGACTGGGTTGTGTATAAGCGGGTGAATCCCCCTTGGTATTTCACATCTGTGCCCTGGTGGTTAGCGATTTTCTGGTGTGGATAACCAGAACATAGATTCATGTTTGCTTACCAAGAGTACCCCTTGTTGAACTAATTTCTTAAACCACACAGTCATGGTTGTTTATGAAAGAATTCGACACTTTTCGGAATTCAATCATATATCTCTTATGCCTCAAAGATCTTTGAAAGATGGTGTTATATAGTGTGAGTAGAGATGGCTCGTGAAGGGCTATACCCTTAGAGTAGCTGCGATGGCGGTATGTGTGATGCCAGGGTGGTGATATTTCCTTGTGATATTTTAATCACATTATATGGTATGGCTAAGATTCCAAGCCACTCTCGCATGGCTACTAGGCTGGTTCCAAGGGCTGTGGATTTGACTATCTCTTGCCCTTTCAATTACCTTGATGGTGGCGTCGGGATATTTTAGTTCTTCGCATCCCTCGGCCTCGTGTAAATGCCAAGTCTGTTGTCTCAACGAACCAAACCTCCATCTTTCACACGGTTCCTTTCAAAGTGAACCACGTGCCACACTTGCGAACCGAGGAAATTAGTGTCGCTGGACGAAACTTCCATCTCAGGCTTATCCCGAATGGCGTCGGAGGGATCGACCAATTTGCAATGGGGTGTATACTACACGCATGAACACCTCCTTTGCTGTCATCTCCGCACTGGATGTGAAATCATGTACCCTGGGAGCCGCCTCAACCGTCTGATTTAGGGAATCTTTCATTTCCACCGTCCACGTTCCATTCCTTCGAGCACCGTGGGCAGTTCAAGATCATGACATGTTTTCAACCGTCGATCGTGACTGATTCTTCATGTAGCCATAGATCTAAGTGGGCCCCATTGTCTTTTGCAATGAGAATCTTTTGATATTCATCGGGCTAGTCCGCACTGTGAAATAAACCGTGGCCATAGATTTCTCTCCAATCCTATCATGTCCATTGATCTTCGCAACAACTACCCCTCCTTCATGATTTGAAATCGTGGTTTTCACCCTTGCATGTATGGATTGCGAAATTGATGGAGGGGGTAGATATGACTCAGACCTCATCTCGACCGTAGAATTTTTTCAGCCTTCAACACATTTTGCAATTTGGAAAGGAGGCTTTGGTCGAGCATGTCCACTCACGCAAAATGGTTGGGATCAATTGATCCACCTCTGATCAATCTCAGCCTTCGGTTTCGAGTCTCGCTCAATGCCTTCAGTACACCTGCCATTTTCTTCTTTTAACGGGTGTTCACATGAAGTTCGAGGGAATGGGACCCTCATCGAACTCCCGTCAGGCCCTTAGATCAACTGTTAAAAATGGAGTGTTAACAACTGGCTCCATGAGGGATGCTATCCTCCCAATGAGGTAGCAAAGAACCCCCCGTAGACCAAGTGCCAAACCCATTGGGCGGCTCCCAAATTTTTTTGAGATACTCTACCTGTTCTAAACTGAACCATCAAATGAAACCATTTTTCAAACAAATACCACTATTTCAACCTGTAACCTGTCACCTGTCCACATTCTGAAAACTGAAGGCAACTGTAATTGCACATCTGAACTTTAAAACTGAAACTGAAATTAAAACTGAAACCGAAAACAAACTGAAAGCTGCTAAATGGAATGCTCACCATGTCGAGCTTATTCATCTTTAATTACCTACCCTACTTACTAAGCATCAACGTTCAATCAAGTAACTTCTGACTTCCAATGAAACCACTCAAGAAAATGATCCCATAAACCAACTTTTTCTTCATGCTTGATAAAAAAATAGAACTGAAGGACCTGATGGCACAAAGTTATAATAAAGAAATTGATCTTTACAGTAGAGATATAACCAGCCATTACCACTGCTAAGATTCTCCATGTACTCTACCACTGGATCATAAAAAACATGACAACTTTCAAAAAATTCTGTCATTATCTTACCATGAGAGAGTTGTCCCAACTGCAAATTCCCTTGCACGCTGTCAAACTGATCTTCAAAAGAACTATGTAAGGAAAAATCGTGACAATTTCCAGGCAAGACATCCACAACTTCATCTAAATTTTCTGATTTTACAACTTCATTCTTTTCATGTATTTCAAAAGAAATACCACTCTGTTCCTCAACATGATCAAGAAAACATACTTCTTTTCGACAAAAAATTTCTGAATTTTAAAAACAAAAAGAAACATCCATTTGAGAACCCCTATCTTCTTCTTCGTTATTCAATTCTTCATGGCATACTACTGGTTTTTCTAAAGGCTAGGATTGATTGCATAACTGCCCTTCTTTCTTATCATCCATTCCAAGGAAATTTATACATTCATCTACAATATCAAATTTCTAATTGTGATAAAAAACTTTAAGTCCCTTTTTTAACCACTCAAATGAAGGAAAACACAACGACAAACAGTCATCTTCAACATGTTCAGTTTCCACTATGTTTTCATACTTTTGATCTTGGATTGCAATGAAATTTTCTTCACTAATAGAAATTGTGACAGGATGATTTCCCTCTTAAGAAAACAAATCAGTACACCCATCTCCTTTCAACTCACTAGGCTGATCATCTTCTTTAAGCAAAGAGAGATTTATATACTCATGTAAATCTTTAGGTGAAATATGAATTTGATCAACATGCAGAGGTCTTTCTTCAACCACTATTTCAAAATCTGATTTCTCTTTACTTGCATTTTTAGAAAATGAACATGTGGAGGGACTACAAGACTGAGATTTTCCAGAATTATCATCTTCTGTGTAATCAATCACACAAGCATTGTAACTTTCAAGAGATTGCTATTGTGAAAAGGAATTTTCTGATTGGGAAGGGGAGGCCTCTTCTTGTAACAAAAATTCAGAAGTTGAATAACATGAGGAAGGATTTGATTGACAGTCCCAACCTCTCTCTTGGTCACACAGAGAATGATAAGAATGTTGCAAATCATCATCAATTTCAGGAAGAGAGATATAACTAGTTGAATATGAGCTTTGGTCTATGTCAACTTCAGTTAAGGAAGACAGTACTAACTGCTGGGAAATTTCTTGAATATCATGGCAATTGGTTTGTCTTTATTTTTTAGATGAATATTCATGTAATATATCTATAAACTCTTCATCCAAATACTGATCATCACCACACTCATCTTTCATATTTTCAATGAACTCTCTATCGTGTGTGCAACAATATTGAAGTAACAACAAAGAAGGATAATGCCTATTGAAATGTTCATGAAATATGGTATGAAAGTCTTTAAGGGAGGATAAAATTCCTGCTAGAAATATATCATACCAAGACCTTGCATATCCTTCTAAACTAAACATGAAAAGTTTCATTTTAGAATCTTCATGCCATCCCACTCCCATCTTATGTATATGCTTATGAAATCTAAATAAATGGATGGTAGCATCATCACCCTTTTCATCATTGAATCGTGGAAGATCTGTTTGCCAATTTACCAGAGGTAGTTTATTGGGATAACCAGGAATGGCAGCAAGATTCATAGGAGCATACCTTGCAGCCCGAGAAGTCATCTTGATGGTGGAGAAATTGAATCAGGTCCTCAAACTTTGCAACCTCGTTTGATAGTGGAGCTGCCATAGAACATTATGAAGAATGGATCCTTCGCAGATGGAGTCGCCAGGTGAAAAGAGACATGAACTTCTTGATGTCTGACCATTGTTCACCATAAATAGTCAAATATAAACCCTTCATTAAAATCCATGGAATATTTGGGACCTCTTCCTGTCTCTTTCTTTCTGACCACCGGTCTCCTCAGTGGAGTCACCTTCCAGAATCTTTCAGTGGAGTCACCAGGGAAAAAGATACAACATTTTTCTCATGCAAGAATCTCTGTTTTCCCACAAAAATCCTTTATCCTTTGAATCTTTTTCATTCTTCCCAGGGATGATCTTCAACTTGTCCTCGGCAACGGCGCCAGTTTGTTAGCACCAGAAATGAGCCTAAAGGTTGTGGAAGGCCCGCTCCCGGGTAACAGCAAAACCGCTTTAGACTATGCCTCTGGTCCTGCGCAGTCAAAGAGGGATATATTTCTTGTCACTAGAGTCTTCTCTGCATAATATTTTCAATCTCATGTGTCACCGAAGTCTACTCTGCATAGGATTTTCAATAGGCATGATCAGGGGGCCAGGATCCTGAATGGAACAAAGTGTGTAAGGGTGAGATGCAAGGTGGTATCATCGAGGTGGGAACCATTGGAAATGGAGTCGAGAACCTACATAATGAATGCTTGCAAGAGAAAGGAAGGCGTCGGGAATCAAACAGAGGCAAGGTAGCCATTGATCTCCCAATCAGGATATTTTTAGCTGGCGGTTGGAGGACAGGAGAGAGAACAGTCCATCGTGTGGAGCAACAGCGAGATGAATTCCATGCAAATTTAGAAGAACAATGGATAAATGTCTGGAACAGCAACCAGAGCATAACAAGTATGAATTCCTAACTACTACACCCTAATTTGCAGACATGAAAATAAATTAACAGACTGGAGTGAAAACATGAAACACATTGCACGTAAAATAAGATACATATTGGGAAAAGTAACGACACATGAATCTCTGCTATGATAAACAACTCTTTCTCTGTAATTTTATTCATAATAGAGGCATCAAACTTATTTATAATGAAGAGCCTCAACCCTAGAATGTTTCCCAATCCAATCAACTAACTCCTTCCTTCCTCTATCAGGAGTGTATTTATATTATTCTAATGCCGAGACTACCAAATAGAAAGTGTTACAAGTCACTATCATGCACTAACTATACAGGGAGTGGACTATCACCACATTTTACAAATATAAACAACATCATGGAGATATGGTGTGTTATGAAGCAGATTGACATCACAGAGCCCTCTACCATCCTGCTTCGTGAAAGTGATTCCCACATGGCATGCTGATGGTTAATTTCCCCACAGGATTCTTCGGACATATTTTGGGTCTCCTTTCCTAGTCTATGTATGTCGCTCAAAGGTTGACAAGAAGACCCAAATCCATTGCCCAACTAATTTTTTCGACCCCTCCTTCATCGGGTAACACTATTATAGGAGGAAGCCGGCAAGAAGGTGGTCATGCACTTGGTGATGATAAACAACTTAAGTAGCTTATCATCCTTGTACTGCTCTCTTCCTCCTACGAGGAGAGTTTTCTCGCAAGCCATGCAGTTGAGTGTGCGTTTGACCCTCTCCTCACCCATGAACAAACAACCAAGTGGAGATCCTGGGGGTGGCGTCGAAGGCTCTGGGCCCTCCCGGTCCCAGTTTGAGCATTTGCTCCAACAGTTCTGCCACCAATGTGAGCTGGGAATTTGGAAGTCATGACTGCAGTCGGGAGTGTCGGAGGGACTTCACTAGGATGTCAAAACCCATGCACTGCACATCCAGATACCGGGTTATGTAGAAGCAGGTGAATCCCCCTTGGTATTTCACATTTGTGCCCTGGTGGTTGGCAATTTTCTAGTGTGGATAACCAGAACACAAATTCATGTTTGCCTACCAAGAGTACCCCTTGTCGAACTAATTTCTTGAACCACACAGTCATGGTTGTTTATGAAAGACTTCGACAATTCTCGAAATTCAATCATATATCTCTTATCATCTACATAGTTCCATGCCTCAAAGATCTTCGGAAGATGGTGTTATATAGTGTGAGCAGAGACGGCTCAGGAAGGGCTATACCCTTAGAGTAGCTAGGATGGCGGTATGTGTGATTCCAGGGTGGTGATATTTCCTCCTGATGTTTTAATCATATTATCTGGTATGGCTAAGATTCCAAGCCACTCCTGCATGGCTGCTAGGCTGGTTCCGAGGGATGCAGATTTGACCATCTCTTGCCCTTTCAATTACCTTGAAAGTGGTGTCAGGATGTTTTAGTTCATCGCGTCCCTCGGCCTCGTGTAAATTCCAAGTCTGTCGTCTCAACAAATCAAACCTCCATCATTTTCACGGTTCCTTTCGAAGTGAACCATGTGCCACACTTGCGAACCGAGGAAATTAGCATCGCTAGAAAAGACTTCCATCTCGGGCTTATCCCAAATGCTGTCGGAGGAATCGACCAATTTGCAATGGGGGGGAAATTAGACATGTGAACTCCTCCTCCACTGTCATCTCCACACTGGATGTGAAATCACGTACCCTGGGAGCCACCTCAACCATCTGATTCAGGGAATCTTTCATTTTTTCCATCCACGTTCCATTCCTTAGAGCATCGTGGGAAATTCAAGATCATGACATGTTTTCAACTGTTGATCATGACCGATTCTTCATGTAGTTGTAGATCTGAGTGGGCCCCACTATCTTTCATAATGAGAAGCTTTTGATATTCATCGGGCTAGTCCACACTGCGAAATAAACCATGGCCATAGATTTCTCTCCAATGCTATCGCGGTCGTTGATATTTGCGACAGCTACCCCTCCGCGATTTCAAATCGTGGTTTTCACCCATGCATGTATGGCTTGCGAAATTGTGGAGGTCGTAGATCTGACTCACACCTCTTCTCGACCGTAGAATGTTTCCGGCCTTTAACACATTTCACAATCTGGAAAGGAGGCTTTGGTCGAGCGTGTCCGCTCGCACGAAATGGTTGGGAGCCATTGATCCACCTCCGATCAATCTCAGCCTTCGGTTTCGAGTCCCACTCAATGCCTTTAGCACACCTGCCATTTTCTTCTTTGCATGGGTGTTCACATGAAGTTTGAGGGAATGGGACCCTCATCGAACTCCCGTCAGGCCCTTAGATCAATTGTTGAAAACAGAGTGTTAACACCTTCAGTCGCATCCTTTCATACTTTCTATTTTCTTTTCGCAGGATCATATTTCATCTTTAATCAAAGTTGTTGATCCTATTTCTAAGTCTCTCCTGACCATCGATCTAACACATAGATTTCCTCCTTAAAATCATATTTCCGCACCATGGTTTCCTCATCAACGATTTCCCACCATTGATCTTCGTCAGGAATTTTATTGACCGTTGATATGAGGTAAGATGTGGATTACAGAATGAGGGTCTATGAATTTTCCAAAATGTCTTTTCGTGTTTTTCACAATTGTCTTTCCGCACCAATCGTTCTGCACCGTTGATTTTCTACGGGCTCTTCTATGACCATTGATTTGAGGCAAGATGCGGATTGCAGGATGTGAAAATGTAACATTTCCTCAAATCGTATCTCAACTTTCCACAAGCTCCTTTCTGCAAGCTCCTTTCTACAAGCTCCTTTTTGCAAGCTCCTTTCCGCAAGCTTCTTTTCGCAAGCTACTTTTCGCAAGATTGTTTCCGCAATTTTTCTTTCGCACCGTCGATCTTTTGCGGAGTCTTTCTCAAGCTTTGATATTCTAGATTGCGGGTTCATAGAAACTTTAAATGTTATCTCTGCAATTCCTTTTCCACATTTTTCCTTCCGTACCGTCAATCTTTTTAGCGGAAATAATATTAGCCGTTCGATCTTGATCTTGGGATTTTCCTCCTAACTGTCGGAATTAATCCTTAATTGCTGGATCTAGTGCGGGACTAATATAATCCTTCTGATATTGATTGTTTTGGAACTTACCCTTAACCATCAATCTCATGCAGGATGTTTCCCATTTATCAATTTTAGATCGAATGCGGATCTCACCATGACTTTGCGGATCTGCACGATTTATTTGCGAAAATCCTCTGCGACTGTTTCTAACAATTTTGAAGATTTATATACACAGAGAATTTCATCATGCTGCTGATTATAAGGAATTTATAAACACTCTTCTCTGAATAATTTATAGACACTTTCGCAGATATAGTTTCTCTATTATTTGACTGTTACATATACTCTATCTCCTGTTCATTTCACTCTTTTGCAGTTCCACTCTTCATTTGTCTAACCAGATTTTTCATTCATACTACATCTCTACTTCCACTCGACTTTTGTTCTTTGTTTCATTAACCATTGTTTACATCATACTATTGAAGCTGTCTTGGAAGTCTTCATATCAGTAATTCATGCTTCCTTATCATCCATGTCCATCTCATCCATTGCATTTGTTACAAATGAACTTTTATGACATCATCATTAGGACACCATCATATTACATGTCATCATATGTGTCATGCCACATCCTCAACTATGCCATGCCATGCCATCACTAGCTTAGTATTTCACTGAGTTTGTCCTTCCATCATATGCACTGGTTATTCCTTTGTCATTCGTGAACACCTTTGACATCAATGACAACTATATACTCAACACATGGGACTCCTTCATTCAAGGGATTTGTGCTAGAAGAAAGCTAATCACTTTCAGTAGGTTGTGGGAGGAATGCTCACAAGAGGAAGCTCAGATAGTACCTCAAGAAGAAAATATGGGAAGTGAAGATCAAGCTCTCACAACACACACCAAGAAATTTAGAAAGGACCACCATCATCCCAAAGGTAAGAATTCTCACTAGAAAGATACCCCCGGAAGATATAGCAAAGATCTATCTAAACTTAGATGCTATACCTATGATGAGAAAGGGCACTTTGCAAAATATTGTCCTAGAAATAGAGGTGGCTCCCACAAGAAGAAGTACATCAAAAGAAAACATCATTCTCACACTGCAGAGGATGATGAACCTCCCAGGAAGAGAGTCAAAGAAGAAAGTGAATATTCTTCAAGTGATGAAGATTATGTTTTGATTTCTTCCCTCACGAGGACTGTTACACATGGAAACAATGATTGGCCCATAGATAGTGGGGATTCCAAACATATGATGGGATTCAAATAATCCTTTGTGAAACTATCTGAACATGGGTCACCCCACAAAGTAAAACTTGGGGATGACTACCAGTATCCCATAAAAGGAAGTGGTGAATCCTCCTATAAGATAGACTCTGGAAAATATATGAAGATGAAGGATTTCTTGTTTGTACCAAGACTAAAGAAGAATCTTCTTTCCATATCTGCATTGGATGCAAAAGGCACAAGGGTTGCATTTGTAGATGTCCAAGTACTTATGTGGCCAAAGGGGAAGACTACAGATGATGCAGTAGTTATTGGAGAGCAAGAGGGAGGCTAATACAAATTAAAGGGCCAACCAAAACAAGCCTTGGTCCATGACTCGGTAGAGCCAAGTGAACTTTGGCATAGAAGGCTTGCACATGTGCACTATATCACACTACCAATTGCAAGCAAAGTGGTTGAAGGTCTTCCAGAAATCCAAGCAAAGAATGAAGGAATTTTCAAAGGATGTGCAAAGGGAAAGAACACAAAGAAGACATTTCCAAGTAGCGAGAGTAAGGAAAAAGGAATCTTGGAAATCATCCACTCTGATGTATGCGGTTCGATGTCATCCAGTTCATTGAGTGCGTATGTATATTATGTTTATTTCATTGATGATTTTTCTAGGAAGACATGGATATACTTCTTGAAAAGAAAGGATGAAGTATTCAGTAAATTCAAGGAATTCAAAGCCTTGATCGAGAACCACATAGAGAAGAAAATCAAGACCTTTCGATCGGACAATGGTGGAGAATTCACATCAGATGAATTCAAAGAATTATGTAGAGAGTCAGGGATTAAGATGGAGTTGACCACTCCATATAATCCACAACAGAATGGGGTTGCAGAAAGGAATAATAGAATGATTATGGAAGCAGCAAGGGAAATGCTTCATGGTCAAGATATTCCTATGCATATATGTGAAGAATCTGCTAGGACAGTTGTGTATGTACAGAACCGTACTCTGCATAGAGTACTTGAGAACAAGACACCATAAGAAGTCTTCTCTGGTAAGAAACCAAAAGTCAGCCATCTCCGAATAGTTGGTTGTCTAGTGTACATACACATTCCGAAAGAAAAGAGGATGAAGTTAGATCCTTAAGGAAAGAAGGGTATATTTGTGGGATATAGTGAAATCTCGAAAGCTTTTAGAATATATTTCCAAGGATTCAAGAAGATCGACACTAGTAGGGATGTGAATTTTCACGAAAACTCAGCTTACAACAAGTCCAAAAAGAGACCTATTGAAGACATTGGAGAAACAAAAGTACCCAAGATCCAAGACACAACTATGAACAATGAAACTCCAAAAGAATATCGAGAAATGGAAGAACCTCAAGAACTTGTAGATCCACCCCAGGAGAAGAATCCTTACAAGAGGAAACCTGCATGGGTATGAGAGGATATCCAAGGTGCAGCGAGATATGGGGGTTCATAAGAAATGCATAGAGAAAGGAAGAGAACTGGGTCCCACTCCAGTTATGTAGCCATACTATGTGAGATCATTGGTAAAGAACCTTCCAACTATGCAGAAGCAACGAAAAAGAAAGAATGGAAGGATGCTATGATCGAGGAGTACCAGTCGATTAGGAAGAATGATGTCTGGGATGTGGTCCTGAGACCAGAAGGGAAGTTTGTTGTAACTTCCAAATGGATCTACAAAATCAAGCATGCTGCAGATGGAAGCATAGAGAAATATAGAACAAGATTTATGGCATGTGGCTTCTCCCAGAAAGAAGGGATAAATTATGACGATACTTTTGCACCTGTAGCCAGATACACTTCCATCAAGTCAGTACTTACTCTGGATGCAGTAATGAAATGGAAGATACACCAGATGGATGTCAAGACAACATTCTTGAATTGTGTAGTAGAAGAGGAAGTGTATGTGGAGCAGCCACTCGGTTTTGAGACACATGACAGGGAGACTCATGTGTGAAAATTGAAGAAGGCTCTATACAGTTTGAAATAGGCACCCATGACATGGTACGATAGAATTGACAGCTTCCTGACTAGCTTGGGCTTTACCAAGAGTAAAGAGGATTCCAACCTTTACTATAAGGTTGAGGAAGGGAACCCAATGATACTTCTAATATATGTGGACATTAGAGGAAATTTCAACTCAAAATGGGCCTCCTAAAATGAACTAATAAAATAATAGTTAAAATAATAAAATAATATTTATTAATTTTGGAGGAAGAAAATAAAAAAACTACTTTTTTTGTTTGTATTTTTTACATATCTCCCTGTGTTTTTACTCAAATTTCGATCGGAAGAGCTCGTTGGATGCAGAAATTCCACATCCAACGAGTACCCACTCAGCATACTTTTGACGGACCCCGCTACCCCAAAAAAAAGAAATACCTGAAAAAATGGAATGATGACATCATCATTCCATTTTTTCAGGTATTTCTTGTTTTTGGGGTAGCGGGGTCCATCAAAAGTATGCCAAGTGGGTACTCGTTGGATGCGGAATTTAATTCCGCATCCAACGAGCTCTCCCGATCAAAATTTGAGTAAAAACACAGGGATATATGTCAAAAATACAAACAAAAAAAGTAGTTTTTTTTATGATAACTATCCCCAAATTTATATTAAAAAAGTGTTTAAGACCTATACGGTATTTCAAATTTAAAGCAATTTCATTGGCTAACACATGATGACATGGAATTTGAATAAAAGTTAAAAGGCCCATTTTGAGTTGAAATTTCCTCTAATGTGACATGTTTGTGATAGGCGAGGATGGGTTGATTGTTGACACGAAGAGGAATCTTGCTGCCGAGTTCGAGATGAAATACTTGGGTATGATGCACTACTTTCTAGGAATGGAGGTGTGGCAGAATGCAGATGGAATCTCCTTGGGACAAGGAAAGTGTGTAGTAGAGATCCTGAAGAGGTTTGGGATGATGGACTGCAAGGCCATGACCACACCTATGGCATCGAACCTGAAGCTATTGAGTGATGCTTCATCATAGTCGATTGATGCTATGATGTATCATCATATGATTGGGTCATTGATGTACCTTACGAACACGAGACCAAATATTTGTTTTTCTGTGAACACATTGAGCCAGTTCCTGATGGATCCGATACGTGTTCACTTGATTATCGCGAAGCATATTTTGAGGTACCTAAAGGGTACAGTTGATTATGGGCTCAAATATGAAGCGAATCAGAAGATTAACCTGGAGGGTTATGTGGATTCGGATTAGGTAGGCAATTCCATTGATAGGAAGAGCAGTTCAAGGTGTTGCTTCAATATGGGATCAAGTGTGCTCTCTTGGTTTAGCAGGAAGTAGTCTTGCGTGGCACTAAGTATAGTCGAAGCAGAGTATGTCGCAGCTTGTTTGGCTAGTTGTTAGGCAGTGTGGCTAAGGAAGTTACTATCTAATTTGTTTGATCTCCAGTTGGATTCTACTTGTATATATTGCGACAACCAGAGTTGTGTAAAGTTGTCGGAGAACCCAGTGTTCCATGACAGGTTGAAGCACATCGAGATCAAATATCACTATATCAGGGATATAGTGCAGCGAGAAGCAGTGAAGCTCCAATATGTTGTGATGGACGAGCAGACAGCTGATGTGTCGACCAAGCCATTAGCTAGAGTGAATTTTTAGTACTTCAGAGAGAAGCTTGGTTTTCATCAGATTGAGGTTCCTTCCAAGGGGAAGTGATGAGTCTGGAATCTTTTTTGACATGGTGGCAAGATTGGTTCCTCCCATGGTCAGATGTAAGTGTTGTGCATTTCTGACATGGTGGCGGAATTGGTTCCTCCCATGGTCAGATGTAAGTGTTGTGCCTTTCTGACATGGTGGCAGGATTGGTTCCTCCCATGGTCAAATGTAAGTGTTGTTCCTTTGTGACATGGTGGTAGGATTGGTTCCTCCCATGGTCATATGTAAGTGTTGTGCCTTTTTGACATGGTGGAAGGATTGGTTCCTCCCATGGTTGTATATAAGTGTTGTGCCTTTCTGACATGGTGGCAGGATTAGTTCCTCCCATGGTCAGATATAAGTGCTGAAGATGTGAAGACCTACGTGGAGGCTAGGCCTACATCCAACAAGGTTGGCTCTGTAGAACTTCATATGATGAGTAGAATTGAGAGATAACACTATTTGCTCGAGATAGCGGAAGAAATGATGATGATGATGATTTAGCTTTAATCATGATCCAACTTTGATGATGATCCTATAATGAAGACTTGTGCTGATGAACTGTGTCAAGAGAATACCTTCCTATTTAAGAGGGAGTGTTGATGAATTTTTAACATCGACATGTATTCACTTATATATTTTATATTATATTTCATTGTACCCCAACAGAGATGTTTGTTCCTCCGATTAGGAGATTCATTAATATAATAAAGTCATGTAAAGTCATTGAGGTTAACCCTCTATTGTAAGTCAAGGAAATAGTCTCCATAGTTGAGCGGTATTAGGGTTATTAGACTCTCCTAGAGAAGTCGTCCCTATATACTAAATGTCAATTGGAAAACAAGTATAAATAGATAGTGAGACTCTCTATTTGAAACACACACTCACTCAACTGTAGTGCATGAGTGAGAGAAGAGGAGCTCGCACAAGTGAGAGAGAGAAAAGCTGTCAAGGACCATCTTTGTGTTTTTGGGTTTTACTTTTGCAATTGGTGCTCATTCTATCTCCGAGGAAGTTGCAGGGTTTTCTCCTTTATGGTTTCCTGGAGTAAAACTCTTT
Source organism: Pseudotsuga menziesii (assembly GCA_001517045.1). NCBI lineage: Eukaryota > Viridiplantae > Streptophyta > Pinopsida > Pinales > Pinaceae > Pseudotsuga > Pseudotsuga menziesii. The sequence continues at coordinate 162,099 of LPNX011194264.1, read as the reverse complement.
GTGTCTCTTGTCTCTTGTGATTATTGTTGTGCATGTTATTCTCTCAGATAAGATCCTAGATCATATTGATTAAATGATAAAAATCTAACAAAACCTGTCTTCCAAAATTCAAAGATCAAAAGAGTGATGATGCTGCCCTTGATTTGGTTCGATTCCATATGCATATACATAAGCTTGGATTTGAATTGCATTAGGATTCTTTAATGAAAATGTTCATGGTTAGTTTCGAAGGAAATGCATAGTCATGGTATGAGAGGTTTCCATAAGAAATTTTATGTTCCCTTAAAGAATTTCATACAGTATTTCATGAGCATTCCATATACCAATATCCTTCCTTACCCTTGGTTCAAGATTCTTGCATACATGTTAAAGGTTTCATTGAAGATTTGGAGAACATGTATGGTGATGATGAGTTTATGGATGAAATTTTTTTAGATATTTGACATGAGAACTCATTTCATAAAAAATAAATACAAGCCATCTTCCATGACATTCAAGAAATTTCCAAGCAGTTGATAGTTTCTTCCTTGACTAAAAGTGACATAAGCCAAAATTCTTATTTAACTAGTTACATTTCTTTTTCTAAAATTGATGATAATTTGCAGCAGTCCTGTCAATCTTTGTGTGACCAAGAAGGAATTTGGGACTGTCAATAAAATCCTTCCTCATATCATTCAACTTCTGAGTTTTTGTTACAAGAAGGGGATACCCATTTTCAATCAGAAAATACCTTTTTCAACACCAATCTCCTCAAATTTATAATGCTTATGTGGTTGATTACATAGAGGATTCTAATTCTGGAAACTTTTAGTCTCATAGTCTTTCTGCATGTTCATTTTCTGAAATTGCATGTATAGAGGATTCAAACCTTGAATTAATGGTTGAAGAAGGACCTTTGTGTGTTTATCAAAATAATTTTTTACTTGAAGATTTACAAGAACATACAAAGCCCTCTTTGTTTATGGATGATGAGAATGATGAACAAGAATACAATCAGTCCCAACATATAGAAAAATCATAAATTTGCAACGAGGGAGTGAAACACCAAGACGAAGATCAAGGTTCTCTTTTAGTTTTAGAATCTTGGTGTCAAGAAGGAATTTGTTCACTTGATTTCTTTGAAGAATAGAATAATAATTCTTTTGAAATAGGTGGTGCGCTCGTAGGAGCGACTCAATTACTAGCTTCCGGCTCAATAGCGCTTCCCAGTTGGTGGTTTCAGTGCCCTTCTCTCTCGTAAGAGAAGTGGGATGCTGAAGGGAGGAAAATTAGTTTCATTCTTTTTTATGCATAGCTTCAATAAGGTAAGGTTAAACCACTGGACTTCCCCTCCCGCCATTCCTTAATTGCTCCTCCTTAATTGCTCTTCCTTAATCGCCTTCTGGATCAGAGATAATAAATGAAATAGAAACCTGATAAAATCGTATATCGAAACGACTTCTGGCATCATCGAAAGGATCGGAACCACATTCGTGATAAAGGGGGTGGAGTAGGTTGCAACTGGGATTGTAGCAAGAGTAGAGGAGATTATCTCTCAATTTGAGACTGAAATTGATCTTTTTAGGGGACCAAATAAAATGAATCAGACCTATAAAGTGGATGCTTACTCTACTTCAATGGATTACGGGTAAGGAGCTGCTTCTGTCTGAGTGGCCAAAGGATGGAGATCTCACTCGAGGCATGTTTGATGTTGCCTTTAAATGTAGTACAGAGTAGAGGAAATTGCAGTGTCCACAGAAATCAAATTTACACTTAGACCTTGCCCGATGCAGACAAGCGACTTCGTACCTTTACTTTTTGACTTTTTTTCTCAAGTTTTAAATTCTGAAATTTTAAATGAGTTCATTGATGTTACATTTAAAGTTGTCATGAGCATTCTTTTCATGGTTCATCTGAAAACCAGTTTGACAATTTTCAAGTGAAGTTACATTTTGAGCAGCCTCTTCATAACAAGCAAATAACATATTTTTTTGAAAGTTTCCAGGTTTTTTATGACCCAGTGGATGATTATATGGAAAATATTTTTAGTTGCTATAGTGGGTTATATGTTTGCAATAAAGGTCGAGTCTTTTATCATAGCTTTTTGTCATTATATTTTTCAGCTCTGATTTTATTTAAGCATGACGAGGAAGCCCAATTATTGGATCAATTAGATGACTGGCTTCATTGGAAATCATAGTTCACTTGACTTGATGGTTATGCTCGGTAAATTAGGGCAGGTAGGAGTGTGTTAATAAGCTCGACATGGAGGGCATTTCTTTCAGTAAATTTCCAGTTTGGTTTTCAGTATGACTTTCAGTTTTGAGTTGAAAGTTTTAAGTTCAGATTTGTTGTTCACATTTGGTTTCAATATTCAGATGAAGGATTGGTAACAGATTGGGATCTGCTTGCAGTATGGGTTCAGTTGATGGTCACATATCAGACCAGGTTAAGGGTTTCAGGAAAAATTGGGATTGGCCCAATGGATCAAGGACAGGTCTACATCTTCTTTGCTACCTCGCATGGAGGATAACATCTTCAATTGGAGCCAGTTGTTAGCACTATTTTATTTTTTTGGGAGTTAGTGTCACAACTATATGAATTTCAAGCTTTCATTGGTGATCTAGTGGTTCTAAGGATTTTCTCATTGGACAATTCATAAAAACATTCTTGGTTTAGTTAAAAAAAAGAGTTTTAAGGGTGCTTTAGGTAAAAAGAAAGAGAATGTTTCATAATTGGGCTTTTGTCTTTTTAAGCCAATTTGACGATCTTTGAATTATTTTGGACTTTAAGTTGTTTATCATTAATTTTGAGGTCTAATTTAATTTTATCAAAAATTATATATTGGTCTCAAAGTAAAAGTCGGAGTTTTAAGGGTGCTTTGGCTAAAAAAATAGAGAATGTTTCATAATTGAGCTTTTGTCTTTTTAAGCCAATTCGATGTTCTTTAAATTATTTATCATTAATTTTGAGGTCTAATTTTATTTTATCAAAAATTATATGTTGGCGTCAAATAAAAATAATATAGTTTTATTTTTTCAAGAAATATATGTTATAATTTTATTTTATCAAGAATTATATGTTGGCCTCAAAGTAAAAGTCTTATTAACAAACACAAGTCAATTATTCAAACTAAATTTCGCCAACAAATAGCAAGCAACAAGACTTCGCCAACAAAGAATTATATGTTGGCCTCAAAGTAAAAGTCTTATTAAGAAACACAAGTCAATTATTCAAACTAAATTTCGCCAACAAATCGCAAGCAACAAGATTTCGCCAACAAGTTGAAATCGGGGAGGAGCCCACAAGGGTCAATCAATTACTCAAAGAATAAGATGTGCTGGGTTTTATCATGTATATAAATTACAAAATGACGCATCTTTCCTTGCATGTGGGATATTCCCCCGAAAAAATCTTTAAACTATATATATATATATATACGATTTATAAAATATAACGCAAGCCGTGATAGACACTGCGTGTATAATGCTACATGCAGAAAAATGGAAAATAAGCCGAGTAAAATGGTGTTGTTGGGGCTCTTTAGAAGAATCTCTACCTTTACAACATTGATGAAATGAATCGAAAGGTTTTCTCCCAAAATCTGGCTATATGGTTATCGACCGCAGAGTGGGTGAATTTTGGTCTTCTCATCTCCCAGTAATATAATTTGATAGGGTTCTTGATGCCGATAGTATACATCCTGGTGATCATATATTTGAAAAGTTAATCTCAGGAATGTATTTGGAAAACAATCTGGACTGGGAACTTTTACAATAGACGGACACAAACAATTGATAGGCTGACGAGGGAGAACACGCTTCCTCATTTCTTTCTTTGCGGTTCGCTTGCTACCAGGAATACCTCCACTATGTTGGTTGTAACATGCAACATTTATGGAAGTCAGTACCAGAATATGATCCTGGAGTTGAATGCTTTGGATGATCGAAGTATTGGAGTTGTTCGCCATCAAATTGAGGATTTTGCGAACACTCAGATTTTTAGCTTTGGTGCCAAGTCTATTGTTAAGCTAATTTTATTAGATGAGGTAGATGCCACGACAAAAGGTGCTCATTAAGTATAAGCACGTGTTTTTGCAGAGTTATTATACAAGTAAAATCAACGGTATAAGATTATTCCGCTGGTAAAAGTGAGGCAGAGTTTATGTTATATGGGTACAACAGAATTCTGGAATTTGTTGTCAATGCTTCTCATGAACGAGCTTTCATCCTACACTCACCAAGAGGCTTCGTCTCTGTTTTTGAAATGGGAATAGGAATTACCGAAGATTATATTTGACCCATGGTTTAAATCCATTCTAGATGGAGCGTAAAGAGCGGTAGTCATTGTTGAATAAAAGAGTTTTTCAATTGAGGAGAGATTTAGAGGAGGAAAAGTTAAAAGAGCTCTGCAACCAAGATGGATATATCATAGGTTAGAGACAACCATAGAATTGAGAAGAATGTGGTTAATGCAGGTGATATTGTTTCAGGAATTATTAAATACATTGATAATTTTAGTGTATTTGGAAATCCTGAGCATACTAAGGTGGTTGTCTTATGTCTTATATCAGAATTGTTACGTAATCAAGTCCAAGTTCAGAAAATAAAGATAGAGTACATCATCAGAAGAAAGTGCAAATCGAAATACTACAGGTGGTAGAGTATCAAATATCAATTGATGCAGCCGGGCAAGTTCTATGGAAATGACTGACTGTTTTACCAATTAAATTCAAACACCTGCTTTGACCAAATGAAGATGAATTTTGAAAAAAATGAAAAAGGCTTTACTTCATCACGGGCTCATATACAAAAGCCTTTTTCATTTTCTTCACGTCTTAATATTTGGGAGAATGGAAGTGCAAATTTCAATTTATTGTTTGAGTCATTAATTTCAAACAATTCAGAGGAGATGGAGGGGAATATAGAAACAGGGAACATGGTTTTGGATTGGAAAGGATAGAGTTACAAAAAAATCTCTCTGTTTTCACACATCAGTTATCGTTTGAGATATACGGGTGGGGATTTGAAGCTTATTTTTCAGAAACCGGCCTCCTAAAAAACTGGAAACATGTATTTTTTGTTTGTAACAGTTTATATTATGGAAAAGAAGTTAGAATTCGAAATGGCGAATGAGTAGAGGTAGTTATATATATATAAACATATGTAATATACAAAAATAGGGCTGGACTCTAATAAGGAGAGAGGTATATTAATGTAACTGTTGGGTCTAGTTCATTTTTGAATGTAAATAAAGTTGCATTGGAGAAAATGTTGAAAACTCTTCATGGAAGAGATTATTGTGCCATTAATTTCTCTCAATAAGTGCCTTCTTATATGATTTTATTTCCATTTTTTACTCCATTTTGTATCTACTTTCATGTTTCAACATTAATGTTATGGACAAGAATTTATGTTTGAAGCTCTAAGTTCATTGATTCAAACATTTTTAAACATTTTATACTAAAGTTATTACAGAGCTCACTCTAGTTAGGTTCTCTATTTTAATGGGCTATTTTCCTTTGTCTACCACCACCTTGAAATGCCTCAAGTATGAGGAAATGGTGTCTACCCTGCCTCTGTCATCTCTCTTTTTAAACTCCAATCTCTTGCAGCTCATATCATTATCTGTTTATTGACTCCATTTCCCAATGGTCTCTTTCAAGTCTGTCCTACCAAACATTTATAATAACAAACTTGTAATATCATAAATCTCACCTTCTGAGTGTTGTTGTTGAATATTCTAAGTGATAAATATTCAAAATTAGTGAGAGATCCCTCTCTGATTGTATAAGGTCGAAATACAGCCTAAAGTGGTTTTGTGGTTACCTCAGGGTTTTCTTGATACAACCCAAGGAAAACATGAGTGCTAACATAATGGCGTCGTTGCCGGGGACGAGGGTTCAAATATTTCATTGTGTATGGACATCATAGTTTCATATTTGACTGTTGATGGTGAACAATGGTAAAACATCAAGTAGGCTGTACTTTTTCACCTGGTGAATCCAACTTTGAAGAATCCATATTTTATAATTTTTATGGTGACTCCACTATCAAAAGGTTTCAGAGTTTAAAGTGTTGACTTGGTTTCTTCATTAATCAAGATGAGTTCTATATGTGCAAGTTATGCTCCTATGAATCGTCCTCGCCTTCCTAGTTTTTTGAATCGAATGCCTAATGTAGATCAGAAAACTTGTCTTCCAAAATTCAAAGATCAAAAGAGTGATGATGTTGCTTCTCTTCATTTGGTTAGATTTCATATGTATATACATAAGCTTGGAGTTGAATTGCATGATGATTCTTTAATGAAAATATTCATGGTTAGTTTCGAAGGAAATTCACGGTCATGGTATGAGAGGTTTCCATCATAAAGTTTATGTTCCCTTAAAGACTTTCATACAGTATTTCATGAGCATTTCATATACCAATATCCTTCATTTCTGCTGGTTCAAGATTGTTGCATGTGCGTTAAAGGTTTCATTGAAGATTTGGAGAACATGTATGCTGATGACGAGTCTATGGATGAAGAACTTTTAGATATTTTACATGAGAAGTCATTTCATAAAAAAAAATACAAGCCAACTACCATGGAATTCAAGAAAATTCCCAGCAGTTGATAATTTCTTCCTTGACTAAAAGTGACATAAGCCAAAATTCTGATTTAACTAGTTACATATAATTCTATGAAACTTATGATAATTTGCAGTAGTCTTGTCAATATTTGTGTGACCAAAAAAGAAGTTGGGACTGTCAATCAAATCCTTCGTCATATCATTCAACTTCTGAATTTTTGTTACAAGAAGGGGCTGCCCATTTTCAATCAGAAAATACTCTTTTTCAATAGCAAATTCCTCAAAGTTATAATGTCTCCGTGGTTGATTACATAGAGGATTCTAATTTTGGAAAGTTTTAGTCTCATAGTATTTCCACATGTTCATTTTCTGAAATTGCATGTATGGAGGAATCAAACCTTCAATTAATGGTTGAATAAGGACCTTTGTGTCTTTATCAAACTCATTTTTTACCTGAAGATTTACAAGAACATACAAAGCCCTCTTTGTTTATGGATGATGAGAAGGATGAACAACAATACAATTAGTCCCAACATATAGAAAAACCATAAATTTGCAATGAGGGAGTGAAACACCAAGAAGAAGATCAAGGTTCTCTTTCAGTTTCAGAATCTTGGTGTCTAGAAGGATTTTGTTCACTTGATTTTTTTGAAGAACAAAATGATAATTTTGTTGAAATGGGTGGAGAGAATCAAGTTTTAAATTCTGAAATTTTAAATGAGGTTATTGATGTTACATTTAAAAGTTGTCATGAACATTCTTTTCATGGTTTATCTGAAAACCAGTTTGACAATTGCAAGTGGGGTTACATTTTGAGCAGCGTCTTCATAGCAAGCAAATAACAATTTTTTTTAAAGTTTGCCATGTTTTTTATGACCCGGTGGTTGATTATATGGAAAATATTTTCACTTGGGATAGTGGGTGATGTGTTTTCAATAAAGGTCAAGTATTTTATCATAGCTTTTTGCCATTATATTTTTTAGCTCTGATTTTAATTAAGCATGATGAGGAAGCCCAATTATTGGATCAATTACTTGACTGACTTCATTGGAAATCATAGTTTACTTGACTTGGTGGTTGTGCTTAGTGAAGTAGGGTAGGTAGGAGTGTGTGAATAAGATCGGCATGGCAGGAATTTCTTTCAATAATTTCTTAGTATGGTTTTTAATATCAATTTCAGTTTTGAGTTGAAAGTTTCAAGTTCAGATTTGCAGTTTGCATTTTGTTTCAGTCTTCAGATGAAGGATTGGTAATAGGTGATAGGTTACAGTTTGGGATTTGCTTACATTATGGGTTCAGTTGATTGTCACAGATCAGACCAGGTTAATGGTTTCAAGAAATATTGGGAGCAACCCATTGAATCAGGCAAAGGTCTACAGGTTCTTTTCTACGTCACAGGAAGGATAACATCCCTAGTTGGAGCCAGTTGTTAGCACTATTTTATTTTTCGGGAATTAGTGTTATCACTATATGATTTCAGGCTTTCATTGGTGATCTAGTGGGTACGAGGCTTTTCTCATTAGACAATTCATAAAAAATTTCCAGGTTCAATAAGGAAAAGGATTTTTAAGGGCGCTTTGGATAAAAAGAAAGAGAGTGTTTCATAATTGGGCATTTGGGTTTTTAAGCCAATTTGATACTCTTGGAATTATTTTGGATTTTAAATTGTTTATCATTAATTTTGAGGTCTAAGTTTATTTTTTCAAAAATTATATATTGGCCTCAAAGTTTTAAACCTTTCCCACTTCCATAGCGGAGAGGTCAGTTCCCTTAGTCCCAAAATCTTCAATAGAACATTCTAATAAATCTGTCTAGAAGTAAGTGTTTCATAATTGGGCATTTGGGTTTTTAAGCCAATTTGATGTTCTTGAAATTATTTTGGATTTTAAATTGTTGATCATTAATTTTGAGGTCTAAGTTTATTTTATCAAAAAATATATATTGGCGTCAAAGTTTTAAGGTTTATTTAATTAAAAATATCTTCAATAGAACATTCTAATAAATCCGCCTAGAAGTAAGTGTTTCATAATTGGGCATTTGGGTTTTTAAGCCAATTTGATATTCTTGAAATTATTTTGGATTTTAAATTGTTGATCATTAATTTTGAGGTCTAAGTTTATTTTATCAAAAATTATATATTGACATCAAATTTTTAAAGTTTATTTAATTAAAAACAGTTTATCTAATTAAAAAAGTCAAAGTTTTAAAGTTTACTTAATTAAAAGTCAAATATTGGCATCAAAGTTTTAAAGTTTATTTAAATAAAAACAGTTTATTTAATTTAAAAAGTCAAAGTCTTAAAGTTTATTTAATTAAAAACAGTTTATTTAATTAAAAAAAATCAAAGTTTTAAAGTTTATTTAATTAAAAACAGTTTATTTAGTTAAAAGTCAAAGTTTTAAAGTTTATATAATTAAATAAACTTTAAAGTTTGAAAGTTTATTTAATTAAAAACAATTTGTTTAATTAAAAAAGTCAAAGTTTTAAAGTTTATTTAATTAAAAACAGTTTGTTTAATTAAAAAAGTCAAAGTTTTAAAGTTTATTTCATTAAAAACAGTTTAAAGTCAAAATTTTAAAGTTTATTTAATTAAAAATGAAAGTTTTAAATTTTAGTTTATTTAATTAAAAGTCAAAGTTTTAAAGTTTATTTAACAAGTCCAATCCTAGCACCGAGAGTTGTGTTATATGCCAATTATACACCTGCTAATATCAACAAACACAAGTTAAGTTATCATTCAAACTAAATCCCACCCACAAAGACCAAGCACCAAGTCAAAATCAAGGAGGATCCCACAAGGGGCATCCAATTGCTCAACAGATCATCATGATACAAATTTTCTCATGTATATAAAGCACAAAAATCTGCACCCTTCCTTGCATGTGGGATTTCCCCCCAAAAATCATATATATATATATATATATACAAGGTTTTAAATATAACGCAAGTCGTGATATAGGTTGTGTGTATACTCCGATATGCAGAAAAATGGCAAATGGGCTGAGCAAAATGGTGTTGTCGGGAAGACTCTCCACCTTTACAACATTGATGAAATGGATTGCAAGGTTTTCTATGAACATATGGCTATATGGTTATCGATGCAGAGTGGGAGAATTTTGGTCTTCTCATCTCCCACTTATATAATTTTGGCCTCTGTTTGGCACTGATTGTAGGTAATAAGGAGCCTCCTGAAGAACTCTGTGCAGGCTCCTTTCGTCTTTTTAACTGCTTTCTTGAAATCCTCTGCAGTATTTATAGCAAATTCTAGTAAGTCATAATCCCGCTTGAGGGCCTGTTGATCCTTTGATGGCATCTCTGCTGGAGTTTCTTCATTGTTTTCCAGCCTTGCCATCCTCGTAGTCAGGACTTCAAGGACGTATTGAGATCTATCAACGAAATAAGAGGAGGTCTCCAGGATTTCCTCCAATCAGCCATCTACCTGTAGCACTTTGCACCTTTCCTCTTCTATGGCAGTCTATAGTTGCAGCATCTTGGCCTTTTGGGCCAGCACATGCTCCTTGAAGGGTTGTAGATTGACTTGCTGCTCTCTTGCTTCTTCTAGATCAGTTGTTAGAGAAGTGACCTGCTTTTGAAGCTTCTTTTCCTGTTCTTGGGCGTGCATCTCACTGGCCTCCAAGATGATCTTTTGTTGCTCTAAATCTTCTACCTTTCCCAGCAGCTGTTCCTTTTCCATCTTTAGCTCTTAATATTCTTTCTGCACTTTCTCCAGGCATCCTTGTGCAGTTTCACTAGCTTGTTTCTCTGCTTGGAGGAGCTGCAGTTCATCCTTTGAAGATCTCATTTCTTTTTTCATGTCTTCATATTTCCTTTTTAGCCTATTGCTTTCCTCTCTCTCTTTCCTCAATGTGTCTTTCAATTGAGCAGAGGACTTCGTGGATAGCTCCAAGTCTGTCATAATCCTGTCCACATTATCTTCTGAAGCTTGAATCAGTGCTGCTCCGGCTCTAATGGTGAATCTAGGGTCTTGGTCTGTTCCAAATACAACGGGTGTATCCGTTATCATTTTCCTAGGAAGACCTCCCGTTTCAATCTTCCTTTCTGTTCTCTTCACTATCCTCTTTGTCGCCCTGTCATAGAAAACAGTATTGAAATCAGGGATCTTTTCCCCTTTTTTCTGTACAAAGGGGACCAGCCTCAGTGTAGGGACTACAGATTGTCCAGGTGTGCTAGTAGTTGGTACTTCTGGGTCCTGAACCTCGGGGTTCTCCACGTCCTGTGTCTGTCCTCCAGCTATGTTAGAGGCTGACTGTTCCGTCTCTGTCTGTGTCAGCTTTAGCCTCTCTGCTTCTTGTTTCTGTAGCTCTTCATCAAGCTTCTTTTTCTTTTCTTCTTCTTCTTCATTTCTTTTGTCTTCTTCTGCTTTTCTAGCTGCCTCTTGCTCAGCTTTTCTTTTTTCTTCTTCTTCTCCCTGTAACCACCCTGCAGCTTCTTGTGCCAGCCTTTAGGCTTCCTCATTTCTTCTTTTCGCTTCTTCCTCCGCTTTTGCTTGTTCATCTCCCTTCCCACCTTTGGTGGTTATCTTCTTCTTAAACCTTCTCCTCAACGCTGTTATGTTTAATGCACTTCGGAAGACATATTCTTCCCTATCCCAATGGTGGGTGTATTCAAAATGTACGTTGTTTTCTTTACAATGCTCAGCTACTTTATTGCGGGAGTCACTTCTATGGAAAGGCATCTTGCCAAAATGAAACCTTTCCAACTCTTCTACAAATTCATCAGCTTTCTTCACTATAGTGAACCTATAACTTCCTATCTTGAAGGGAAAAGGAGGATAAGCAGCCTTCTTATGCTCAAACAAGAAGCTCCCTATGCCATCCAAGAAGACTTGCCTAACAGCCTCCTTGTGAATGATGTAGTCAGTGGCTTATTTGGGCAGCAGGGAGGGTGCTCTTGAACCTCCAAACATCCTGAAGTAAAGGCCATCTTCAGTCAGATAGTAATTTGCATATTCTTCAATTACTTGCAACGCCTCCTGTGAAATGCAATCATACTCCTTCAGGAAAATGAGTGTATATAAGGGCATGATGAAGTGTTCACAGACTTCTCGATAATGACTGTGGTACTTGTGTGCCCACAGTGGTTTATGAGCAGAATAGACAAACATTATTTCCCTGTCCCAGATGCACCTGAAGCCGGGGAAAGGCTGATTGCACAATATACAATCGACAAGTATGGAACTCATATAGAATTCAGACCTCTTTTGGGACACTCCTCCCAAAGCCGAGGCCAAGCAAGCTGAAAGACTATTTGATACAATGCAGGCCCAGTTGAAAATTGTCCCCTGGGTTGCAACATAAAAAATGATTGGCATCCATTCCAATTTGAAGAACCTGCCATGAGCTCTTCCAAAAATCCTATTGAGCATTAAAGCTATGAACCTGTATGGGGCCCTTAAGCTTGCTGTATCATACTCTCCCGTAGCCCTGGTTCTGAAATGCTTTCCTGATAGTAGCATTCTTTTAAGGGTCTCCACGAGGTCTATTCTAATGTTATTCAACCAATCATTAGACAGAAATATTTGCACTTCTGGCAGGTGGTATGCCAGAGCTACATATCCTGGGCTATATGCAGCATAGCCTTGTTTTTCAACATTCTCCAAGATCATCGTTGTTACATCTGCTCGGGGAAGAATCCAACCAATTACTTCAGAGCATGGGAAAAGCTTTGGTCTGGTGGCAATCTTCATCAGTGAAGATCTCTCGATATTGGCATATATGCCCTCTTCTTCCAGGCCCATATCCGGCATCTCTCGGCGTGTGATCAGCCCATAAATCTCTCCCCATTGGTACTCGGGCTCCACACTAGATATACACTTGGTGTCTTCGTATATGTATTTTGTTTTGGTAATGACTTCCACTTCAGGCTCCTCTTAGACCACAGGGGCCTTCTTCTTTTGCCTTTTTGACATTGTGAATTTGAAATATTCCTGCCATATATGACATTGTAAACGTTAAGCCATTCCCGGTTAAGTTGCAAATATTTATATAACAAAGTACAACGTTTCACTCCTTCTATGTGTACCATGACACCAATTAGTTAAATGAAGCAAAATGTGCAAAACAATTCTATCAACAAATTTGAGCATGAAGCAAATCTACATAAGAAAGAAGAAAACTTGAGCTATCAGCGGGCGCCATGACCATCTCGCTGTGGGGAATGACAGGGGGAATCATGCAAAATTTCAACGGTGCGCTTTTAGGAAACACACTACTGTCTATTTAAAACCGTGTTGAATAATATGCTGTGGTGCTATATAACCCCCACCGAGCTCGGGTTCGAGACTGGATTTGAACCAAATTTGTGCGGAACAGCGTGGAGAAACGCGACTGGTCTGAAGGATACGGGTAACATGAAAATGGGGCAACTAGTACAAGTATCAAAGGAAAACCGCGAAAAATCGTCCCCCATCAAACATCATCACACAGGGCGGATTGGTGCAGACAACGTAACGGTCGTCTGCACCAAACCCCCTATTCTCTAAGTGTAGGGTTGCATAATCAAAAGTCGCGGAGGAACAACACCCTATGTGATAAAAATCCCTCCCACAGACAGTTACGATACAAATCCCTAATCTACTATATATGCATGTAACCAACAGGCCAAGGGAAAACGGCCGCAGACAAAACCCAACCGTAGAAAACCAACAAAGCCCGAAAGGAACAGGAAAACGCAATGAAGAGCCTACCTGGCAATGCTGTATGGATGGCGGGGAAAGGGCGGTCAAGCTTCCACAGTTGAAGCCACCTGGAACGAGCGTACACCGACAGCAGGGTCCGACCAAGCTCGAGAGGATGACAACACAACGAGAGCGACAGTGGGAAAGTCGAAACGACAATCCAAAATAGAATAATCGAAAAATAGACCCAGCCCCAAAAATATATATAAGTCAACCACGTGCGGCGGGGAAAATATAAAATCGGACGGCGGAAGCCAAACGGATCGGAAGTCGAAAGCGTAATCCCTTCCGCAACGCCGGGTGGCCAAATCACTAAGCCATCCGTGGAGACGTACGCAGCGCAACCTCGGAAGACTAATCGTCGGGACATCAGAGCGATAGCGGGAAAGCGAGTTGCAACGATGGAGACACAAAGGAAAACCCTTCCACAACGCCAAATCCAAATCGGAAGCAAAAACACTAAAGAACGGAAAGGGTAGCACTTTCGGCAGCCGCAACGGCGGAGTCACAAAGGGTGCGACCTTCCGCAACGACGTGGTTTAAAATGACTAAACGGCCGGGAAAGATAGAGCTTTCCGCAACCGCAACGGTGGAAGCCCACAATTCACGGACCGGCGAAAATAACAAAGCGAGACCCGCAACGTCAAAGCGTTAATTGGGAGAGTTAGTAGTTTTCCATCCACAACGACGGAGAAAGAAATGACAAATCCTCCCGATTTAAACCAAAAAATAAGCCAATTAAATGAACGCATTGGAATAAAAGTCGAAGTCAAGACTCGTTATTTCTCCGCAACGGCGGGAGCATCAACCAAATAAACTTCCGATTTGAACATGCTAAACATGCATTCAAAAGCAACGATAGAGTTTGGACAAACTGAAGATTGTTCAAGTGTTAGAGGAAGAATCAAACAAGTGATAGATCATTCCAAGCGTTAGAAAATCATTCTGGAAAAGCTCATTAGATCAGATCAAAGAAGAAAATCAAACTAATCCAAGCAAAAGGAGGGTCCTAAATTTTTTTGGAATTTTGGGAAAACTGTTGCATCTGCAACAATTGGCGACTACCTGGTGAACCCCAGATTTCTTACTTAACTCCTCGCAGTAAAAGACTGTCTAGCTCAAAATTGAAATCTTCTAGATGTTTGTATTCCTATGTTGGCCAGTCATACATTTAACTCATTGAGAAACAGTTCATTGGGGAGAAGGTAACATCAGAAATTTTTGCAAGTCTGAATAACTCTTTTGAGGCCAAATAAGTGAGATTTATTTTACCCCTGTCCTTGGGTAGTTTCAAGCCTGGATACCACAGGATTGTAACATATAGTAAACAACACTATCCATTTGTTCCTCATTCCCATGCCAACTGCACTTTCGTGCTATTTGAACTTTAGTTCTTTCATGTCCTCCATCTGCCTTTCTTTCTGAATTTTATTTAGGCTCCTCTATCCATAGTGTCCTTTTGTGTGAGAGAAGAATTGGCTTTTCATCTCGCGGACTGAGAGGAACTTTTGGCAATTTGAGATTCATGCTTTTGATACTTTGCTTTGATATGTATTGTTTCTCCAAGGAGTTTTGACTCTTGATAGCTTTTGGCTTTTTTGAAATTATGGCATGGGATCATTTATATATGATGTATTGTCTACTTTGTTTCCTTTCCGTGGGTCTTTTGCTGTCACCCCCCTTGGACATTTTAGATGTGAAATGGATGGAGCCTCGAAATAGTATTCCAAACCTTTTTTACTTCTGAGTTATTTACAGGGGTTAAGTAAGACTTCAATGAACGCATGGCCAGTTAGGAACACTGTTACTAGAAGACATTCTATGTTTTAAAGCATAGTCTTTTGCTCAAGATTTCAGTTAATTAAGAACCCTGATGTTTCCATTGCAACCAAAAGTTTGCCTCTTTATTCAAAAATAAAAGGAACTAGTAACAAAGCATTTAAATCAAAAGAAAACAACATCAAATCGAATAATAAAAAAGAAAACAACATCAAAGCATTAAAGAAAACAACATTATTTATATACAAGGCCAAAAGAAAAGAAAAGAAAATGTGTGCCCGCCCTTAAAAATCTTCAATCAAACGAGTTAAAGGGCTAGGCTGTGGTGAAGGTCAAAAATATATCCATGGTCTAAGTGTACCATTTTTGAAATTGAGACCATATCTACTAGTATACATTCATCTTTATCAGCCTGAGGAAGTTGAAGGAGCTCAGGCTGATTGTCAATCTTATAACTGGCCTTTCTTTTTGTATGATGTCTTAGCTCAAGCTCGGTTAGATAATTTCCCAAGACAGAATTAGCAGGTTCATTTCCTTTTCCTAGCTTAGTGACAGTGTGCTTCATGTAAGGCTCTCTCAAAATTTTAATCTGATTTGGGCTACCCTTGAGAGGTAGCAATAAATGAGACCAGTTTGAAGCAAAATAACCTTTTAATTTGGCAAACCAATCTCGGTTGAGAATAATCCCATACCCATCCGGTATGTCAGCCACCATAATGTCAATAAATTGACATATCTTATTATTTGCAGAAAAGCGAATGAGGACATTTTTCATCTCTCCTACTACTTTGACACCTGTGCTATCTAATTGCATTACTTCCCAAGGTGTGGAATCTGGCTATCCATTAATCTTTTTGCAAACCTCCAGTGGCATAACATTCACCGCTGATCCAGAATCTACCAAGCAATTATGAACATTATGATTCAGTATTTCTAGGGTCAAAAGAAAAGGCGGGGTTTCAGCTTTTTCTTCCCAACCTAGTTCTATGTCTTCTTCTCCTGGTTGGTTTTGAGTGGGTTTATCCTCTTTAAGCTCCTCCATTTCTTCATTGTTTCCTTGATCAACACCTGCCTGTTCTTCCACAAGTTTGACAGGCTCACTGATTGGCTCGGTTTCTTGGTTGACAGTGGTGACTTTAGGTGTTTTATCTTTAATATTTACATCAATTTGTCTCTTGACTGTCTCTTGCAATTTTTTAATCTTCGAAATTATTGCATTGTCTTTAATTGCTAGGTCCATATCTTTTGTTGCTGTTGGTGTACATTCAACTTTAAAAGCATTCTCTTTTGTGTTGAAAAGCGAGACACCATTCCATAAGAACATGGTATAATCATCTTGTTTCTCTGTGGTTTGGTTTTTTTCTTCTTCCTTAACACTGTCCTTAGTCAATTTAGAGTTCAGCAACTTATTCATCACCATTGTCATCGATTTTAACCATTGAGGACACTTCTTTTCAGAATGAGGTTGTTGGTGAAAAGTGCAGAAATTATCACCCCCTACTTCTGTTATGTTTATTGATGGTAAATTTGGTGGAGGTATTTTGCATTGGTTGCTGTCCTCTCTTTTTTGGTATTAGGGTTTGCCAGTTTTATGAGCTTCCCTCCCTTTCTCCAGATCTACTATTCTATTGGATAGATTCTGCATCATTTTCAGCATTCCCTGATAATCATGTGATTGTTCAGCTTGAGGTTTAGACAACAATAAGGCTCTTCTCTTGATAGTCTTTTCTCTCAGTTGCTCAGGATAGTCTTCTATACTTTCCTTTTCAGCCTCTACCCTTTCTGCTTCTTCATAAGTCTCTACCAATGTAGGCTTGGCTTTCATTTTGGAAAACATGGCTAGTTCAGGTCCTAGTGCAGAGGTGAAATATTCAATTAAGACCTTGTCAGAGGGCCTGTCAGCTTCTGAAAAGTTTTTTAGGTATGTTAAAAATATTTGAGTGAAACTATGTACCTTCTCATTCTTCTCTTTTCTTAACAAACCAAGAACTTTCATTAGTGAGGCATGTGTCTTTTGGGCTGAGTACTTACTTCTGAAAGTCCTTTCGAAGGTGTCCCAATCAGGAATAGAGTTTGGAGGCAAATTGAAATACCATGATGCTGCTGCTCCTTTAAGGGTGTGAGGGAACAATTTACAGACAACATCCTCATACTCCCCAGCCCTTAACCCTTCTACTGCTAAATAGAAACTTTGCAAGTGGTCATCTACAACAGTATTTTCATCAGGATCAAACTTAGGCAGCAGCTTATCAAAAGCTTGAGGTAGGTTATGCAACGGAGGTGTGAGGTTCAAAGGTGATCTAGCTCTCCAAGCCGGCAATGGGTTGGGCTGATTCACATTTATACCGGGCATGAGAAAGGTGAATGAATAGGAGTCTGACAAACCGTAAGATGAAACTAGGCTTACTCGCTTCAAAGGTAGAACCAAAATCCGTGAGGGCTTGGGTCAGGTCAAAAGCTTCAAAACACTTGCTGGTGAGGTAATCTTGGGAAAATAAGTTTCCATGGCCAGCCATGCACTGGCGTCCCTCCTTCTAGCGCCAGAACTATTGAGGCCTGGAAATTCATAGGCAACAACAGCAAGGGATTCTCCCCAGTCAACGTTCCCAACTAGCCCGTGACTGTTTGGTATAGGGAATCCATCCAGTTTGCGGTCCGGCTACAGTAGGTCAGGTAACAAAAACAAAAGGTTTTACCGGTTGCGTCCCGGTCCACCGTATATTTTTGTATTTTTTTTTACTTAAGTATGATATGCATATGCCTAATTAACCATGCAGGATGATAAGGATGCAAGGAGCAGTCACAACGTGATGCGCAGGTTCTTACCTCTTGTCTTAGAACTCACAAGCATCTAAATCACATATGCAGCAATAAAATAAAACTAACTATCTATCTATCTATCCCCGGGGAGCAAGCTGTAACTTAATTATGAGTAATGTGTATTGTACATGCAATATAAAGAGAAATTACAGTTAGCTGATATTTCTTCCCACAATGCATGAACGATTAAAGATATTTAGACAATTAGATAGCCGATCGTTTTATGAATAGCATGCATTACTCATGGTGGTAATCCCACAGAATAAACTAGAAATCATTCAAACAAGAATATAGGTTCTGAGAGTTAGAACGATCTCACAGTTAATGGACACAAAGCTGGAAAAACAAAATGGCTCATCTTTCCACAATCCATAGAATAACATTTGAGAGTCCCACCACTCTTTCTCCAACAGGCAAACAATGATTCTTTATTGCAAAAAAAAGTAGTTCTTCTTACAATATTGCTTTTCATGTCTCACTCTGGGAAAAAAAGCCCCTATTCCTTCTAAGCCTTCTATATTTATACAAAAAGGGCGAGACTGTTGGGCTGCCCAAAGTGACCTTTGGCTTCCCAACTCTTCACCTCCAATGTTTCACTTTTCTCAAATGTTTTTACAAAATCATTACAAATTACAAAAGTGACCAATCCTTTAGGAGAAGGGTCCCACTTGGGTATCCAGAAACTTCTTCCACGCCAAAGCTTCAGAGGCGATGCCTTCAAAAGCACAAGGTTCCAGAAACTGGATGTTCATCTCAAACTTCGCAGCCTAGTTCTTTATAGCCTCAATTTTGGCTGTACTCAACCGAAGCTGATCCTCCAAAAGCTGCACACTGATGGCTGAATGATCTACTTCACTCCTCAAGATCTGATCATCCAGGGATTTAATATGCTGTACTTTCGCTTCCTCCTCCTGATATCTCTTCTGCAACATCTCCACAAATGAGTTGTGGTCCATGAAAACATCAAGCCTCTGTTTGGCCTCTGTTTGGCACCAATTCTAGGTAATAAGGAGCCTCCTGAAGAACTCTATGCAGGCTCCTTTCATCTTTTTAACTGCTTTCTTGAAATCCTCTGTGGTATTTATAGCAAATTCTAGTAAGTCATAATCCCGCTTGAGGGCCTGTTGATCCTTTGATGGCAGCTCTGCTGGAGTTTCTTCATTGTTTTCCAGCCTTGTCATCCTCGCAGTCATGACTTCAAGGACATCTTGAGATCTATCAACGAAATAAGAGGAGGTCTCCAGGATTTCCTCCAATCGGCCATATATCTGCAGCACTTTGCACCTTTCCTCTTCTATGGCAGTATGTAGTTGCAGCATCTTGGCCTTTTGGGCCACCACATGCTCCTTGAAGGGTTGTAGATTGACCTGCTGCTCTCTTGCTTCTTCTAGATCAGTTGTTAGAGAAGTGACCTGCTTTTGAAGCTTCTTTTCCTGTTCTTGGGCGTGCATCTCACTGGCCTCCAAGATGATCTTTTGCTGCTCTAAATCTTCTACCTTTCCCAGCAGCTGTTCCTTTTCCATCTTTAGCTCTTGATATTCTTTCTACACTTTCTCCAGGCATCCTTGTGCAGTTTCACTAGCTTGTTTCTCTGCTTGGAGGAGCTACAGTTCATCCTTTGAAGATCTCATTTCTTTTTTCATGTCTTCATATTTCCTTTTTAGCCTATTGATTTACTCTCTCTCTCTTTCCTCAATGTGTCTTTCAATTGAGTAGAGGACTTCTTTGGATAGCTCCAAGTCTGTCATAATCCTGTCCACATTATCTTCTGAAGCTTGAATCAGTGCTACTCTGGCTCTAATGGTGAATATAGGGTCTTGGTCTGTTCCAAATACAACGGGTGTATCCGTTATCATTTTCCTAGGTAGACCTCCCGTTTCAATCTTCCTTTCTGTTCTCTTCACTATCCTCTTTGTCGCCCTGTCATAGAAAACAGTATTGAAATCAAGGATCTCTTCCCCTTTTTTCTGTACAAAGGGGACCAGCTTTAGTGTAGGGACCACAGATTGTCCAGGTGTGCTAGTAGTTGGTACTTCTGGGTCCTGAACCTCGGGGTTCTCCATGTCCTGTGTTTGTCCTCCAGCTATGTTAGAGGCTGACTGTTTTGTCTCTATCTGTGTCAGCTTTAGCTTCTTTGCTTCTTTTTTCTGTAGCTCTTCATCAAGCTTCTTTTTCTTTTCTTCTTCTTCATTTCTTCTGTCTTCTTCTGCTTTTCTAGCTGCCTCTTGCGCAGGTTTTATTTTTTCTTCTTCTTCTCCCTGTAACCACCCTGCAGCTTCTTATGCCAGCCTTTGGGCTTCCTCATTTATTCTTTTGGCTTCTTCCTCCGCTTTTGCTTGTTCATCTCCCTTCCCACCTTTGGTGGTGATCTTCTTCTTAAACCTTCTCCTCAACGCTGTTATGTTTAATGCACTTCGGAAGACAGATTCTTCCCTATCCCAATGGTGGGTGTATTCAAAATGTACTTTGTTTTCTTTACAATGCTCAGCTACTTTATTGCGGGAGTCACTTCTATGGAAAGGCATCTCACCAAAATGAAACCTTTCCAACTCTTCTACAAATTCATCAGCTTTCTTCACTCTGGTGAACATGTAACTTCCTAACTTGAAGGGCAAAGGAGGATAGGCAGCCTTCTTATGCTCAAACAAGAAGCTCCCTATGCCATCCAAGAATACTTGCCTAACAGCCTCCTTGTGAATGATGTAGTTTGTGGCATATTTGGGCAGCAGGGAGGGTGCTCTTGAACCTCCAAACATCCTGAAGTAAAGGCCATCCTCAGTCATATAGTAATCTACATATTCTTCAATTACTTGCAGCGCCTCCTATGACATGCAATCACACTCCTTCAGGAAAATGAGTGCATATAAGGGCATGATGAAGTGTTCACAGACTTCTCGATAATGACTGTGGTACTTGTGTGCCCACAGTGGTTTATAAGCAGAATAGAAAGACATTCTTTCCCTGTCCCAGATGCACCTGAGGCCGGGGAAAGGCTGATTGCACAATATACAATCGACAAGTATGGAACTCATATAGAATTCAGACCTCTTTTGGGACACTCCTCCCAAAGCCGAGGCCAAGCAAGTTGAAAGACTATTTGATACAATGCTGGCCGAGTTGAAAATTATCCCCTGGGTTGCAACATAAAAAAATGATTGGCATCCATTCCAATTTGAAGAACCTGCCATGAGCTCTTCCAAAAATCCTGTTGAGCATTAAAGCTATGAACCTGTATGGGGCCCTTAAGCTTACTGTATCATACTCTCCCGTAGCCCTGGTTCTGAAATGATTTCCTGATAGCAGCATTATTTTAAGGGTCTCCACGAGGTCCATTCTAATGTTATTCAACCAATCATCAGACATAAATATTTGCGCTTCAAGCAGGTCGTATGCCAGAGCTACATATCCTGGGCTATATGCACCATAGCCCTGTTTTTCAACATTCTCCAGGATCATCGTTGTTACATCTGCTCGGGGAAGAATCCAACCAATTACTTCAAAGCATGGGAAAAGCTCTGGTCTGGTGGCAATCTTCATCAGTGAAGATCTCTCGATATTGGCATATATGCCATCTTCTTCCAGGCCCATATCCGGCACCTCCCGGTGTGTGATCAGCCTGTAAATCTCTCCCCATTGGTACTCGAGATCCACACCAGATATACACTTGGTTTCTTCGTATATGTATTCTATTTTGGTAATGACTTCCACTTCGAGCTCCTCCTCGACCACAGGGGCCTTCTTCTTTTGCCTTTTTGACATTGTGAATTCGAAATCTTCCTGCCATATATGACATTGTAAACATTAAGCCATTCCCAGTTAAGTTGCAAATATTTATATAACAAAGTACAACGTTTCACTCCTTCTATGTGTACCATGATAGCAATTAGTTAAATGAAGAAAAATGTGCAAAACAGTTCTATCAACAAATTTGAGCATGAAGCAAATCTACATAAGAATGAAGAAAACTTGAGCTATCAGCGGGCGCCATGACCATCTCGCTGTGGGGAATGATAGGGGGAATCATGAAAAATTTCAACGGTGCGCTTTTAGGAAACAAATTACTGTCTGTTTAAAACTGTGTTGAATAATACGCTGTGGTGCTATATAACCCCCACCGGGCTCGGGTTCGAGACTGGCCGTGAACCGACATTGCGCGGAACAGCGCGGCGAAACACAACTGGTTTGAAGGATATGGGTAGCATGAAAATGGGGCAACCAGTACAAGTATCAAAGGAAAACCGTGAAAAACTGTCCCCCATCAAACATCATCACACAGGGCAGATTGGTGCAGACAGCGTAACGACCGTCTGTACCAAACCCCCTATTCTCTAAGCATAGGGTTGCATAATCAAAATCCATGGAGTAACAACACCCTATGTGCTAAAAATCCCTCCCACAAACGGTTACGATACAAATCCCTAATCTACTATATATGCATGTAACCAACGGGCTAAGGGAAAACGGCCATGGACAAAACCCAACCGTACAAAACCAACAAAGCCCGAAAGGAATGGGAAAACACAATGAGGAGCCTACCTGGAAACACTGTATGGATGGCGGGGAAAGGGAGGTCAAGATTCCACAGTTGAAGCCACCTGGAACGAGCGTACACCGACAGCAGGGTTTGACCAAGCTTGAGAGGATGACAACACAATGAGAGCGACAGTGGGCAAGTCGAAATGGAAATCCAAAATAGAATAATCGAAAAATAGACCTGGCCCCAAAAATATATATAAGTCAACCACGTGCGGCGGGGAAAATATAAAATTGGATGGCGGAAGCCAAACGGATCGGAAGTTGAAAGCGTAATCCCTTCCGCAACGCCGGGTGGCGAAATCACTGAGCCATTCACGGAGACGTACGCAGCGGAACCTCAGAAGACTAATCGTTGGGACATCAGAGCGATAGCGGGAAAGGGAGCCGCAACGATGGAGACACAAAGGAAAACCCTTCCGCAGCGCCAAATCCGAATCGGAAGCGAAAACACTAAAGATCGGAAAGGGTAGCGCTTTCGGTAGCCGCAACGGCAGAGTCACAAAGGGTGTGACCTTCCGCAACGTCGGGCTTTAAAATGACTAAACGACCGAGAAAGATAGAGCTTTCTGCAGCCGCAACGGTGGAAGCCCACAATTCACGGACCAACGAAAATAACAAAGCAAGACCCGCAACGTCAAAGCATTAATCGGGAGAGTTAGTAGTTTTCCTTCTGCAATGGCGGAGAAAGAAATGACAAATCCTCCCGATTTAAACCAAAAAATCAGCTGATTAAACGAACGCATCGGAATAAAATTCGAAGTCAAGACTCGTTATTTCTCTGCAACGGCGGGAGCATCAACCAAATAAACTTCCGATTTGAACATGCTGAACATGCATTCAAAAGAAACAATAGATTTTAGACAAACCGAAGATTGTTCAAGTGTTAGAGGAAGAATCAAACAAGTGATAGCTCATTCCAAGCATTAGAAAATCATTCTAGAAAAGCTCATTGGATCAGATCAAAGAAGAAATCAAACTAATCCAAGCAAAAGGAGGGTCCTGAAATTTTTTGGAATTTTGGGAAAACTGTTGCAGTTGCAACACTATGTTACATGGGCAGAGTGGAATTCCAGAATTTGTTGTCATTCCTTCTCATGAACGAGCTTTCAGCCTGCACTCATCAAAATACTTCGTCTCTGCTATTTTCAGAAAGGGAATAGGAATTTTTTAAGAGAATATTTGACCCACGATTTAAAGCCAATCTAGCTGGAGCGTAAAGAGCGAGAGTCATTGTTGAATAAAATATTTTTTCCATTGAGGAGAGCTTTAGAGGAGGAAAAGTTAGAAGGACTCTGCAACTAATATGGATATATTAGAGGTTAGAGAAAACCATAGAATTGAGCAGAATCTGGTTATTGAAGGTGATATTCTTTCAGACATTATTAAATACATTGATAAATTTGGTGTATTTGGAACTCATGGGCATATTAAGGTGGTTGGCTTATGCCATATCAAGTTTAAAACATAAAAACAGAGTACAACATCAAAATAATGGGAAAATCAAAATACTATAGGTGACAGAGTGACAGAGTATCAAATATCAATTGAAGCAGCTAGGCAGGTTACATGGAAATGACTTTTACCATTCAAGTTCAAACACCTGTTTTGGCCAAATGAATATGAATTTTGAAAAAACAAGAGTTTTTTCTTCACCACATCTCATATAAAAAAACATATTTTAGTTTCTTCACGGGTTTTAATATTTTGGAGAATAGAAGTGATCTTTACAACACATTTTCTTCAAATTTTAATTTATTGTTTTAGTCATTAATTTAAAATGCATATTGTGAGGATATGGAGGGGAACCTAGAAAAATGGAAGAATTGGTTTCAATGGGAACAGATCGAATTACAAAAACATCTCTCAATTTTTTCACATCTATTACCATTTGAGATATATAAGTGCGGTTTTGAATCCTATTTTTCAGAAATTCGTCTCCTAAAAAATGGTAAATCAGTTAAAACATGCCTTTTCTGTTTGTAATTGTTTCTATTCTGGGAAAGAAGTTAGAATTTGAAATAGAGATTGAGTAGAGGTATTTTTTTATATATAAACATATGTAATAGAAAAAAATATGGTTGGACTCTCATAAGGAGAGAGGTATTTTAGTGTTATTGTTGGGTCTGGTTCATTTCTGAATGTAAATAATGCTGCAGAGAAGAAAATGCTGAAAACTCTTTATGGTAGAGATTCTTGTGCCATTATTTTTCTCAGTAAGTGACTTCTTAAGTGATTGTATTTCCATTTTTCATTCCATTCTGTATCTTATTTCATGTTTGAAAATTAGTGTTATGGACCAGAATTCATCTTTGATGATCTAAGTTCATTGATTCAAACATTTTTAAACATTTTATGCTAAAGTTATTACAGAACTCACTCTAGTTAGGTGCTTTGTTCTAATGGATTGTTTTCCTTTGTCTACTACCACCCTGAAAGGCTTCAAGTATGAGGAAATAGTGTCTACTCTTCTTTTTCCATCATTCATTTCAAACACCAATATCTTGTAGCTCAAACCATTATCTGTTTATTGAATCCATTTCCCTATGGTCTCTTTCAAGTATGTCCTACCAAACATTTATAAAAATAAACTTCTTGTATCAGAAATCTAACCTTGTGAGTGTTGTTGTTGAATATAACGAGTGAGAAAGCTTCAAAATTAGTGAGAGAACCCTCTCTGATTGTATAAGGTCAGAAAACAGTCTAAAGTGGTTTTATGGTTATCTCAGGGTTTCCTTGATACAAATGAAGGAAAATCTGAGTGCTAACAGTGTGATTGAGCAATCCATAACAGTGGTAGAGAATCCTGTTGTTGAGGAGGTACATAGTCACATCAAGAGACAGAAATATGAGAAGGCTCAACTAACAAAAAAAAATTAGTAATTGATCAGCTTCCTAATGCAGGTCACAATTAGGGGACACCTTCTCATGAAACTTCAGTTGTAATCCAACATGCACCAATAAAATTTTATGCTTCAGTTGTAATCTCTATCCAATCCAATTTAAGGTTAAGTTGTCCAACCCTATATTGCAAGATTGTCACTGAATTTCTAATGGACATTTCAGGATTTAAATGGATTAGAGTAATGAAAGAAAATCTGGCCATGTTTTAATTGACCCTTATCCTTCATAATATGTGTTGTTCCTCTCTGTACTTGTACAAATACTCTCTCAATTACTCCTTCAACAGTGTCTAGGAAATTTTTGTTGCTGATTTGAAGTCTATTGATGACTCATCTAGTCTTCCTATTGCATATGTTTCTTTACTTTCTCAAGATATTCTCATGTTACAGATGACAATACTCTTTCCAGTGACTCATCTAATCCTCTTATTGCAACTCCATTATTGAATGATGATGGAGATGCCTTCATGATTTGTTTGTACCAATTACTCTTCCTTGAGATAGGTCAAGGCCTATACCTAAGTGGTTTATTTCCATTGTTGTTGATCCAGTAGAGTTTCTTGATGATCCATCCACATGCTATCAATAAGAATCTCTTGTACCTCGAGAACTTCTTGCTTAGGATGTTGATTATTTTTAGTACAAGTATGATGCATGTGAGTTTCTTGTTGGCCCATTTGAGCAATATCAAGAGGAATGTTCTCCACCATGGGCCGTTAGTCATTTTTTTTCCTTTCCAAAATACAACATATCCCACATAAATTTTTATGGATATCACATCTCAATAATCGATAAACTTGATGGATTTATGAAGGATTGCTTTGTAGTTTGGGGAAGTAGCGTGGCCATATCCTCAACATTAAGGGGGTAAAAAAATTTGGTAATATTATATTGTAATGATGTCTCTTTGTGTCCCCTGTCCATCTCTATAGGGAGTGTTGGAATTATTGGTGTAATTTGGCGAGTTAATACCAACATAATCAAATTTGAATATGTAGGCTCAATAATTCCCATAACCCACACTTGAAGGGACACTTCGCTTCTTGAAGGGCCACCTCACTTGAGTTCTGTATAAATACACAATAAGCTCTCATTTGTACAATCTTATATTGTGATATTGATATGAAATAAAAAGTGTTATTAAGCCCAAGAATAGTTAATTTTCTCACTCTCTCTCATGGTTGGAATCTCTCTATGGCATGCTTGTGTATTTTTGTTTTTAGCACTTGTGCTTGGATTTTTCACTCCCCCTCAAGAACACTAAACCTATCTCTTTAGCACACTTGTCAGAAGTTATTTCATAATATGGGAAAGATTTGGTTCCATTGATACTTATGTTGATCCTTATAATTCTCAACACAAAGGGGGAAAAAACCAAGAGTAAATTTTCTTAGTACTCACCACTTCAGGTCTCTAACAATAATTAAATATAGCGTGACAACCCTCAATGTCCTCTTCAAGCTCTAAAAAAACTCTCCTCAAATATGAGTGTGACAACTCATTTATACGAGGTTTCACATTATGATTTCATCACATTGATGGGATGCAGCTAGTACTTTTGGAGCATTGAATGGACTTTGGGACACATACATATTCATGGAGGTTTTTTTCTTCTTGACAATGGATTATTCGCTAGAGATATTTAGAGGAGGAAATCCACTTCTTTATGGTGGGCAGTCATGGTTGATGGTCAATGCATAAACACCAATGTGGAAATGCAGATTCATCATCCTGTTTAATACTTGGAGGTTCGTTGCCTTACAGTAATGTTTTAAAACTCTAGTCATCCAAGTTTCAACTCAGACTTGGAATCATATTGAGCTCTGACTCGGACCAGTTTGAAGGTTATGACTGGTTTTACTAAAAAATACATAAAATATAAAAAATAAATTAATAAAATATAATTTAAATATTCCAAAACATTAGAGACAAAATATGAAAAATATTCTCATGTATATACTACGTAAGGGTGAATATATCCAAATGGTCCAACATCGTTAATAGGGATTTTGAAATTTGAAGTAGATGAGGATATGAAACCTACAAACCAACCATAGCAACCCAGTTACAAGCATCTTTAGGGGTTGAAAAACTTCTTAAGGCCACCAATCTCTAAGCTCATGGGTTCTATCCTCCCACCTCAATTAATGACTGATAATAAAAAATTGTGGTGGTGCCCCACTACTAGGATGCATTATGCCTTACATGATGAATATACTATTGAAATTGCACCCGCAAAAATTTTAAAATATGCAATATTTGGGTTCAATCACCTAACTTGGAAAACATGAATCCTCTATCTCAATTGTAATGATGCAGTTCTTTTGATCAGTTACTTGTTTTGCAACTTATAGGGGGGAAGATATGTTGTAGAAAAAAAATATATGAAGACTTTAAGTAAGATAGAAAACTAAAAATTTGTTGAGATTATAGCTAAACTGCAACATCTTTTAAGGTCCGAGGCTAGTATTTCAAAGGTATAGTTAAGGATAATGCAATATTATAATGTTGTGATGAGAAATGAACCATCTGATTGCATTATCATGAATGAGGACCATTATAAGTGTTGATGTTTCTGGCTATCCAAAGTTTTAAATTTTAATTAGTTTTATGTATAGTCATAGGAGCTACATCTGGGAGTGAACTCAGACATATAGACATAAAACCTAGGTCTTTGTTTAATATCTGTAGAAACAATGACAATAAAACAAAAAGTTTCAGAAAAATAATGTTTTCTAAAAATTTTGGTACAGAACAACCAAAACCTTTTGAACTGTGAAGTAATGCTTGCATATTATTGGAATAGCAATCTAGTTTTCAGCTTAACATTGTCAGTATTATATATATTAGATTGATGACTAAATTTATTTTTTAGTTTGAAAAATAACTAGCCAAATACACTACCAAAAAAAATACACTCATGTCATAAAAAGAACTGATGTTGAGTAATATTCTTACATAAAGGAGAATTTGGAGTTTGGTCGGCACTATTCTCTTGTGTTTTAGCTTTCTCTTCATTTGGAGCAGGTGACCCGTTTGATTGAGAAGGGGTACTTTTTTCAGGTTTATAGGGACTTGCTGAAGACTATTCCTGTTGCTTAGGACTATCATGCAATGGAATTGTGGGTAAATGGTATAATCTTTCACCATAATCATCCGAGTCACTATATAAAACCTTTTGTGCTGTCATGATGTCATCCTATTCATCTTCATCAACATGTGGTATTTTCACCTATTCAAACAATGTTACAACATTCAGTGGATATTCACATAGATCCAAATGATAAGGTTGAAAAGGTACACCACAAATTATAAATACCTTCTCAGTGTCAAGAATCATATCAAAATCATCTTCTCTCTCAACATATTCTTCATTTTCCTCTATCTCCTAATTGAAATATGGAGCAAATGCACTCCAATTTTCTGTATAGTCTTTGGCCCATATGTAAATTTCCCCTGACATGGCCATTAAAACACCACTGGTCAGATAGGATTCCAAGTTAAATATGTCAAACCTTCTTTTGTACCTTCTAATATTTTGACAATCTTCCCAGATCTGTCCCATATAAATATCTTGTGTTCCCCTTTGTTGGAAGGTGCACCTACAACCCACTCACTATCACCACTGAAGCATGCAACCTTCCAGGGAACATGGTTAACATCATCCTATAATTCCTTTGAAAGATTCAAGCATTGAGATCCCACCAACTTAATTTTTTCATTGACTGCACTGTCACTAGAAGCATTGACTAAATGTTCCAAATCATTTATCCCGTGGTAGAAAATTCTCAAAAACTTGAATTTTGTGATCCCCAGAATTAGATAGAAAATACATACCACAATTGCTAAAACCAAGTTTTGTAATTAGTCCATTCCCAGGAACCTGAAATATTTCTTGTACCTTTATTGTTTCTATATCAACAATCGATATCTCCTTTTTCAAATTCCCAACATAAATTAAATCACCTCTCTTATTAAAAATTGCAGCAGTAGATTGAAGAGTTGCACTTCCATCAAAGAATTTAATCTGATGATGGGGAAGTTGCTCTGTACCAGCAGAATGTGATGAAACATGAATTCCATATTGGTTGCTTGAATTGAATTCCATGAGGATTGGTGCACAAGCCATAGGACAAGATAAACCCAAAGATGGGTTGTGTGTTTTGAGATGAAGATGGGCATATAATGTAATCTGCTGGAGTACAATACGTGCAACCTTTTGGCCTTTAGCAACATCCTAGAGAGTCAAATATTTATATGTAGCCGATGTCAATATTTGATGACCACACTTGGACCAACACAAGCTTGTGATAGCTGCACTATGGTCCTTATTGAAAATTTCCTTAGCGACTCCTTGTTAGGATTATAATCCTCCCTTGTCCAATTTGGTCAATTATGTCTAAATCGGGAATTCTTTCAGTCTATTTTTAGTCACTAGCACCATTGGGTCCAGTTGGCCTAATTGGGGCACATGTACCAGTTACTAAAGTGTGGGGAGCACTAATTGAGGCCAACTGCCACTGATTGCACTTTCATGCATGAGTTTAGGAGCCTCCTAGATCAATCCCTACAAATTAGGAGCCACTAGGAGTGTCGATACCAACCTCCATTAGTTGAGTTCAGTTGGTGACTAGTCAAGCTCAGTTAAGAGTCAGTTATATTCAGTTCTAGTCTGTTACATTCAGTTATACTCAGTTAGCACTAGTTTTGCATGGTTGCATGTAGGTGAGGTGCATTTACTCATCTACCTTAGTCAGTTAGACTAGTTAACACTGAATTAGACACTTGAGTTTGGATTTTGAACTCTGATGAACTCCGATAATGATTTAGACAAGGTCAGTTAACCATTCAGTCAAGTAGATTCAAACCAATCCAAATTTCCTCACATGGATTTGAATTGCATGAGGCTATTTAGCCATTGTACTTCATTTTAATTAATTATCTAATTACTTTTGATTAAAAGTGGTCATTTACGCAGTGGAGAAATGTGAAAAAGGAAGGAGCTGCGTTGAATAATTTGGCAAATCTCGACGTTTCGATCCCTACTCTGGGATCATCATCAGGAGACAACTGAAGCGTGAGGTAAGAGATCAAGAAGCCCGTCAACATTTATATAGTTAGTGTGCAGCTTAATAGTTTCTAGGTTTTTTATGTCGGTTTAAACAAAATTTTAATTTTTAAAATTAAAACCGACATAAAAAACCTAGAAACTATTAAGCTGCACACTAACTATATAAATGTTGACGGGCTTCTTGATCTCTTACCTCACGCTTCAGTTGTCTCCTGATGATGATCCCAGAGTAGGGATCGAAACGTCGAGATTTGCCAAATTATTCAACGCAGCTCCTTCCTTTTTCACATTCATACTTTTGATTAATGAAAACCTTCACAGTTGCAAGCCATTTTTGCATTGTTTCATTCTTCAATTTCTGATTAAATTGTGTGATTGATCTTGTGAGTTGTGTGTTGGTCCACAGATCTATGTACTCAATTTAATATGGTATCAGAGCCTCGGCGGGACAAGGAACTTCTCCTACTATAGATTCATACCTAGATCAAAAAAATTTGAGCAAAATTTCTCCTTCCAACACTGCAGCAGAAGTGGAAAATTTACCACTTAATATCCCAAGTTAAGGAATTGTTGATCAAGCTTTCTTAATAAACTATGCTGGGTGTGAAGAAAATTCCAAAAGTGCAGGATGTCAACCTTACTTTGTCTGTTTGATTGTGTGATTTAGAGCTTTATCAGTCTCCTTCACTACATTTTCTACAAACATCCCAGTCTCCTTCACTGCATTCGTTACAGCAACTTAGTCTCCTTCATTGCATTCTAAATGGCCCATGCAATGGAGATTCTCACTCCTTTCAACTACCACCAGTGGAAGGAGGACATGGAGATGCAACTACACTCCAAAAGAATCTTCAGACTCACAATGGAGACAGAGGTAGAGCCAGTTCATTATGTTGACAAAGAAAAATATTGGAATAGACTTGAATAAGCATATGGATGCTTGTGCCTCTCAATATCTCTAGATTTTCTCTTCCACATCAATGGATTGAAGAATCCCAAGGAGTTTTGGGATAAGGTTGCTTCCTTATTTGATAATAAGAATGACCCGAGGATCTATCAGCTAGAGAATGAGCTGATTTCTCTTTATCCAGCCAATTTCGAAACACCAAATTCAAGCAACTAGTGTTCTAGTTGAAGCTATGCAAGGTTAAGAAGGAGGATGATCAACTCATCCTTTCCATTCTCTCAAAACTTTGTGCAAAATACTCAATATTTGTATCAACCTTTCATTCAGTGAAGCTCACTACTCCAAATTGGGGGATTCCTACTCTTAACTCCTTCATTGAATCTCTCACCCAAGAGCGTGACAAGTTGATCCAAATGGAGATCATTCAATCTTCTAAAGATCAAGCACTGGTTGCTGGAGGAACTAAGGCAGAAAATGATAAAGGGAAGAAAAAGGATGAGTCTCATGTGGAGAAAGAGAAGTCAAATGAGCCTTCAGGTTCGAAGAGAAACAAGACGAATGGAAAAGGAAAGTCCCTTTGTTCTTACTGTGGAAGGGGCTTTCATCCAGAAAGATCCTATATGAGAAGAACAAATGATGATATGGATCTTCTTCTTAAGAAACATAACATTATTGTACCTGCTAGCGCAAGGAAGGATGACCATAGAGAAGAAACTGAAGAACATGAAGAGACATGCCATGCACTAAAGGATGGCTGTTCAACAACACATGGCTTCCTCATTGATTATGGATCTTCCAATCATATGGTTGCATCTAGAGAATCATTATCTTCCTTGAAGTCTTTTGATGGTCCTAATATTTAGATGGGTAATAACAATCAAATTCGATCCAAAGGGAAGTGTTCTATCAAACTTGAACATGGAAAGTTCAAAGATGTGATTTATGTTCCCTTCTTAGCTGCAATTTTGTTATCTGTATACCAAATGACTCATAATGGCTCTCCAAAGAAAGTTATATTTGGTCCTAAATCAGTAGAGATCACATATATCTCTACTGGGAACATGATAGCGAAGGGTGTTGCAAATCATGTCTCCAAGGCATATGAGTTCTCACACTTCATGCCATTTTCAGAACCAGTGCACTCTCAACAGCCACTTGAAAGGGAAGGTAAAAACATTCCATCTACTTCTTTTGGAGTTTCCACTAATATTGCAAAACCAGCTGTATTAGTTTATGAGATTGAGATGTAGGGTAATTCAGATCCATATCCAGTCCCTACTCCCAAGTGAGAAGCTAGGAAGATGATTGGAAATCCATATAACACTCAGAAGACAAAGAACCTTGTGCTATGTCATCCAATCTTACCTACTTCAGAGAGATGCAGAAAACTCCCTGTGAGATGCTACATGGCAAGGGATGATCAATTACACTGCATTCAGAAGAATAGAGTGGATCATACACCTCTTCATCTAGAAAGAGGCAAAGGTTACATTCCTCCTTCCTTCCATCATCATTTTGGGAGAAGATGGAGAAGTCTACATTCCAGGCCCCAAGATACCTGTCCATAGAACATCATGCATGTTGCTTCGCTACATCACAGAGATGACAGTTGCATCAACATATTTTCAAGTTTTTAAAACTTGAATCTTGATTCTATTTTCTTCGTTAGAGGGGGGGGGGGGGGGGGGGGGGGTGTTCCCATGTTGTTTTTTCCCCAGCTACTTGTGTTGAGAAGTTACTTTACTTTCTATAATGGGTGACCTATGGTCTTGGTTACCAGGGACCACAAATTCTCCAAGTTAGCATTCATGGGGGGTGTTAGGATTATAATACTCCCTTGTCCAATGGGGGGTGTTACTTTACTTGCTATAATGGGTGACCTATGGTCTTGGTTACCAGGGCCCACAAATTCTCCAAGTTAGCATTCATGGGGGGTGTTAGGATTATAATACTCCCTTGTCCAATTTGGTCAATTATGTCTAAATCAGGAGTTCTTTCAGTCTATCTTTAGTCACTAGCACCATTGGGTCCACTTGCCTTGATTGGGGCACATGTACTCGTTACTAAAGTGTGGGGAGCACTAATTGAGGCCAACTTCCATTGATTGCACTTGCATACATCAGTTTAGGAGCCTCCTAGATAAATCCCTACAAATTAGGAGCCACTGGGAGTGTTGATACCAACCTCCATTAGTTGAGTTCAGTTGGTGACTAGTCAAGATCAGTTAGGAGTCAGTTACATTTAGTTCTAGTTTGTTACATTCATTTCTACTCAGTTAGCGCTAGGTTTGCATGGCTGGATGTAGGTGAGGCACATTTAGTCACCTACCTCAGTTAGTTTGACTAGTTAACATTAAATTAGACACTTGAGTTTGGATTTTGAACTCTGATGAACTCCGCTAATGATTTAGACAAGGTTAGTTAACCATTCAGTCAAGCAGAGTCAAACTAATTTGAATTTCCTCACATGGATTCAAATTGCATGAGGCTATTTAGCCATTGTGCTTCATTGTAATTAATTATCTAATTACTTTTGATTAATGAAAGCATTCACAGTTGCAAGCCATTTTTGCACTGTTTCATTCTTCAATTTTTAAGTTAATTGTGTGATCTATCTTATGAGTTGTGTGTTGGTCCATAGATCTATGTGCTCAATTTAATACTCCTTTGGTTTCAAAGTCCTATATAACACAAGTTCCATCTATACATCCAGTTGTTTCATCCGTACAAAAAACAACTCAAATCTCTTTCCTACTATTAGAGATGAAAGTGAGTATTTAAATATGCAAAGTAGACAACATAATGATAATTGTGAAGATAAAAGTAGAAACTATGAGAGGCTTTATCCTGTCAGGAAATAAGATAACAAAGTTGTTAATAATCACTAATATATTAGTAAGAAATATAAGTTTTTAAAATTGTTACATTCATTTCCAAAATAGAAAAGAGAACATGAATTACTTTTATGACAACCTTGATAAAATTTACTTCCAAGTACGTTGATTCACTAATAGAAAACTTTTTATTATTTTTTACAATTTTATATGAAGCGCTTGCATATCAATGTTACCCCTGGCGAAGTTGAGAAAGAATTAAAGACGCTTTGGGAAAATACGCTTTCTAGGGTTCAAGTGAGGAGTAAGCTTTGGACAATGTACCTAGTTTTTTGTGTAAGAGAAGTATGTATTAATTTTTATGCCATTGATGTATCAAGGTAATTGGTTTTGTTTGCAGAAAGGAGGACAATGTTATGGTTTTGTTGAATTTGAAGAAGAGACTTAAGTCCAAGATGCAATTTAGGTATTTTCACGTTAGCAAACACAATTAATATTAAGCGTGGTTGGAATGCACATTCTCTCATTATTGCATTATGTAATATGTGAATCTCTTTAGATGACTGCCCTCTTGACTGTACATGAAATTTGTTGTTCTGCATTCACCCGTTTATCAAGAAAGAATGTTATTCTAAATGAAATATAAATATGTTTTTCACCTTCCTATAGGATTTCAATTACCAAATTTCAATGTTCTTTCTTCAGTTTGCATGTTTTCTTTAAATGTTTATGGGTGATATTTTGGATATTACAGAATTAAGTGGTTGTTTATTAAATGGAATTTATGTTCCATATTTTTTTTATCTTTACATTCGTGTTAATTGTTATTTCTTATGATTTTACTATATAGGCATCTCGTATTATAATTAGTGGGCGTCAAACAATTGTTCAAGAGAAAAATACTACTTTGGGAACCAGAGGTAGGTACAAATCAATAAACGTTGGAAGGACTCTGCAACCAATATGGATGTATTAGAGGTTAGAGAAAACCATAGAATTGAGCAGAATCTTGTTATTGCAGGTGATATTGTTTCAGACATTATTAAATACATTGATAACTTTGGTGTATTTGGAACTCCTGGGCATAGTAAGGTGGTTGGATTATGCCATATATCAGAGTTGTTAGGTAATCAATTCCAACTTCAGAACATAAAAACAGAGTACAACATTGAAATAATGGGAAAATCGAAATACTATAGTTGGCAGAGTATCAAATATCAATTGAAGCAGCTAGGCAAGTTCTATGGAAATGACTTTTACCATTCAAGTTCAAACACCTGTTTTGGCCAAATGAATATGAATTTTGAAAAAACAAGAGTGTTTTCTTTAGCACATCTCATCTACAAAAAACATATTTTAGTTTCTTCACAGGTTTTAATATTTTGGAGAATCGAAGTGATCTTTACAACACATTTTCTTCAAATTTCAATTTATTGTTTCAGTCATTAATTTAAAATGCATATTTCGAGGATATGGAGGGGAACCTAGAAAAATGGAAGAATTGGTTTCAATGGGAACGGATCGAATTACAAAACCCTCTCTTCGTTTTTTCACATCTATTACCATTTGATATATACAAGTGTGGTTTTGAATCCTATTTTTCAGAAATTCGTCTCTTAAAAAATGGTAAATCAGTAAAAACATGTCTTTTCTGTTTGTAATTGTTTCTATTCTGGGAAAGAAGCTAGAATTTGAAATGGAGATTGAGTAGAGGTATTTTTTTATATATAAACATATGTAATAGAAAAAATATTGTTGGACTCTCATAAGGAGAGAGGTCTTTTAGTGTAATTGTTGGGTCTGGTTCATTTCTGAATGTAAATAATGCTGCAGAGAAGAAAATGCTGAAAACTCTTTATGGTAGAGATTCTTGTGCCATTATTTTTCTCAGTAAGTGACTTCTTATGTGATTGTATTTCCATTTTTCACTCCATTCTGTATCTTATTTCATGTTTGAAAATTAGTGTTATGGACCATAATTCATCTTTGATGATCTAAGTTCATTGATTCAAAAAAATTTAAACATTTTATGCTAAAGTTATTACAGAACTCACTCTAGTTAGGTGCTTTGTTCTAATGGATTGTTTTCCTTTGTCTACTACCACCCTGAAATGCTTCAAGTATGAGGAAATGGTGTCTACTCTTCTTTTTCCATCATTCATTTCAAACACCAATATCTTGTAGCTCAAACCATTATCTGTTTATTGAATCCATTTCCCTATGGTCTCTTTCAAGTATGTCCTACCAAACATTTATAAAAACAAACTTGTTGTATCAAAAATATAACCTTGTGAGTGTTGTTGTTGAATATAACGAGTGAGAAAGCTTCAAAATTAGTGAGAGAACCCTCTTTGATTGTATAAGGTCAGAATATAGTCTAAAGTGGTTTTATGGTTACCTCAGGGTTTCCTTGATACTAACAAAGGAAAATCTAAGTGCTAATAGTGTGATTGAGTAATCCATAACAATGGTGGAGAAGCCTATTGTTGAGGAGGTACATAGTCACATTAAGAGGCAGAAATACGAGAAGGTTCAACTATCAAAAAATAATTAGTAATTGATCATCTTCCTAATGCAGGTCACAATTAGGGGACACCTTCTCATGAAACTTCAGTTGTAATCCAACATGCACCAATAAAATTTTATGCTTCAATCGTAATCTCTATCCAATCCAATTTAAGGTTAAGTTGTCCAACCCTATATTGCAAGATTGTCACTAAATATCTAATGGACATTTCTGGATTTAAATGGATTAGAGTAATGAAAGAAAATCCGGCCATGTTTTAATACTTGTCATGTTTTAATTGACCCTTATCCTTCATAATATGTGTTTGTCCTCTCTGTACTTGTACAAATACTCTCTCAATTCCTCCTTCAACAGTGTCTAGGAAATTTTTGTTGCTGATTTGAACTCTATTGATGACTCATCTAGTCTTCCTATTGCATATGTTTCTTTACTTTCTCGATATATTCTCATGTTACAAATGACAATACTCTTTCTAGTGACTCATCTAATCCTCTTATTGCAACTCCATTATTGAATGATGATGGAGACACCTTCATGATTTGTTTGTACCAATTACTCTTCCTTGAGATAGGTCAAGGCCTATACCTAAGTTGTTTATTTCCACTGTTGTTGATCCAATAGAGTTTCTTGATGATCCATCCACATGCTATCAATAGGAATCTCCTTTAACTTGAGCACTTCTTGCTTAGGATGCTGATTATTTTTAGTACAAGTATGATGCATGTGAGTTTCTTGTTGGCCCATTTGAGCAATATCAAGAGGAATGTTCTCCACCATGGCCCATTAGTCATTTTTTTTCCTTTCCAAACTACAACATATCCCACATAAAATTTTATGGATATCACATCTCAATAATCAATAACCTTGATGGATTTATGAAGGATTGATCTGTAGTTTGGGGAAGTAGCGTGGCCATATCCTTAACATTAAGGGGGTAAAAAAATTTGGTAACATTATATTGTAATGATGTCTCTTTATGTCCCCTGTCCATCTCTACAGGGGGTGTTGGAATTATTGGTGTAATTTGGCGAGTTAATACCAACATAATCAAATTTGAATATGTAGGCTCAATAATTCCCATAAGCCACACTTGAAGGGACACTTCGCTTCTTGAAGGTCCACCTTACTTGAGTTCTGTATAAATACACAATAAGCTCTCGTTTGTAGAATCTTATATTGTGATATTGATACAAAATAAAAAGTGTTATTGAGCCCAAGAATAGTTAATTTTCTCATTCTCTCTCATGGTTGGAATCTCTCTATGGCATGCTTGTGTATTTTTGTTTTTAGCAATTGTGCTTGGATTTTTCACTCTCCCTCAATAACACTAAACCTATCTCTTTAGCACACTTGTCAGAAGTTATTTCATAATTTGGGAAAGATTTGGTTCCATTGATACTTATGTTGATCCTTATAAATATTAGCACAAAGGGGAAAAAAACCAAGAGTAAATGTTCTTAGTAATCACCACTTCAGGTCTCTAACAAGAATTAAATATAGTGTGACAACCTTCAATGTCCTCTTCAAGCTCTAAGAAAACTCCTCTCCTCAAATATGAGTGTGACAACTCATTTATACGAGGTTTCACATTATGATTTCATCACATTGATGGGATGTAGCTGGTACTTTTGGAGCATTGAATGGACTTGGGGACACATACATATTCATGGATATTTTTTTCTTCTTGACAATGGATTATTCGCTATAGATATTTAGTGGAGGAAATCCACTTCTTTATGGTGGGCAGTCATGGTTGATGGTCAATGCATAAACACCAATATGGAAATGCAGATTCATCATCCTGTTTAATACTTGCAGGTTCGTTGCCTTACAGTAATGTTTTAAAACTCTAGTCATGCAAGTTTCAACTTGGACTTGGAATCATATTGATCTCTGACTCAGACCAGTTTGAAGGTTATGACTGGTTTTACTGAAAAATACATAAAATATAAAAAATAAATTAATAAAATATAATTTAAATATTCCAAAACATTAGAGAAAAAATATGAAAAATATTCTCATGTATATACTACGTAAGGGTGAATATATCAAAATGGTCCAAGATAGTTAATAGGGATTTTGAAATTTGAAGTAGATGAGGATATGAAACCTACAAACCAACCATTATTAATTCTTGCACATGATCTAGGAACTAAGATTCAATCTCATCAAAGAATTATTAACAATTACTCATGAATTGGAAAATTTTAG
>LPNX011194264.1:92905-120644 GCA_001517045.1 Pseudotsuga menziesii | reverse complement strand
TAGCAACCAACCATCAAGTGCTAGTACTGCATGACTCCAATAAACCTTGATGAGGTTAACTGAAGCTGAACTGACCATCAGAAGTTGGTGAAGGCTCCTAGTTCAATCCAGTTCATTAAATAATAATAAAATAATCAATAAATAATGATTAAATAATATATTTAATGCATGGAGGCGCCTTAACTGACTGTAACTGATTGGTTGAACTGAAAGTAACCCCCAGTTAGCAATTAGGTCCATGAATGTCAACCAGATCACCCCTGGAGTGCTCCAGTTAGCCTCCTTGACTATAGGAAAGGCTAAGTTAGCCTCCTTGACTGTAGGTAGGCGTGGGAGTGACTGGGATGATGGTAATTAATGCTCCTTGATGTCAATCAAACTTATGATAGTGGTTTAACTAGGCCAATTTGACTGAAGAGTGTGTATGATGGTAAATGTCTCCAACAACCATATCAACCCAATTACAAGCATCTTTAGGGGTTGAAAAACTTCTTGAGGCCACCAATCTCTAAGCTCATGGGTTCTATTCTCCCACCTCAATTAATGACTGATAATAAAAAAATGTGGTGGTTCCCTACTACTAGGATGCATTCTGCCTTACATGATGAATATACTATTGAAACTGCACCCACAAAAATTTAAAAATATGCAATATTTGGGTTCAATCACCTAACTTGGAAAACATGAATCCTCTATCTCAGTTGTAATGATGTAGTTCTTTTGATTAGTTACTTGTTTTGCAACTTATAGTGGGGAAGATATGTTGTATAAAAAAATATATGAAGACTTTAAGTAAGATAGAAAACTGAAAATTTGTTGAGATTATAGGTAAACTGCAACATCTTTTAAGGTCCGGGGCTAGTATTTCAAAGGTGTAGTTAAGGATAATGCAATATTATAGTGTTGTGATGAGAAATGAACCGTCTGATTGCATTATCATGAATGAGGACCATTATAAGTGTTGATGTTTTTGGCTATCCAAAGTTTTAAATTTTAATTAGTTTTATGTATAGTCATAGGAGCTACATCTGGGAGTGAACTCAGACATATAGACATAAAACCTAGGTCTCTGTTTAATATTAGTAGAAACAATGGCAATAAAACAAAAAGTTTCAGAAAAATAATGTTTTCTAAATTTTTTGGTACAAAACAACCAAATCCTTTTGAACTATGAAGTAATGCTTGCATATTATTGGAATAACAATCTAATTTTCAGCTTGACGTCGTCATTATTGTATATATTAGATTGATGACTAAATTTATTTTTTAGTTTGAAAAATAACTAGCCAAATACACTACCAAAACAAGATATACTCATGTCATAAAAAGAACTGATGTTGAGTAATCTTCTTACCTAAAGGAGAATCTGGAGTTTGGTCGGCACTATTCTCTTGTGTTTTAGCTTTCTCTTCATTTGGAGCAGGTGACCCGTTTGACTGAGAAGGGGTAATTTTTTAGGTTTATAAGGACTTGCTGAAGACTGTTCCTACTGCTTAGGACTATCATGCAATGGAATTGCGGGTAAATGGTATAACCTTTCACTAGAATCATCCGAGTCACTATATAAAAACTTTTGTGTTGTCACGATGTCAACCTATTCATCTTCATCAACATGTGGTATTTTCACCTATTCAAACAATATTACAACATTCAGTGGATATTCACATAGATCCAAATGATAAGGTTGAAAAGGTACACCACAAATTATAAATACCTTCTCAGTGTCAAGAATCATATAAAAATCATCTTCTCTCTCAACATATTCTTCGTTTTCCTCTATCTCCTAATTGAAATATGGAGCAAATGCACTCCAATTTTATGTTTAGTCTTTGGCCCATATGTAAATTGCCCTTGACATGGCCATTAAAACACCACTGGTCAGATAGGATTCCAAGATAAATATGTCAAACCTTCTTTTGTACCTTCTAATATTTTGACAACCTTCCCAGATCTGTCCCATATACATATCTTGTGTTCCCCTTTGTTGGAAGGTGCACCTACAACCCACTCACTGTCACCACTGAAGCATGCAGCCTTCCAGGGAACATGGTTAACATCATCCTATAATTCCTTTGAAAGATTCAATCATTGATATCCCACCAACTTAATTTTTTCATTGAATGCACTGTCACCAGAAGCATTGACTAAATGTTCCAAATCACAAGTTTCTTTATCCCGTGGTAGAAAATTCTCAAAAACTCAAATTTTGTGATCCCTAGAATTAGATAGAAAATACATACCACAATTTCTAAAACCAAGTTTTGTAATTAGTCCATTCCCAGGAACCTAAAATATTGCTTGTACCTTTATTGTTTCTATATGAACAATCAATATCTCCACTTTCAAATTCCCAACATAAATTAAATCACCTCTCTTATTAAAACTTGCAGCAGCAGATTGAAGAGCTGCACTTCCATTAGAGAATTTACTCTGATGATGGGGAACTTGCTCTGTACCAACAGAATGTGATGAAACATGAATTCTGTATTGGTTGCTTGAATTGAATTCCATGAGGATTGGTGCACTAGCCATAGGACAAGCTAAACCCAAATATGGGTTGTGTGTTTTGAGATGAAGATGGGCATATAATGTAATCTGCTAGAGTACAATACGTGCAACCTTTTGGCCTTTAGAAACATCCTAGAGAGTCAAATATTTATATGTAGCCGATGTCAATATTTGATGACCACACTTGGACCAACACAATTTTGTGATAGCTGCACGATGGTCCTTATCAAGAATTTCCTTAGCGACTCCTTGTTAGGATTATAATCGTCCCTCTTCCAATTTGGTCAATTATGTCTAAATCAGGAATTCTTTCATTCTATTTTTAGTCACTAGCACCATTGGGTCCTGTTGGCCTAATTGGGGCACATGTACCAGTTACTAAAGTGTGGGGAGCACTAATTGAGGCCAACTGCCACTGATTTCACTTTCATGCATGAGTTTAGGAGCCTCCTTGATCAATCCCTACAAATTAGGAGCCACTAGGAGTGTCGATACCAACCTCCATTAGTTGAGTTCAGTTGGTGACTAGTCAAGCTCAGTTAGGAGTCGGTTACATTCAGTTCTAGTCTGTTACATTCATT
Organism: Pseudotsuga menziesii; assembly: GCA_001517045.1. NCBI lineage: Eukaryota > Viridiplantae > Streptophyta > Pinopsida > Pinales > Pinaceae > Pseudotsuga > Pseudotsuga menziesii. The sequence continues at coordinate 117,555 of LPNX011194264.1, read as the reverse complement.
TATACTCAGTTAGAACTATTTTTTCATGGTTGCATGAAGGTGAGGTGCATTTACTCACCTACCTTAGTCAGTCAGACTAGTTAACACAGAATTAGACACTTGAGTTTGGATTTTGAACTCCGATGAACTCCAATATTGATTTAGACAAGGTCAATTAACCATTCAATAAAGTAGATTCAAACCAATTCAAATTTCCTCACATGTATTTGAATTGCATGAGGCTATTTAGCCATTGTATTTCATTTTAATTAATTATCTAATTACTTTTGATTAATGAAAACATTCACAGTTGCAAGCCATTTTTGCACTGTTTCATTCTTCAATTTCTGATTAAATTGTGTGATCGATTTTGTGAGTTGTGTTGGTCCACAGATCTATGTGCTCCATTTAATATGGTATTAGAGCCTCGGTGGGACAAGGAAATTCTCCTACTATAGATTCATACTTGGATAAAAAAAAATTGAGCAAAATTTCTCCTTCCAGCACTGCACCAGAAGTGGAGAATTTACCACTTAATATCCCAAGTTAAGGAATTGTTGATCAAGCTTGCTTAATCAACTATGCTGGGTGTGAAGAAAATTCCAAAAGTGCAGGATGTCGAACTTACTTTGTCTGTTTGATTGTGTGATTTACAACTTTATCAGTCTCCTTGACTACATTTGCTACAAACAGCCCAGTCTCCTTCACTGCATTCACTACATCAGCTCAGTCTCCTTCGCTGCATTCGCTACAGTAGCTCAGTCTCCTTCACTGCATTCTAAATGGCCCATCCAATGGAGATTCTCACTCCTTTCAACTACCACTAGTGGAAGGATTAGATGCAGCTACACTCCAAAATACTCTTCAGAATCACAATGGAGACAGAGGTAGAGCCAGTTCATTATGTTGACAAAGAAAAGTACTGGAATGGACTTGAATAAGCATATGGATGCTTGTGCCTCTCAATATCTCTAGATCTTCTCTTCCACATCAATGGATTGAAGAATCTCAAGGAGTTTTTGGGATAAGGTTGCTTCTTTATTTGATAAGAAGAATGACCCGAGGATCTATCAGCTAGAGAATGAGCTGATTTCTCTTCATCCAGCCAATTTCGAAACACCAAATGACTTCTTCACCAAATTCAAGCAACTAGTGTTCCAGTTGAAGCTGTGCAAGGTTAAGAAGGAGGATGATCAACTCATCCTTTCCATTCTCTCAAAAATTGGTGCAAACTACTCAATATTTGTATCAACCTTTCATTCAGTGAAGCTCACTACTCCAAATTGGAGGATTCCTACTCTTAACTCCTTCATTGAATCTCTCACCCAAGAGCGTGACAAGTTGATCCAAATGGGGATCATTCGATCTTCCAAAGATCAAGCACTGGTTGTTGGAGGAACTAAGGCAGCAAATGATAAAGGGAAGAAAAAGGATGAGTCTCATGTGGAGAAAGAGAAGTCAAATGAGCCTTTAGGTTTGAAGAGGAACAATAAGAATGTAAAAGGAAAGGCCCTTTGTTCTTACTATGGAAGGGGATTTCATCCAGAAAAATCCTGTATGAGAAGAACAATTGATGAGATGGATCATCTTCTAAAGAAACATAGCATTATTGTACCTTCTAGTGCAAGGAAGGCTGACCATAGAGAAGAAACTGAAGAACATGAAGAGACATGCCATGCACTGAAGGATATTTGTTCAACAACACATGCCTTCCTCATTGATTATGGATCTTCCAATCATATGGTTGCATCCAGAGAATCATTCTCTTCCTTGAAGTATTTTGATGGTCCTAATATTTAGATGGGTAAGAACAATCAAATTCAATCCAAAGGGAACTGTTCTATCAAGCTTGAACATGGAAAGTGCAAAGATGTGATTTATGTTCCCTCCTTATCTACAAATTTGTTATCTGTATACCAGATGACTCATACTGGCTCTCCAAAGCAAGTTATATTTGGTCCTAAATCAGTAGAGATCACATATATCTCTACTCGGAACATGATAGTGAAGGGTGTTGCATATCATGCCTCCAAGGCATGTGATTTCTCACACTTCATGCCATTTTCAGAACCAGTGCACTCTCAACAGCCACTTAAAAGGGAAGGTAAAAACATTCCATCTACTTCTTTTGGAGTTTCCACTAATATTGCAAAACCAGTTGTATCAGTTTATGAGATTGAAATTTAGGGTGATTCAGATCCATATCCAGTCCCTACTCCCAAGCTAGAAGCTAGGAAGATGACTGGAAATCCATCTAACACTCAGAAGACAAAGAACCTTGTGCTATGTCATGCAATCTTACCTACTTCAGAGAGATGTAACAAACTCCCTATGAGATGCTACATGGAAAGGGATGATGAATTACACTACCTTCAGAAGAATAGAGTGGATCATACACCTCTTCATCCAGAAAGAGGCAAAGGTTACATTCCTCCTTCCTTCCATCATCATTTTGGGAGAAGATGGAGAAGTCTACATGCCAGGCCCCAGGATACCTATGCATAGAACATCATGCATGCCGCTTCTCTACATCATAGAGATTGCAGCAACATATTTTCAAGTTTTTCAAACTTGAAACTTGATTCTATTTGCTTAGTTAGAGGGGGGGATTTTTTCCCATGTGGTTTTTTCCCTAGCTCCTTGTGTTGAGAAGTTACTTTACTTGCTATAATGGGTGACCTATGGTCTTGGTTACCAGGGCCCAAAAATTCTTCAAGTTAACATTCATGGGGGGTGTTAGGATTATAATAATCCCTTGTCCAATTTGGTCAATTATGTCTAAATCAGGAGTTCTTTCAGTCTATTTTTAGTCACTAGCACCATTGGGTCCACCTAGCTTGATTGGGGCACATGTATCGATTACTAAAGTGTGGGGAGCACTAATTGAGGCCAACTTCCATTCATTGCACTTGCATACATCAGTTTAGGAGCCTCCAGCTAGATCAATCCCAACAAATTAGGAGCCACTGGGAGTGCCGATACCAACCTCCGTTAGTTGATTTCAGTTGGTGACTAGTCAAGATCAGTTAGGAGTCAGTTACATTTAGTTCTAGTTTGTTACATTCAGTTCTACTTAGTTAGCGCTAGGTTTGCATGGCTGCATGCAGGTGAGGCGCATTCACTCACCTACCTCAGTCAGTTAGACTAGTTAACACTAAATTAGACACTTGAGTTTGGATTTTGAACTCTGATGAACTCCGCTAATGATTTAGATGAGGTCAGTTAACCATTCAGTCAAGTAGAGTCAAACCAATTTGAATTTCCTCACATGGATTCAAATTGCATGAGGCTATTTAGCCATTGTGCTTCATTTTAATTAATTATCTAATTACTTTTGATTAATGAAAGCATTCACAGTTGCAAGCCATTTTTGCACTGTTTCATTCTTTAATTTTTGAATTAATTGTGTGATCTGTCTTGTGAGTTGTGTGTTGGTCCACAGATCTATGTGCTCAATTTAATACTCCTTTGGTTTCAAAGTCCTATATAACACAAGTTCCATCTCTACATCCAATTGTTCCATCCATACAAAAAACAACTCAAATCTCTTTCCTACTATTAGAGATGAAAGTGAGTATTTAAATATGCAAAGTAGACAACATAATGATAATTGTGAAGTTAAAAGTAGAAACTATAAGAGGCTTTATCCTATCAGGAAATAAGATAACAAAGATGTTATTAATCACTAATAACTTAGTAAGAAATATAAGTTTTTAAAATTGTTACATTCATTTCCAAAATAGGAAAGAGAACATGAATTACTTTTATGACAACCTTGATAAAATTTACTTCCAAGTATATTGATTCACTAATAGAAAACTTTTTATTATTTTTTACAATTTTATATGAAGCACTTGCATATCCATGTTACCCTTGACGAAGTTGAGAAAGAATTAAAGACGTTTTGGGAAAATACGCTTTCTAGGGTTCAAGTGAGGAGTAAGCTTTGGACAATGTACCTAGTTTTTTGTGTAAGAGAAGTATGTATTAATTTTTATGCCATTGATGTATCAAGGTAATTGGTTTTGTTTGCAGAAAGGAGGAAAATGTTATGGTTTTGTTGAATTTGAAGAAGAGGCTTAAGTCCAAGATGCACTTTAGGTATTTTCACATTATCAAACACAATTAATATTAAGCGTGGTTGGAATGCACATCCTCTCATTATTGCATTATGTAATATGTGAATCTCTTTAGATGACTGCCCTCTTGACTGTACATGAAATTTGTTGTTCTGCATTCGCCCATTTATCAAGAAAGAATGTTATTCTAAATGAAATATAAATATGTTTTTCACCTTCCTGTAGGATTTCAGTTGCCAAATTTCAATGTTCTTTGTTCAGTTTGCATGTTTTCTTTAAGTGTTTATGGGAGATATTTTGGATATTACAGATTTAAGTGGTTGTATATTAAATGGAATTTATGTTCCATATTTTTTTACCTTTACATTCGTGTTAACTGTTATTTCTTATGATTTTACTATATAGGCATCTCATATTATAATTAGTGGGCGTCAAACAATTGTTGAAGAGAAAAATATTACTTTGGGAACCAGAGGTAGGTACAAATCAATAAACGTTTGTTAAGGTTGATACTTTTGATTAGTATGATTTATTTGTTAAATATATGGTACAATGTCACTGTGTTTCAGGCACTTGTACATGCCCTTTACCTACTAGAATAGGTCACAAATCCACCACCCTTCTTTATATCAGGTCTTATTCCATCACTTTCATCAGATGTGTGTTCCAAGACTTCAACTAACCATGACATATAATAGTCTGTAATACCCAGTGGTTGACTGGACTTTCTTGGAAGCCTAGACCCGCTCTTTTCCAAAGGGAAGATATTTTCTGTTGCAAGGATCTAGTATTGTCTATAAGACCCAGTTGGAATTAATTGATTGGACTATATTGGAAGCCCAGACCCACTCTTTTTAATGATACCTTCCTTATCTCATGTTCTATTCCAGCATTTACATTTTTTGGGTGTTCCATGCCTCCAACTAACCATGAGATATAACTATCTGTAAGACCCAGTGGCTGAGTGGAAGCTGAGACCCACTCTATTTAATAGACACCTTGCGAGGTAATATTCCAGCATTTGAATTTTCTAGGTGTTCCAAGCCTCCGACTAACCATGACTTATAATCATTTGTAAAAGCCATTTATTGAGAGGATTACATTGGAATCCTAGACCCCCTCTTTTCCATCGATCTCCTCATTATCTCAGGTCCTATTCTAGTATTTCTATTTTATGGGTTTTCCAAGCCTCCTGCTTGAGCTAACCATGACAAATAATTTTATGTACAATCCATTGGTTGAATGGACTATCTTGGAATCCCAAACCCACTATTTTCCATAGATACTATTGATCTGCCTATTCCAAGTTCAAAGCATAAATCATGAGGGTTAGTAGCATCCACCTTTGCACCCTGCAATGATACCTTCATTTGATTATTAAGAGTTGAATGTTAATCACCACATTCCATCTTTGGATAAGAAAAAACCCAGTAAAATAATTTTAAGTGGTATTTTTATGCCATTCATTTAAGTGGTATTTTGATGCCATTCGTTTTAAGTGGGTTTTCAGAGTGATCTTAATTGAATGTCTCTGAGATTTGGTTCCTATGTACATTAGGGGTTTCCAACACAATGGTCAGGGGATAAGCAAAAACCTAGTAAATTCATTTTAAGTGGTATTTTTATACCATTCACTCAAGTGGGATTGTAGAGTGATCTTCATCAAATGGCTCTGATCTATGTTTCCTCCGTACATCGGTGATTTCTAGCACAATGGTATTTAATTAAGGATGTTTTCACCATCTTTTACATGATCAAACCTCTAGAAAAAATCTAGCAGTATCCCCATAGGGAACACACTAAAATCGTAAATGTTTTTATGTGGAAGAGGTGGTGTTTAAAACTTAAATATACCTCCACCATCAAGGTTAATATGTGATGCCATTACATGCATATTTTGATCAATATTTGGGAAGAGGCCTAAGATTGTATTCATTTTCTAGTATGAGCATAGATGAGAGATGAATTTTCTTATAGGATATTGTATCTTCCTTCTTATTAGCTAACAATGTGGAATTCAATCCTTTTCCTATGTTCATGGTGTGATAGGTTTTCTTACTTTATATTCCTTGCATGCCGTTTTGTATTTGTTTGACTGTTTCTATGTTATGTACTCTTGTGAGGAGCTATATGGTTAATGGATTGCAATTGTTGTGACATGTACAAACATAACATAGTGATGTGTTAATCGTATTTCTCTTAATTTTAGGCTCTCTACAACACCTCCAAAAATACTACTACTTCAAACCCCAACTAATTATGATTCATGACATCCCAGTCAAGACATCCTAATCATGAGCTCACTCAACCTTGCATATATCATTTCTATTTCCTAAAGAATCTTTTCTCTGGCTCTAAACTCCCTTGTATTTATTATAAAACCCAAGTTGTTATATTGAGGCTCTAGTAATGGAGATATTTTCCCATCCTTTGATTCAACATTAACATTTCCAGTATGAAGTCTTTGATTGATAAGAGAGAGCTTAATACTTAGTTCCTGCACTACAAGGTCTACATCGGCTAACTTCTTCATAAAATCTGGAAGTTCTATTTGACCTCGAATTGGAATTTTTGGTTCTTCTGCAACCCATCTTGATCTTTTCTACTTACCACTACATTCACCTTCATTTTCTACCGTTGAAATTTATAGTATTTCAGAAATATATCTTGATCCCTTCTTCTTACCACTAAGGCTTCACCTTCATTTTCTACTCCTTCTTTGATTAGATGGATTTGGACTCATGGTCCTTTTCGTGTATAGTATGAACACAGATAAATCTTGGTAGCAATATAGAGAATACGTATCATCTTGGATTTTGAGAGGCATTCTTTTAGATAAGAAGGGGAATCATCTGAATCAAGTTTTTTCAATATTAAATTTATCACATACAAGGGTCACTTGGGTAGTTTCTTGGTAATGCGTGAGAAGAAAAAATGTTTGTGTGAGAAGACACAATTTCTCAGCTGATGTCTATTGATTACCAATGTTTATATAGTGCAATGAACTATTTGATGCTTCCTTTAGTTTTTTTGGTACATGTGCACACTGTAGTCTTCGGATGGACGATTGTGCATACTTAAGTCTAATTAATTGATGATATTATTATGTCAAATAAATTTAAGTGTGATTCTATAGTGAATTGTACATGTTTTTTTTATTTGGGAATGATTTTCTTAGTTGGTCTGATGGGATCACATTTTTCCCATGCAAAAGGCAGTAACCATTGCATGCTCTATCATATATCAACTTTTTTCTGCCGAGAAATAAATTCAGATTGGAATTTAGTGCATGCAGTTGTAGCCATCAGCTGTAAACATATTGTTTTTGAAATTTAATAGTTTCCATGCAATACAAAAGTTTGATTATCAAATTGATATTTGTACTTTTGATGATAAAAGAATATGACAACTGAATACCAAACATAGCTATGGACTACCCAAAATGATTTGTATTTCCATCGTATGCATCTAGTGGGATCTAATGGAGAACATAAGGTGGATGGAAACTTGTTATATTGTCCATGCTGAATAGAAGCATGACCTCTGCGGATGGTGGCTTGGCCCACATTGGAGGAAGATGAGTTTGAGACACCATTTGATCATCCTTTGCTTCTATATAAACTGAAATTCTCCTTTCCATGGCATCATTCACCATAGCATAGATATTTTTTACAACTAAAATTCTTATCAATATGTTGAATAAACTTGTATGTGATAACAATTGATTTTTTCTTTTTTTTCCATTTATAATTTTATTGCATGTACATGGATAAGATTTATCCAGTTTGGACCTTCCTTATACGGTGATGATAAAACTTATTTTTATTGTATGAAACACCTATGGACTATATACCTCGAGAGAGAAGACAAAAGTTTTACCCTTGGTCTTGTGGGTAAAAGGGTTGCTTCCCTGGCTTGATTGTACACCTTGGTCTTGTGGGTAAAATGGTTATTTCTGTACCTTGATGGTACACCTTAGTCTTGTGGGTGAAAGGGTTGTCTTCCAACTTTGTTATGACCACTCTTGTTGACCTTTGATCTTGTGTTGAACCTTGTTGGTCCTTATGCTAGCTGTTTGGAGTAAGCCATGAACTTTTCGGGGCTGCTAAGTTGGGTTGTGACCTTTGCTGAGTTTGCTAGACTGAACCATGATTGTCCCTTGGGATGCCTTGAAACGATATGTTCTCTCTTGACTGTTCTGGGGTCTTTCCTATGTGTAACATTACTGTTGGTGCCTACCATGACCTTTGAGGATGCTAGTATTTAGTTGTGACCTTATGGGATTCCTTGGATTGAGTTGTGACCTACACTAGGAAAAAACCATGATATATTTTGGTTTTTTGGACAGAACCATGACCTCTGTGGGATGTTTGGACAGAGCCATGACCTTTGTGAGCTGTTTGGACTAACCCGTGAACTTTTTTGGGATGCTAAGTTGGGTTGTGACTTGTGTTGAGTCTTCTAGACTAAACCATGATTGTTCCTTGGGATGCCTTGAATCGATCTATGGTATGCTGAATGTTTTAAGGTATTTTTTGTGAGTGTGTTTTTGTTGGTTCCTTCCATGACCTTTACTAGGGCTGTTGTGGTTCTTGTTCATCCTGTTGCAGTATGTTGAGTCTGTTTAGACTTTATAGAGGTTTTTTGTGTGGCTTTTAATCCTCCTTGAAGTTGCTACTATGTATGGAAGTGTATCACAGTTTGATGGACATGCTAGAGTGTGGGTTAAGGATTCCTTTGCACATTTGATGAGAGCTTCTATTTTCTTGATGTATGACTGGAATGTCACTTATTGCAGCAATGGGATTGAAAGTTCATCCTCATTTCTAGATTGTTTTGATTAATACCTTGAGGTTTGTATTTGTGTCTCTTCCCTATAGCTACCTATCTCTCCCTCTCTCTTAGGTATGTCAATTGTTTGATTAGTTACTTGTCTCCTAAGAGACAAAGTCTGGTCATAATATATATCTAAGTATATAAAGGAAGGTCTAAACCACATTGTTTTCTTTTTTTTTGTCCATTTATAATTTTATTAAATGTGCTTGTATAATTATGTTGTACAACTAGGGGACTCTGCATCCAATATACATGTAGAGTAAATTACTACTTTCATGTTTTCAATTTTTTTTTTAAACAGTGGAATTCCATGTGGGAATTTGGGACAGAGTTGAATAGTTGTGGGAGATTTTCTAGTTCTCTTTCGAGGTATATATAATAGTGGTATTTGCATAGTCTATCTTTAAATTTTTTTATATATCAATATGAACATGGTTTATTTCCTTGACTGTATGTTAGTGGTTGTTTAAGTCACCTCTGAATAAAATGATCACATAAGTATTCATACTTCTTGTTAGAAAGCAAAATCGAAGGTTTTGTTGCTAATATTTCATCTCATTTCATTTCCATTTATCTAGTGGCCAATAGTACTTAGAGATAATGCCCATTCTTCTTGATGTGAAATGGAATTTGTAGTATATTTCTTCTTACTATTCTATATACATTTTAGGTGATGAGTTGCTCCATTGGAGACTAAAGAAAATTACAAGGGATCCCATCTTGTTGATTCCAAAATTTCTATTAGATTTTTTAAAAATATTTTAGAGGTTACTTTTTCCTAGGATGGGCATAAACATCCTGGGAATGAACATCCAAATCGTTAAAAAACTGTCCAAATGTTGTCTAACAATATGTCCATCCATTCTAATATCATGCAATAAGTAAATGATGTATTGGTTTATTAGATGTGGATATTTTTTGTACATATATTTTAAGTATTCCAAATTTACTAGTTCAAGTTTTGGTCCTTTGAAGTTAAGATGGAAATCCAAATATTATTGAAACTATCTGAAGGTTGTGTAAGATGTTCATGGAACCTTATAGAAACATGCACATGTGTTCATTTTACAGGGGATGGTGGCTTGGACCACACTGGAGGAACAAGATTTTGGGACACCATTTTCTCATCCTTTGCTTCTATATAAATTGGAATTCCCCTTTCTATGGCATCATCCACCATTATCTTCAAGTTACTTATGAATTTTCAGTCAAATTCAGATATTTTGGCATGACTCTAGATGACTCGGTAAATAGTTTAACAATGGATGCATGCTTGTCATTCCTATAAATTTTTGGGATTTTTGAATTTTGCATCATTCAAGCATACAAAATAATGACTACCAAGTTACTATAGATCCATAATGGCTTACCTTGTACTACTCCTTCAAATTCTTGAACTGCTTTTATTAACTACAAACATATATTTGCATTTAATAAGTGTAGTTGAAAGACTTGATCAAGGACTAGTCAAAGGTAAGCCATTATGAATCCATAGTAACTTGGTAATCATTATTTTGTATTCTTGAATGATGCAAAATTTGTTTGAATATCATCATTGTCAAGAAATAACTTCTTAAAGGGTGTTATCTCAATGGTAGAGCACCTGCCTAATTATAGGCAGGAGATTGGTCATTCGATTCCTTCACACCCTATCATAAAATAGTGACTAAGAAAACAAATAAATTCGCACGTATATGACTATTAGTAGTTAATTTCCAGTATTTTGATAGAGCGACTATTGTTTATTCACATTTACCTTAGTCATTAATATGTTATCATCTAGTAGTTTATTTAGTTGTATATTTGGTCATTAATTATGGAAATCAATGACTAGATCAGTGATTAAATAAGTGCCTATTGATGAATAAATCAATGACTAATAAGTCAACCAATTAATGACTAAGTGAGATACGACTAAGTTAGTTAAGCTATAAGATAGTGGAAATTATCTACTATTAGTCGCCGAATCAAAAATAGTCGTTTATAGCTGAATTTTAGTCATTTATTCATCATTTTGTAGTAGTGGGTGAATCATGATCAACTTCTAAAATTGTATTCTTTAAATTGATTCTGGAACCAAAATGATTCATTCTTTGTGGTATATTTCAGGTGAAAACATGAATTTGGGAAACAATTCCATGACAAATCATTTTTTTTTGTATAATTTTCGATATCTCGGCCGAGAAAAAATTTAACATATTTTTTCTGCCGAGAGTTGTAATATATCTCGGACAAGAAATTAACCACGGTTAAAATTCTCTCGTCTGAGAGTTATTCCATAGTTAGATAAGTTTTCGACCGAGAGTTTTAAACTTTATCGTCCGAGAGTATTGCCATAAATTTCACATTAAACTCTCATAAATGTTTCTCAGCCAAGAGATTAGATTCCTTTTTAACTCTTGATCAAGAAATGTTTAACTATATAAATGCAAACCCCCTCCTCGCTTATCCTACCATCGTCATAATTTTCCTGGTTTTTTGCTCTCAGGATTTCACCCCGAAAACCAAGCCGTTGCTTTTCACGCTTGGTAATGGATTTTTAGGCTTCCTCTTTTTCCATCGTCATCATTTCACTGGTTTTTCGGTTAGGGTAAGAGGTTTTCAGGCTTCCACTTAGTCCACCATCGCATCATTTCAAGTTTTTCAGTTAGGCAGGGTAAGAGTTTTTCACGCTTGGTAAGGAATTTTTAGGCTTGCAAACAGAGTTTAGGAACCCATTTCATTTTCCATTTTAGTCAACCATCATCATCATTCCACCTCACACCAAGACGAAGGGCTTTTCTTTTAATTAGGTCATAATTTTATATCCTGGTACATGCATTTTTTCATTCTTTGCAATGTAGTGGGTAATTGAAAATAACTAATTTAGGAAAAGGCAGAAATATAGAGCTTACTACTAATACTTACAATAAATGTATTATGTAGGAATACCTCATTCAATAATTATTGGGATGCATAAGCATTATAAGAGTTTTCCTCGGAGAATAATTGACCTCTTTCCTAATATTTTAATTGAGATGTAATGAATAAAAGGAGAGTTAGGATAAATGAAAATTGAACTAAATATATATTCCAATCTTGTTAAGGGAAGATCCTACATATTGAATGCTAGAATCACCATTTTTGGGCCATTTGGGGTACTAAAAATCATTTATTATTTAATAATAATTGCATACCTTAATATGAAAGATGAATGAAATATTACGCAATAACGTTTTGGAGTTGCATATATATTTTCCTCTACAAATACGGGTTTTTCATTATGTTGCATTTGCCATAAAAAATTGAATGGTCGGGGGAGGTTTTTCAAATTGACTGGACAGAACTCAGTTCGATGAAACATCCTTCCTCAAATGACTAGTAATGGAACCCCATGGGAACTCACTGACTGAATTAATTATTGGCAATGATTTACAACCACTAGGAATGACCTTTAGCACTCGTCTATCCCAACAAAACAAAAAAACAAACAAACATGGATTCAAGGGTTGTTTATTTAGGGAATGTCAATGGTCCACTTGGGGTACTGAAAATCATTTATTATTTAATAATAATTTCATTTTTCATTATAGAAAGTTTCACTATGTTTTTATTATTATTAGTAAGCAGGAAAACATTCTATTAATATACAAAATGGTGTTACAAATAGTCCTGGTTTGCTAGATGAACTAGACAAAACCAGGATAACAACTGCAAGGCTCATATAAGACATCCCCAAATTCCTTAAAGGATTTGCAAAATTGTACCCAAGCAGGGCTTGGACGAGTCATAAGCCTAAATCCAACAAAAGAGAAACCACCATTGCCAAAATATATCCAGATACCAGAACCCATCCCATTACAATGAAACAAAAATAACTAAGCCACTTCTCCTTACAACTGACAGTTGGGTCTACTAACGCAGAAAAAATCCCCCAAAATAGAAAACCATCCCCATTACGACAAAAATTTTGTAATGAGGCATCATCAACTTACAGAATGGAAAAATCTAAAACCGAGCAGACCTTGAGACCAAATTCCTAGAAAACCATCTCCCCGCATCCAAGTTCAGCCCGAATTGGTGCCCCTCTTTCTGAGCAGAAGGAGCATTGGCTTTCGCATCAGCAGGAGATTTAGTGGGGGTATTAGCAGGGATGGTAGCAGGATCCCTTAGACATTCAAGGATCTCCATAGCAATTTGTTCAAGAAGGCAGAATCCCCCTGACCTTTCTTATTGCCCTCTCCTGATGAGGGACATGGACTCCCCGATGCTATGGGATATCTGAACCTTGGCTTGAGTATCCCGATCCAACATAATTCGAATGGTCCAGCAAGGATTTAGTGCCAAGGGTCATCCCAGAAGGGTCTCATACTCCCTAAGGAAATCCAATTCCTTCATAGCAATGAAGGCTTCTATAGCCGATGGGGTTTCCGCCAAATATTATTCTCCCCAATCGAAAGATCGTGAGGTTGGATATTCCTCAGTTGTGGGGAGATCATCCAAAGAATTGGGCATCGCCCTACTATTTCCTTCACCTCTACCATTACCTCGCTGGAGGTTCTGAACTCTCCAGTATCAGGGCATGATAACACTATACAATGATACTACGTTGAGCCATATGAAGCAGAAACGAAATCGTGAAACCTTTTTCGCACTGGGGTGTATTTATAGGTGAGAAACCTTTTCTTTCTTGGATTGGATCACTGAGAAAGAACATGTTTTTTTTCCTTATCCTCCTTCATTCTCTTCCATCCCCCGTGCTCTACCATATCTTTCATTCTCTGTGGGAGATCCGCCTCCTCCTTATTCATTGAATTTCTTTTGATACAGAGATCTTTAGAATTCCCCATCCTAGTGTTAAACGATGTGGGATTCATATTTGCAGGCCCACAGGGACATCTCCTCTTATTATCCTCGCATGAATCAACCTTGATATTAATACTATGAATTAATATGCACCTTCATCGCTTCACGACCATTTTGTTTGGCGATCGCTTCTTCTGCAGTGTCCAATTGCTCCATACCTCGACCACGTGTCTAGGCGTGTGGTTGATCAGCCCCATCTGGTGATTGGTATGTCTCACATATTTCCCCGCCCTCCACTGGTATGCTGAAGGGCCAGCTGCTTGGATTAGATGTGACAAATGGCCTGTTTCATGGAGATATCAGTCGATAGCTCTCCACCAACTGCTCTGGTGTGAGTTGTGTATGATAGTTTTTTTTTTTGGTCCTACCTTCCATGTCCTCTTTCGCCAACTTTATGCAGTGCTCCCATATCAACCTGTTTCCATTATTGTTGAGCTCTTCTACATGGAAAGAGCTATGACTCTCCACTCCTTCGTTTGCCAATACATCTGCCACCTTGTTACCATACCTTGTTACATGCGAGAGTAGGATGGTTGAAGGTCCTACTAGAATTCATTTGAGTTCTGTTAGTCGCCCTTCCCATCTCCAGTTATTTGAAACCTATGATGTAGAGGCACTGTGTTGGAGCCGACGAGCGATGTTGATAATTACTTGCGAGTCTCCTTCCACCACCAGTGGAGTTTTCCCCAATTGCAAGGCCCAACAAATACTGTTAATTAGGCCCTATAGCTCTGCCATATTATTCAATCTTGTTGCCAATTGATCCCCAGAGCATGCTGAGAATAATTCAATCCAAGTTCCTTAAGGCACCTTTGAAGTCTACTGGACCAAGGTTGCCTTTGGCCAGTCCATCAAAATTGATCTTGAAGGATCCTTTTGGCATTCGTATCCATGTTTTCGCACTGTTTACAAAATTTGGTGCCATTCTGGTGTGCACGTTGTTGACAGGTAATTCTCAAATCCCCATTTCATACAAACTATTTGTTTCATTCACTTCTGCTGTGAAGTATTCATGTGTCCATTAAATTAGAGTAATTGTTTCTTTGAGGTGGGCTTCTATGAGGGTCCATATTTACTCTGTTTTCCTGGTTTTGTTTTCAAATAATCGACTGTTACGGGTTTTCCATAGTTCCCACACTGTAAAACCTGGGAGAAGCTCCCACATTCTATTAACTATTTTGTTTTTGAATACCTTCATGGGCCATTCTGCTATAGTGACATCTGACCTTCCTCTATGTTGGTTATTTTTAAAAAAAATGGTTGCTCCTTTTTCCCAAATGGAGTTCGCCACCGAGCATTCATTTAGAAGATGGTTGATAGATTCGTTGTTTTCTTTGCACATGCAACATCTTGATGGCCCGTTGATTCCCCTAGTATATATGTTATCCCAAGTTAGTATGTGTTGTTTGAGTACGAGCCAACAAAAAGATGCCACCTTTGGCCACCAGCCTCCTCCCCAAATTTTGCCCCATTTGGATTCTGGTTCCAGATTATGAGTCCTTATCACAAAGGCTAGGGCCTCTTTGGGATTAAAATTACCTATGTTGGAGTAACCCCATCTGAGTTTGTTTGGACTATCGCTCCTAGATATTTTTTTGAAATTGAGCTCTTCAATGAAATCATCCATGTTTCCCCTGGGGCTTTAGATTGCCACCAATTCTTGTCTTTCCAAGACTTGAATATCTGGTCATTGTCTCTAGGATCCCAGAATTCTTCCACCGTGCTCAGAGGATGGTTCTAAAGAAAGGAGTTGAAAATAGGGGATTCCTCTCTGTTTGTTAAAACTGGTTCTTGGTTCCATGCATCGCTAGAAAATATCGCGGTTCTTCCATCTCGAAATTCCCAGAAATCGTGCTTCTGGACCAACCCCCTGTTTTGCTGTGCAGCTTTTCATATGCTAGATCCTAGTAGGTTTTCTCCATAACGAACCAAGGATTTCTTGGGCCATAGAGGGGCATATTTTAGGTGCCAAATTTTGGACCATGGTTCCTCTTCGTAATTGATCCATCTCCACCAAATTTTGGCACTCGTCAGCTTGTTGCTATCTAGAGGATCCCGTAGCCCCAGGTCCTCCACTACCTTAATAGTACATATGGTTTTCCAGTCCACCAATGGCCATTTCCTATGTCCATCCGATCCCCCCCATTGGAAATTTCGCTAGATATTTCTTATTTGTTTGATAACCAATTTCGGGGCAGCCAACATCGAGAAGAGATATAATGGCATAGCCCGGAGAACCAATTTCACAAGGATGAGTCTACTTGGAAATTTGAGAACTCTGAAGGTCCATAGACTGAGCTTCTATTTGATTTTATCCAGCAGTTCCTTCCATGAGATTTGTCTAATAGTTCATTCAGCAAGTAGTGCTCCCAAATATTTCAATGGGAGTTTGCCTTTCAAAAACTCCAGGATTCTGAGGATATTCCTTTTGGTAATTTTTGGGCTGTTGAAGAAGTAGGTTTGAGAATTTTCCTTGTTGATCTCTAAGCCACTAACTTCCATGAAGGTGTTTAGACTATCTTTAATGCCCTTGTCCTCCTGGATCGAGAAAGGACCCATGGACATATTATCATCCACAAACTATTGATGAGTTTGGGGATCCATCCCTGCCATTAGGGATAATCCTCATATCTTGTTCTCAATTCTTGTATTTTTAAGCAATCTTCCTAGTCCTTTAGCCGTGATGATGAAAAGGAAGGGAGAGAGGGGGTCCCCCTACCTTATTCCTCTAGAAGCATTGAAAGGGGTTGAAGGAGAGCCATTGACCAAGATCAAGAAGAAGGTCGGTGAAACCATGTTCATGACCCAGTTGGTCCAATCCTATGAAAATCCAAAAGCTTTGAGAATTCCTGCCAAAAAGTTCCAATTCAATTTGTCATAGGATTTTGATAGATCTAGTTTTAGCAGCATACCTAGAGTCCTTGAGGTTTTGAGAGAGTGAGTCGCTTCATGGACGAAAATAATGCCATCCAAGATCTTCCTTCCTTCCACAAACCCAACCTGTTTTGGGGAGATGATGAGGGGAAGCAGAGGGCGCAGATGATTGGCCATGACCTTAGAGATGATTTTGTAGATGACATTACATAGTGCAATCGATCTTAGTTTCCCTGGGTCCTCTGTTCCATTTTCTTTGGGGATGAGCATTAATAAATTTGAGTTAAGAGCTCTAAGAATTTTCCTGGTCCTCTAGGAATCTTCCACCAAGGCCCATATTTACTCCTTTAACCAGTCCCAACAAGCATGGAAAATTTTTGTAGTGAACCCATCTATGCCCCGTGCTTTATCCTTTTCCATTTGCTTGATAACCGTCTCAAATTTTGTCATATCTATGGGTTTTCCCAACATGTGATTGTGTTCCTCAATGATAAGCTTAGGAATATTTCTAAACACCTCCATTTGGGATTCTTCTTTGTCTCCTTCTAGCTCCTTCATCAAATTAGAAAAATAAGAGTTCAGAGTGGTTTCTAGTTCTTCTTTTGTTTCAGCTATATTCCCATCCTCTATTTTCAATCTGTCCATTCAATTCCCTTGGTGGTGTTGGATGGCCAATTTGTGAAAGAAGCTGGTACTACGTTCTCCCTCTTGAAGCCATTTGACTTTGGCTTTCTGGTTCCAATAGACTTCCTCCTGTTGTTCTCGTTGGCTAAATTCCTGTAATAGGATTTTTTCTTGGATCCATAGCTCCCCTGAGAATCCCATGCTTATCCCCTAAGCTTGGTTTAGTTGCATCTTACATTCTAGATCTTGTTTTTCTTGGAATATGTTACCAAAGGACTCCTTATTCCATTTTTTAATGTTATCTTTGAATAGTTTGAGTTTCTGTTGGAATTGGTACATTCGGGTGCTCCTGATGGGTGGGGATTCTTCCCACCATTCCCAAAGTTTCTCATGGAAATATGTTTGGAGGAGCCATAACTTGTCAAATCTGAATGGTCTACGTGTGTTTACCCCCACATTTTCCCATTCCAGGATGATTGGCCAGTGGTCCAAGTCTGCAGCTGGAAGTACCATTGCTCTTAACTTCCCACTTACCATCATGATGGATTCATAAATTAAAAAGCAATCAAGCTGACAGGCTATCCCTCTGTCTCCATCTTGTTTGTTGTTCCACATGAATATACCATTAGAATTTCTTACATCTATTAAATCAAGGTCATCAATTAATTAATTAAATTGAGCGCTTGTAGGGTTTAGGTTACATATACCACTTTTTTTCTCTTCAAGGTTCCTAATCAAGTTGAAATCTCCACCCAGGATCCACAGTTTGTCATCGGCAATCTCCTTGATATCGAAGAGTGAGTCCAAAAAGGACACTTTCTGCTCTGCCCTTGGGGGCCCGTATACATTGGTCATAAATCCTTTTATTCTGGTGCCTAAGATGTGGAAGTCTACTGAGAGTGAAAATGGAGTTGCTACAAAGCCTGAGAGGTAGACCTCCCGAGGGTTCCATGTTAGGATTATTAATCCTCCCTTGTCCAATTTGGTCATATGTCTAAATCAAGAGTCATGTCTAAATCGGGAGTCCATCTAGTCTATTTTTAGTCATTATCACCATTGGTTCCACTTGGCCTAATTGGGGCACATGTTTCAGTTACTAAAGTGTGGGGAACACTAATTAAGGCTTACTGCCATTGATTGCACTTAATTGCATCAGTTTAGGAGCCTCCTAGACCAATCCCTACAATTTAGGAACCACTGGGAGTGTCGAAACCAACCAAGGTTAGTTCAGTTCAGTTGATGACTACTTAAGCTAAGTTAGGAGTCAGTTACATTCAGTTCTAGTCCTCTACATTCAGTTAGCGCTAGGTTTACTTGACTGCACTTAGGAGGGGTGCATTTCGCTCCTACCACAGTCAGTTAGCCTTAGTCAAAATTGAATGTAACACATGAGTTGTGTTTTAGAGCTTCGATGAACTCCGGTTATGGTTTAGAAAAGGTCAATTAACTGTTGAGTCCTCCGATAGTGATTTAGATAAGGTCTTAGTTACCTACAGTCAAGTAGAGTCTATCAATTCAAATTTCCTCATGTGGATTCAAATTTCATGTGGCTATTAAAGCCATTGTACTTTATTGTAATTATTATCTGATTACTTTTTGATTAATGAAAGCATTCACAACTGCAAGCCATTTTTGCACTGTTTCATTCTTCAATTGTTGAGTAAATTATGTGATCTATTTGTGAGTTGTGTGTTTGTCTATAGATTTATGTGCTCAATTTAATATGGTATCAGAGCCTCGATGGATAAGACACCTCTCCTCCGCATATCTCCAGTTGGATCATTTTTTTGAGCAAATTGCTCCTTCCAGTACTTCACCAAAAGTGGAGAATTTACCACTTAATATCCCAAGTAAGGAAATTTTTTATCAAGATTGCTTGATCAACTGTGCTAGGTGTGAAGGAAATTCCAAAAGTGTAGACTGTCGACCTTACTTTGTATGTTTGATTGTGTGACATGTTATCAGCTTTTCTTACAGCATTCGCTACAAGCAACTCTTTCTTCTCACTGCATTCGCTACAGCAACTTAGTTCTTCTTACTGCATTCAAAATGGCTCATCCAGTAGAGCCTCTCACTCCCTTCAACTATCACCAGTGGAAGGAAGACATGATGGTAATGCTCCGCACCAAGCAGCTCTTCAAACTCATAGAAGAAACATAGGCAGTGCCATATTTAGATAAAGACAAAGAAAAGTAATGGAATAGGCTTGATGAAGCCCATGGACACTTTCTCTCCTTAGTCTCTAGAGATCTTCGATTCCACATCCAAGGATTGAAGACTCCCAAGGAGGTTTGGGACAAACTTGCCTCCTTATTTGATAAGCAGGATGAGATGAGGATCCATCAGCTAGAAAATGATCTGATCACTCTTAATCCATCCAACTTCGAATCACTGAATGAATTCTTCACAAAGTTCAAGAACTTGATATATCATTTGAAGTAATGCAAAGTGGAGAAGGATGAAGACCAGCTCATCCTTGCCATTATCACAAAGCTCAATGCAGAATACTCAGTCTTTGTATCCACCTTCCAAATAGTAAGGCTCACTACTCCAAATTGGAATATGCCCACTCTTAATGCCTTCATCCAATATCTTATTTTTGAGAATGATAAATTGATCCAAATGGGGATCATTCTATCTTCCAAAGATCTAGCTCTGGTTGCAAGAGGAGATAAGGTAGCGAATGACAAAGGGAAGCAAAGAGATGAGTCTCCTATGAAGAAAGAGTAGTCAAAAGAGCCTTCAGGTTTGAAGAGAAGCAAGAATGGAAAAGGCAAGGTCCTCTGCTCTTACTGTGGAAAGGGATTTCATTCAGAAAGATCCTGTATGAGAATACAACTTGATGAAATGGTTCTTCTTTTGAAGAAACATAACATTTATGTACCTACTAGTGCAAGGAAGGATGAATCTGAAGAAGAAGAAGATGAAGAATACCAAAGGAAGGCCATGCACTGAAGGCTTGCTGCACATCAACACATGTCTTCCTCATTGATTCTGGAGCTTCCAACCATATGACTGCATCTAGAGAATCATTCTCTTCTTTTCAGTCCTTTGATGGTCCTAGTATTCAGATGGGAAATAATAGTAAATTCCAAACAAAAGGGAAGGGATCGATCAAGCTTGAACATGGAATGTTCAAAGATGTGCTATTTGTTTCGTCCCTAGCTTCAAACCTGTTATTTGTCTGTCAGATGACCCATACTGGATCTCCAAAGCGAGTGATATTCAGTCCTGACTCAGTGGAGATCACATATATCTCTATTGGGAGTATCATAGAAAAGGGTACTGCAAATCATGCTTCAAAAGCATATGAGTTCTCACATTTCATGCCTCCTTCAAAACCAGTGCACTCTCAGCAACCACTTGCAAGGGAAGGTAAAATCATTGCATCTATTTCTTTTATAGCTTCTACTAGTATTGCAGATCCATCTTTATCAGTTTATGAGATTGAGATTCAGGGTGAATGAGATCTAGATTCAGTCCCTACTTCCAAAATGGAAGCTAGGAAGATGACTGGAAACTCTCCTGACACTCAGAAAGGAAAGACCCTTGAGCTATGCCATGCAATCTTACCTCCTTCAGAGAGATGCAATAGACTCCCTGTAAGATGCTATATGGAAAGGGCTCAGTCTCACTACATTCAGAAGAATGGCTATGATCATACACCTCTTCATTCAACAAGAGACAAAGGTTACATTCCTCCTTCCTTCCATCATCATTTTTGGAGAAGAAGGAGAATTCTACATGCCATGCCCCAGAATACCTGTGCACAACACACCATGCATGCTACTTCGCTACCTCACAGAGATGAATATTGCAGCAACATATTTTCAAGTTTTTCAAACTTGAGACCTGATTCTACCTACTTAGATAAAGGGGGGGTTTTTTCCCATGTGGTTTTTGCCCCAGCTCCTTGTATTAAGCAGTTACTTTATTTTACTTGATGTAATGGGTGACCTATGGTCTTAGTTACCAGGGCCCACTGATTGTCCAAGTTAGCATTCAGGGGGGGTGTTAGGATTATTAATCCTCCCTTGTCCAATTTGGTCATATGTCTAAATCAGGAGTCATGTCTAAATCGGGAGTCCATCCAGTCTATTTTTAGTCATTAGCACCATTGGGTCCACTTGGCCTAATTGGGGCACATGTTTCAGTTACTAAAGTGTGGGGAACACTAATTGAGGCTTACTGCCATTGATTGCACTTAATTGCATCAATTTAGGAGCCTCGTAGACCAATCCCTACAATTTAGGAACCGCTGGGAGTTCCGAAACCAACCAAGGTCAGTTCAGTTCAGTTGATGACTAGTTAAACTAAGTTAGGAGTCACTTACATTTATTTCTAGTCCTCTACATTCAGTTAGTGCTAGGTTTACTTGACTGCACTCAAGAGGGGTGCATTTCTCACCTACCACAATCAGTTAGCCTTAGTCAACACTGAATGTAACACTTGAGTTGTGTTTTAGAGCTCCGATGAACTCTGGTTATATTTAGACAAGGTCAGTTAACTATTGAGTCCTCTGATAGTGATTTAGACAAGGTCTTAGTTACCTACAGTCAAGTAGAGTCTATTAATTTGAATTTAATCATGTGGATTCGAATTTCATGTGGCTATTAAAGCCATTGTACGTCATTGTAATTATTATCTGATTACTTTTTTATTAATGAAAGCATTCACTGCTGCAAGCCATTTTTGCACTGTTTCATTCTTCAATTGCCAAGTAAATTGTGTGATCTATTTGTGAGTTGTGTGTTTGTCTACAGATCTATGTGCTCAATTTAATATTCCATAAGATTCCCATCCCTCCAGTTTCCCCTTTGGAATCAATCACAACTAAATCACATCCCTTCCATATTTTCTGGGCTATTCTTGTTAATTCTTTGCTTGAACACTTCTTTTCTTGCAGAAAGATGATCCCAAATTTTTCTTTTTCAATCCTTCTTATGAGAAGATGGATTTTCAGAGTGCTACTGAAGCCTCTAATGTCCCAGGATGTAATATGCATTAAGAACTTGTTAGGTAGAGGGTGAGAAGGAAACATCTATGGTTGTATACTTCCCTAAATCCACCACTTGTTCCCCTACAGCTTTTATTCTTTGAACATTTCTTGGCCTTCCCCACTTTTCTTTTTTTAATTTATTTTTTCCATCCGATTCATTAAGAGATTCTACAACTAATCCTAGATATTTCATGTTGTTATCCTGGATTATCTCCTTCTCCAGAAAGGAGACTTGCTGTGGGAGGATCTGGGCTGGGATCTTGTCAGAGTAGGCAGCTTCTAGTCCTTCCAGATCTAGATCACCTATCTCCATATCTTTCGTCTCTGGCTCAGGTAACTCTATGGATTTCTTGGCTATCTCTTGCTGTAGCTTATGGTGTTGATCTGTAGGTGACTTGGCTGTCTCCTGCTGCTTTAAAGTTATCCCCATCTCCTTCTCCCAGTTTTCTTTAGTCTGGTCACTATACTGGGTTTCTTTATTGCTTTCCTTGTTCTTCTTTGTTTGTTGGGTTTCTTTGCTACTTGTCTTATCATCTTGGAGAATCTCATACCTATTCTGAGTTTGCACCCTTTTGTTAATCTCTGGTCCTGAGGTCTTTCTTTCTTATTATTGTTTTGGGTTTTGGTGAACCCATCAACATCTTGATTTTCCTGATCTTTCTTGATTTTGCAGAAAGTCCTAGAATAGGTGTTCATGCTCATGACATATTCTGCATCTGAATGAGATCTATTCATAGTCTATTGCCTGGAACCATTCTTCATCCTCCCAGGATAACTCGATTCCATCTGGTATATCTCGAGAAATGTCAAGGTAGATACATATTCGGGCATAGGAGATATACTTCCGTTGTTGTGTTTTCTCTAAGACTTTGATGATGTTCCCTAGCATATTTCCTATATCCATTAGAATTTCTTCCTTCCAGTACTCCGTTGGGAGAGAGTACATTCTTATCCATACCGGAACAATCGTGAGGTTTTCTTTATCGGGGTTGAATATATCTTTCCATGGCCTGAGGAAGAGTCCTGCCGAGTTATAGAAATATGGACCATTCTCAAAAATTATTGTTCTATCTTCTTCATTAAAGAATATTATTATGAAGAATCTTTTTTCTCCTAGCTGAAGGTCGTAGTGTCTTTGGAGTTTCCATGTGGTGTTTATCCACCATACCAGGGTCTTTTCTATGGGCCAAATCCCCACAAACTTGGCTATGAGTGCACATTCTTTCATGTATTGAATGTCTTCCCTAATTCTTTCTGATTTAATTTTGAGCTTTGGGACTGTCTTGGATTTTGGGACACACTGTCCAGTCCTTCTTGTTTCCTCTTTCTTGATCCCACTAGATCCTTCCCCATCTATATGTGGATCAAATGGTCTTGCTATTCCTTTTAATTTCTCAATTTCCATGTCTGATATCAAAGTGGGAATTACTGTTCCCTCCTCTGAGGGCATGTTCCTCCCACATTCCCTCTCCCCACGGGGAGGAGCAGGAACCATCCTAGGCTAACCCCAACCAACCTACAGAGTTGCTGCTCCACTGCTGGTATGCCGTAAAAACCTTTCACCTTGGTAACCAAACCCCCAACCTCGCATCAAGTTGCAGAGCATTTTTTTTCTCATAGACTCATCGAAAGTTTTGCTATGTTATTAGGTAAGGAATATTTTACTTTTAGGGGCAACGAGATCCTATACACTTGCTGGGTAGGAGAGAAACCAAGAAAGGGCTTGTCCAAACTGAATAAGCTGGTCAAAATCGAGAGTCGTTTCCCCACCCCAACCCATGAATTCTAGAAACTGTGGTGGCAACAAAACATATGGCAGGAGACCTACATATTGAATCCTAGAATCATATAGAGGGTAAAAGAAAAAATAGATTAATATTGGTTATTAGTCATCTTCCTGAATCATATTTGAATAGTCCAATTATGATTCAAGACAAGAAGATATGATCCCTAGAAATTCCAGTATCTGTTGATTTGTAGACCTCAACCCCAATTATGACCATTATTAGTTACCACCCCACTTATGTCCATGATTAGTTTCCAACATCCTTTAGTGACAAGGTGCTAGATCATGTTGCAGGACATAAATAACACTTAATCCTTATAGTTGGATTATTGCGGTACAAATAAATATGTATTANTAGGACATGTTGTCTTCATGAAAGTGTATTGGTTGATCCTGCTAAGATCATTGTCACTAGTAACTTAATCCACCCACTAATGTCCATATCTTGCAACTAAATATTGGGTAAATTGGGTATTATTGACAGTTCATCAATGGAAATGCTACTATTAAGAAGACTATGGAGTAATTGAAGAATGAAACAGATAAAAACAAAGAATGTATTTGTACAAGGAGTGTGAAGCATCCTTAACATCCTAAAAAATAAACTAGTAATTATGGAAATTTTATT
>LPNX011194264.1:43713-92838 GCA_001517045.1 Pseudotsuga menziesii | reverse complement strand
TTCCCTAAGTGGATGGTTGAATTCCATGTACATGCCAATGTTTCAATTATCATTTGGAGAGGTATCCATGCACAACCTAGAGAATCAATCTTATTTCATAAATCTTACTTTAATAGAAATACGTTGACTCGATACAAGTGAAACTATGTCAGTACTAAAGTGGAAGGCCTAGCCATGGTATACATGCTCCATATGTTTGAGCATTATTTGTTAGGTGGGTATTTTAAATTCTTCATAGATCATTGAACTATGAAGTTAATAAAAATATGTTGGGAGGTCATATCTAAATATGGTGACTCTTATTTTAGGAATCTGACTTTGAGGTTAACTATCTCTATCTACAACATCATAGATAAGCACGAGTAAGAACTATTGTAAACATGCTATTTCAATAAGGAGAATGTGAACACCATAAATTAATGGGAACAAGAAGAAGGATCAAGCTAAGTAATGAGTACAAAGCTTACTACTAATACTTACAGTAAATGTATTAGCTACGTAATATCCATAATGTATAAGCATATTGTACAATGATCTAAATATCTCTACTAGAAGAACCCTAGTTATATCAGTATTCTATGTAAGTTCTTATAAAAAATACAAAGCATAGTTTTTTAGGCTGATCAGGACCAGGTATGTCCCTTTGTGTCCACCATATTTTAGAGGCTGATTCGGACTAGGTATGTCCCTTCGTGTGCACCATATTTTTGAGGCTGATCCGGACCATATCCAATATTAGATGCTTACTAGAACTACTCAGTAAGACTGAAAATAACAATCCTAGGTGGAAGACTGTAATATCCCAAACTAAATCTGGTATAGATTATTGTGATTGTTCTTGTGTTTTGGTTGATGACTCCTGACACTTCTATGATCAATGCATTCCTTAACCTTTGTTTTGTTTGTAAATGAGGGTGTAATGTTTGAATAGGGTTTATTATTAGAAACTTTCACAACACAATTAAGGGTTCCTTATCATACTAGACTTGCTGATATCTATACTCAGTAATGATCTTTATTTGTATCCAATATCAGACTTAACCCAGAGATTCAAAAAAATTGCAATATATATCCATAAATAATAGTAGCATAGAAATAATGTAAATTCAGGAAATTATCAGATCTGATCTGAGAAGTACCTTGGACAAAAATAACTGAGATGGCAGTCTTTTAAGCCTTCACATAGTTGAATTATAGATGGCTATACAACTACTTTTAGTGATCAAGGTGATGCCCAAATTCTGAAGATAACGAATGCCTAAGAATGTCCCAGCTATGCAAATAATTAATTTCCTAGATTGATGGTTCACACCGTCTCAAATAGTGATAAGGGTGTATTTCTTGATGGCTGTAGTAACCTGATATAAACACGCAGATTTATAAATATGCTTCAACAAAATGGAATCTTTGAGTACCATGCTCAGATAGGAGCACCTTCCACGTGTTGATCCCTTCCTTCTTATGTGCATGCAGATCTCAAATAATAATGGAAAGTCAAACTCTAAGGGTTGTAGCACTTTGATGTAGAAATGCAGACGATGAATAGGCCCCAATGGAAGTGGGTTTACTTGAGAGCTATGCACATATTGGAGGAAGGGCATCCAAATAGACTGATGACACCTCTCTTGAGTGCATTCAACCCTTAAATATGTGAACACAATATCTTTAGTACTCTCTCCTTCTTATCTAGGGAAATTTAAGTGAGCCTTTGTTGCGTTATTGCCTTCCTATATAGATCACGCTTATTAAACATGACGAGTTCCCTTGTGATAATCCTCTGCTCACTGGTAACTTGTTTCCAATAGAATGAACCCTTGCCCACAGTAAATCCCTACCCTGTTCTTTGAGGAGGAATGGATGGAGATAACCACTATTTCAGTATACAATTCAGCAGTAGCAATATAGAGGAAGATTGTTTCCCATAACTTGGTGGAGACCCCCCTTTCTCAACAATGATAGGATTGCTTCCATGATTAATGAATGAATACGCCCAACTATAAACTTTAAGGAAGCTCCAAAAATGCCCTAAACACAATGAATATCTGATGCAATGAAGTACACAATGGTGAATTTGTATGATTCACCCTAGCAATTGGTTACGTTGTATAGATTTCGCCACCGGATCCAATTAGGTCAAGAAAATCTGCCCTAAACCCTAAGTATCTCACTGAGCTCCCAAAACGTGTTTCCAAAAGATGAATGATAACAATGATACCCTTTGGTTCAACTAACCTTCTTATATAGCTTTTAGGGTTTGAGTGTCAATTTTAGGGTTTGCATGCATGCCACTTTTAGGGTTTGCATGCATGCCACTTTTAGGGTTTGCATGCATGCCACTTTAAGGGTATGCATGTCACTTTAGGGTTTCAATGCATGTCACTTTTAGGGTTTGCATGCATGTCATTTTTAGGGTTTGCATGCATGTCACTTTTAGGAACATTTCGAAGATAGTGGCAAGACTAGTAGAAAAAAATACTCTTGAAACTCAAATAGAAAATAGTAATCTTGGGCGTAAGCCACAGTGGCAAGATGAGTAGAAATAAATACTCTAGAAGCTCATGTTTTTGGTAGCTGACCAATTTATCTAATTTAATATTTAAAGGAATTTAGTTAGTTTTTTGTGATATTAGGTAATTTTTCCCCTAAATGTTTCTCACTTTTCTTTTCCAGGTAACATATTTGGGAGGGAACCTCCTGGGCAGTTCCTCACATTCCAAGGATGGTACCTAGGGTAAACCCTAGATTGTTCAAGGCACAAGGCCATGTTAAAAACTCATGAATATATTATGTATAGCTAATCAACATTTAACTCACTAAGAGGAAACATGTCAAAAAGTGGGATTTGAACTTCGGTGGGGAGGGTAACAACTTTTTCGGACACCACTTTTGTCCTATAATTTTGAAGAATAGGGGAATGTATCTAACAAAATGTCCAATGATTTTATAGTCTGGTTTTGTGCTCATTTTTTCAAAGAAGGAAAAGAGATGTCCAAGGAATCCTCTCTTATCCCAAGTAAGATGTGTTTCTTAATCAACAACATAATTTTATAGGGCTGCCAAATGAAGACCATGTGATGTCTTTCACTCTAGTTTGAGATGAATAACCATTCTTGGGGACTGAATTTGGTGTCATGATGTTCATTTGGTGAGGTATACCATTAGATGTGTATCTTGCAGCCCCATTAAATATGTCACTCGAGGAATCATTGTATTAAAAAATTTCTATTCAATCAATGAAGTACACAATGGTGAATCTGTATGATTCACCCTAGCAATTGGTTTGGTTGTATAGATTTCTCCATTGAATCCAATTAGGTCAAGGAAATCTTCCCTAAACCCTAAGTAGCTCACCGAGCTCACAAAACGTGTTTCCAAAAGATGAATAATAACAATGACACCCTTTTTGTTCAACTAACCTTCTTATATAGATTTTAGGGTTTGCATGTCAATTTTAGGGTTTGCATGCATGTCACTTTTAGGGTTTGCATGCATGTCACTTTTAGGGTTTGAATGCATTTCACTTTTAGGGTTTGCATGCATGTCACTTTTAGGAGCATTTCAAAGACTTTGGAAAGACAAGTAGGAAAAAAAAGCTCTTGAAACTCAAGTAGAAAATAGTAATATTGGGTGTAAGCCACAATGGGAAGATGAGAAGAAATAAATACTCTTGAAGATCATGTTTTTGGTAGATGACCGATTTATCTAATTTAATATTTAAAGGAATTTAGGTATTTTTTGTGATAGTAGATAATTTGTCCCCTTAATGTTTCTCATTTTTTTTCCAGGTAACATATTTGGGAGGAAACCTCTTGGGTGGTTCCTCTCATTCCAAGGATGGCAGCCAGGGTAAACCCTAGATTGTTCAGGGCACAAGGCCATTTTAACAAATCATGAATAGATTATGTATAGCTAATCAACATTCAACTCACTAAAAGGAAACATGTCAGAAAGTGGGATTTGAACTCTGGTGGGGAGGGTAACAACTTTTTTGGCCAACCACTTGAGCTGTACCGAATTGACTCCCTAAATGTTTCTTTTGCCAAAACAAGACTGTATAAAATTGATACATCTTTTTGAATTTTACAATCTTATTTTTTATCTAAAAAAAAGAGTGCTCTTTCACTTTGTTGTTATCAAATCTTCTTAACCAGGTCAATATCAATAGAAAGAAAAATATCCCAATAAGTGCTACAAATCCACTGCTTCCCCCATTCAATGAGCAATAATGAGCGACCAAAACAATTTACCAAGGACTGGTTGGAAGGTGTGGTTGATCTATTGTTAAAAGAGAAATCTTAATGTCAAAGAAATATGTCTTAAAAAGGTTGAAATTTTTTATCAATAAGGAGTCAATTTGGCCGAAATTTTTGAGAAATAAGGCCTATTGGGTTGAAATTTTAGATCTAATTTATGTCCAAACATGTCAACATTTTAGATCTTAAGTATGAAATTGGATTAAATATCAAATCTTAAGGCTCAAATAGGCCTAAATGTCTAAGCTTAAGGTCCTAAGGGCCAACATTTTAGAGCCTAAGGCCTCTAAGGGCCTCTAAGGGAAAAGTTGTTTCATTGTTTGTATTCCCATGAAATCCTTCCCAAATATGTTGCAGCTGAAATTGCTTTTCATGAGTGCATGTGCTTTAATGTCCCATTCTTCGTTAATAGGCAATGCATATGGAGCCTTCCCCTAGCCACCTATCCTACTTACGATTGTCATGGGAAATGGGGGAAGTGTGATCTAAAAGGTCAATGCCACCTACATCTTGGGATTCATTTGAAAATCCTTATTATACCATGATGTTATTTGAAGCATGTCATGAATGTATCATTTATGATTGCATAGAGTACTTGATTCTTTCGACTTTGATTGCAAAAAAAACCTTTTGTTCTTTTCTTTCCAGATTTCCCAAGCCAATACATGTAATTGGAGTTTCCACAATCTGTTGAGAATGGAATTATCAAATGGATTAAGGACCCAATTGATTATGGCTAGGGCATGGTTCCCTTTAACATGATAAGTTCTTTCAATGGAACGCCACTTTTGTCCAATAATTTTGAAGAATAGGGGCATGTATCTAACAAAATGTCCAATGATTTCATAGTGTGGTTTTGTGCTCATTTTTTCAAAGAAGGAAAAGAGATGTCCAAGAAAGCCTCTCTTATCCCAAGTAAGATGTGTTTCTTAATCAACAACATAATTTTATAGGGATTCGAAATGAAGACCACGTGATGTTTTTCACTCTATTTTGGGATGCATAACCATCCTTGGGGACTGAATTTTCTGTCATGATGTTCATTTGGCGAGGTCTACCATTAGATTTTTATCTTGCAGGCCCATTAAATATGTCACTCGAGGAATCATTGTATTCAAAAATTCCTATTCAATAAATTATGTGTTCTTGTTATAATGGTGCTTCTTCCTCCTCATGAACCATGTACACCGAAATATCTTCTAGATTTCCTATATTTGTTTTCCAGTTGTTTACTTTTCCCTCTACTGGTTGTAAGAATTAAGGTCCCATATTCCTAACCAAGGGGAAAATTGTCTTGTACTTATTAGTTGTTAGATGAGGCTTGAGATGGAGGAGGCACACCATGAATTATTGGACCAAATTGATGAGAGATAAGGGAGAGGGGGGTAAAGGTTGAGAGAATGTTGTTCTTTCTAACTAGGGTTGTTCCAGATTTGGGAATACTTGAGCCACAACCTTTAAGGGATCATATTTTACTTTTTCAATTGTTAATCTAAAATATATTTATCTTCTTTGACATGTTTTGACTTGATTTTAATGTGAGAATTTCTCATCATGCACAGGTGCACAATGTTAAATTTGGTAAATTCAAATTTGACATGTTTTTTAATCTGTGGAAAATTCTTATCATGCACAGCTTCATAGCTTCAAGGTGAAGCAAAATTGGCTACTATACAACGACAGACCCAGAGGTCATCGTCTGGTAAATTTCATTGTTATTCAATTGATAGTCAAGTATATATAAAAATAAATCTTCTTTTACACATCTAAATCTAAGATCTTGTTGTGCCCAGGTGGTGGCTCTTAGCATGATAGACGTCTGTCTAAGGGGTCTACAGGGGCAAGTGGACAAACATAGAGGAAGCGTGTAGTGTCTTGTTCTTCAAATACGCCATTTCTAAGTAGAGAAATTGTTTACATTGAAATTTTCACTACAATTCTTATTTGACATGTTTTTTAATCTGTGGAAAATTCTTATCATGCACAGTTTCACAGATTCAAGGTGAAGCAAACTTGGCTACTATGTAGTGACAGACCTAGAGGGCATCGTCAGGTAAATTTCATTGTTATTCAATTCATAGTCAAGTATATATAAAAATAAATCTTCTTTTACACATCTAAATCTAAGATCTTGTTGTTCCCAGGTGGTGTCTCTTAGCATGACAGACGTCTGTCTTAGGGGTCTACAGGGGCTAGTGGACAAACACAGAGGACATGTGTAGTGTCTTATTCTTTAGATACACCATTTCCAGGTAGAGAAATTGTTTACATGTACATTTTCACTAGAATCCTTATTTGACATGTTTTTAATCTATGGAAAATTCTTATCATGCACAGCTTTAGGGTGAAGCAAACTTGGCTACTATGCAGCGACAGACCCAGAGGTCATCTTCAGGTAAATTTCATTGTTATTCAATTCATATTCAAGTATATATATAAAAATAAATCTTCTTTTACACATCTAAATCTAAGATCTTGTTGTGCCTAGGTGGTGGCTCTCAGCATGACAGACGTCTGTCTGAGGGGTCTATAGGGGCTGGTGGACGAACATATAGGATGCCATTTCTAGGTAGATATTGTTTTCATACATTCTGAATATCTAATTCTTGTTTGGCATGTTTTTTAATACGTGGAAAACTCTTATCATGCACAGCTTTACAGCTTCATCCTGAAGCAATTTTGGCTACTATGCAACCACACTAACTGAGGTCATCGTTAGGTAAATTCAATTATTATTTAATTCATACTCAAGTCTATATAAACATAAATATTATTTTACACATATTTCTAAGATCTTATTACATGCACAGGTGGCGGCTTTGAGCATGACGGACGTATGTTTGAGGGGTCTACAGGGGCCGATGGAAAAACACATAGGACACACTTAGTGTCTTATTTGTCAGATATGCCATCACTGGGTAGAGGTTGTTTACATGCACATTATGACTAGAATTCTTGTTTGACATGGTTTTTTTATTTGTGAAATATTAGATGATTTTTCTTGTTAACTTACATGTGATTGCCAATTTTTGGTTTTGTACAGGGGATTATGGACATTCTAATAACAATGATGGGGCACAAGAGGATGCATCAGGTATTTCTAATGAACACATTTTATTTAAATGTGTATGATTTGATTGAAAAATTATATATATAGATTTTATTATTTGCACAAGCATTTTACTTCTTACTGGGTTTGCTTCTTAAATCCACCTCCTGAGACAAGGAGATGTCGTCAGGTGCATAAGTCTACTCAAAATAAAATATATGATCCTCTTTACAGTCATCCTAAAGATGCTCCTAAGGAGACTCCTTGGGAAGACAACATCACTATGCAGACTGTGGAAGAGATGAGTGAGCATTCCTCGAGATTGCAGGTAGAACTTGATTCTTCAAATCTCTCTTTTGGTACTCAACAATGTCTCTAGATTGTTTTGCACAATCTGAATAGTTTGATCGAGACATATCTGGGGGTTGGACCATCAACCCATATTTTTCATGATATGATGCATAGGAGGAGATTTTCAGTGATGGGTCGCCACAAGTTTGAAGAAGTAAAGAAATTTGTCACAAAAGAAATGGTCTTTTCATGTTATGACTTGCGGCCTAAAGACAAAAAAGTCTAAAGATCACAATATTCAATGATCCAATGATTGCACCACATATTTATTCGAGGTTCCTGTGTGCATATGGGAAGTTCCCAAATAATTATGAGGTTCCTCAGTATTTTGTTAAGATGCTAATTGCAGATTTCTAGTTGAACATGGACCCCGACTATACAGATACGGGATCCAGTTTTTATGGTGCTGGAAAAGGTCCTACATATAAATGACCAGATGCAAGACAAGATGTTCATTAGAGGCGTTTGATTCCTCAGTTAGTACAACCACATCCTAGAGTCATAGCTTTACCAAAGGAGTTGGAAACAACATCCCAATTAGAAATAGGGGCAAGGGAAGAGATAAGATATCGTGTTGGGCTTGCATTAGAAGGGGTGGAAATCGGCCTACATAGTATTTCATTTGCATCCAGTATGGATGCAGGCTCATTTGATTATTATTCTGATGATCACTTGAAAAGTATGAGTCGATTAGAGCTTGAGCAGTATGAAACATACTATAGAGACAATTATAGGCGAGTCGTTGCTCGACCAAATGAAAACAGGGGCATGGTACGTAAGTATGCTATAATATATGAAATTTAATATATGAAATATAATGTTTTTCATATATGAAATTTATGCAGTATACCAAATTCATTAATGATGACAACATTGATGATACGCATTTCTTTAACCCGGAAGAAACAAAGGCTAGTGGCACAAATATATATGTTGAGGAAATTCTAGTTTCACAATTTCCACCCACAATGCAGGTATGGATATTTATTTTTGTTAATATTTAATTACTTTTGGTATATTTTGTCCCCAAACTTGTATATATATATATACATATATTGACTTTCATTTTGGCTTTTCATCCCACAGAAAACCAGGAGCCATTGGTGTTTCGGTCCGAAGGTTTAGATTGATTTGCTCTAGTTGAAAATCAATAGTGCTCCACATTTATTGTATGTACTTTTCATTGTATTGAGCTATTAGTAGTTCATTGTTTTCTTGTCCTTCACACTTGGCATATTGGGAACACGTATTCATGTAGTTAGTTGGTGATTTGACCTATTCCCATTGTTTCTTGCTCATGGGGGTTTCACATGTAGTCTTCTTCACTCATGCGCTAGCATTGGATAATGTTTTGAGCCCACACGTGTGGACACTTTGAGCTGGTATGCACTATTTTATGACAGTTGGCTGTTAGCATAGTTTTTGGGCTTAGATGATAAGGAAACTCTCTCTTCCCTTGATCTAGATGGTTGGTGTGACAACATTATGGAGTTGAAGGCCTTCTTTCACACTTTAGACTTTCATCATGTCTTTAGAGAACACAATAAGAGGGCATACAGTATATCGAAGGAAGTGCTCCCCATGGTTGAAGGCCTACTTTCCTTCAATGAAAATTATGAGGAAATAGCTATTGGGGAAGATAAGCTACAACTCTTCTAGAGCAGAGCTTGTACCTCCTACTCTTCAACCTTTTGGTTACTTTATTTTCAAGTATGGATGATTGAGTATTTTAGCATCATATTGGATTCCTTAAGGAGGACACTATTTCTCCTATGAGCATATTGATATTAGGACACTTCCCCGAGCACTTCCTTGGATATACTGAACTGGGCTCTTTATGTTTCCTCCTTAGACATGTATGGATGATCTATGTTGTAAAAGTTGGTTGAGGAGAAAAGTATCGTACCATCCATTTGGATGTTCCCCTTACACAATGATGAAAAAAGTATTTATTAAACTATGTACCTTGAGAGAGAGAAAAGTCATTGGTCTTGTTGGTCCTAATTGAATGTTTGTCCACTTTTATGGTTTACTTTGATCTTGTGGTTGTTGACTCATGGTCATATTATTACTTGGTCCTAGGGTTATATCACCATCTTCTCAGCCTTTTATCTCACTGGGATCTCTTCTATCGTCGGTTTCTCCAGCAGGGGTTATCTCCTCTGTGATCTGATTTTATCCTCTTGCCTACGGGTTTGTCTCTCGGGTTTTCCTCTGTGATTTCACTCCAAGATTTTACCTTTGCGTCTTGTTCATTTCATGAGATTAGTTTTACCTCTGTGAATTGTTCATTCACAATCTGTGATTTGTTCATTCAAACTCTGAGTTTTACCTCTGCAATTTATTCTTTCTTCATGGGTTGAGCTTGATCTCTGTATTTTCTTTATTTACATCTCATCTTGTAAAGTGAG
Organism: Pseudotsuga menziesii; assembly: GCA_001517045.1. Taxonomy (NCBI): domain Eukaryota; kingdom Viridiplantae; phylum Streptophyta; class Pinopsida; order Pinales; family Pinaceae; genus Pseudotsuga; species Pseudotsuga menziesii. Next base: position 82,774 of record LPNX011194264.1, on the reverse strand, counting down.
TCTCTGCATCTTTCTCAGCTGCTTACCTCACAATTTTTCTCAGTGTGAGTCTCTGCATTTTTCTAAGTCACTTACCTCATGATTTTCTCAGCATTAGTTCTTATGGGTTTTTCCTGTGTGTTGGGTTCTATCCATGGAGTGACCGTGAGGTTACTCTTCAAGTGTGGACTGTGAGTTACTCAACATGACTGTCATAGGGTATCAGTATGACTGAATTACTCAAGCCTGTGCTTTTGATTGAAACCTCTCTTTCTATTGACTAAGAGTCTAAAGTCACTTTCAGTCTGCTTTAACCCTCTCTCAAGGTATGTATATGGTTTACCCTGTTTGGCTTGTCCCTTCGGTGACAAGATCAAACTCATAATTATATGAGTATAAGGTGGATTCAAATAATGGTTTTGATTCCTTAATGTCGTATCTCCTGCACTTTATTTATTCATTCTTGTACATGAAATACGGTATGACATCTCAATGACCAACCTTAGCGCAGTGACCAGCAGAGCGTTAAAATTAACGCAGTGACCAACTGCGGCGTTAAGTTGAAAGAGATGAAAATTTGTAATTTTTTTTTGGGTTTAGTGAACAAATATTTGTTAATCCAGGACTTTGCACATGCTTATATGCCAGCTTTTGACCATTGTGCCTCGTCAATTTAAAAACAAAATCTTTGATTTTAATATGCTATCCATTTGTTTAATGACGTATCTTGTTAAATATTTTATTGTTTGCTATATGAAAATTGGAAATTATTATTTTGGTTGGTGAACTAATCACTAATAATCTAGGACTTGCACTATCCCAAGCCACAACAAAGATATATTTCTGATATATTTTTAATAGACAATTGCAAAATTTGTGAGGTAAGAGTTCTATCTATAATTTCATGTAGTGGAACTTGTTTTGAAATTGAAGGCAAACATGAATTTTGAGGTACATATTCTATCTTTGTTCTCATATATTTGCTATTTTTATTAAAGGGCTTTATTCTTTCCAATTTTTTTTTATTTGAGTATAGAGCTTTTTTATGGTCTTTGATTTATTCCTGTGTAATTGCTCGTGTAAATTTAAATCCATATTAATACCTTTAACCATTGGTTTTAATGTCATGGTTATGTTATGTAGCATTTTACAAGGTTGAGACTTCAATCCTCATTTTTTTCTTGTCTATTTTGGCCAATCCTTGAAACCTAAAAGGGCATGGACTCAAGTTTTATCTGGTGCATTCATGGCAATTTTCTTGAAATTCTGGATAACACTAATTTTTATTGTGTTTAGTTTCTTGTTGTTTTGGTCATGCGATTGGATGGAAAATTCTCTTAGAAATTTGCAAGTAATAATGTTTTGAATGATCTCTACAACAATAGTAAAATAAAAAAGCACACAGGCAGATTTTTCACTGACAGGTATAGCAATCTTCTTTGCAACAAGTGACTGCTTTTTCTTTGAATTAAAATGATCCAAGTAATTTGCAGTGCATAAAAATCACTTCAAGACTGTTGATGTCAAGAAATTCACTACCATGAAGGTCATATCGTTTGTCAAGCCAATCATCAAACCAATTCATTATTGGTATTTTTTGTCATCAAGGTTTTGCCTATGTCAATGCACTGTTGATTGCTCATATACAAGAATTCAAGAATCTTTTCATACCAAGACTTCAAGAATGTTTTTGGTTCTTCTTGTCCACATAAACTTATCTTAGCTTCTACTCCAAAATTAGAACACCCACGACTTCGATTGAACACTGCTGGTCACTTTGGTTGAACACTACTAGTCACATTCATTGTATGTACTTTTCATATGTAATTTTAATTATTTATTCATCAAATAATATTTTTAGTATGTAAGTTTCCGTGGTGAGTTAGGTTGATGTAGGTTTTTTCTGGAAATTCCGTAGTAGTCATTTTTAAGTCAACGTTTCAATTCTGAATCAGGAACCATCATGCGGAATTTCTGGAAAAACCCTACATCAAATAATATTTTATTTCCAAGATTTACTTATTAAGTATAGAATCCTACTTGTCTCATTTATGTCTGTTTTATCATTTAATAACTTTAAATGATATTGCTCAGTCATTAAGTGATCCCCATCCATGTCTTCATGCATGTGATGTCCCAAGTTTGGTGTGCAGACCTGAACACTTTAATTCTGTAATTTTACTTCAAATTTCTGAACTTGAATTGGTTCACACAGAGGCTTCTCGGATTGGGCAAAACAAGGGTTTCTTTTTGGAAATTTTGCAGAGGACAAGAGTGATCAGTGGGAAGAAAACAAATAGATGTCAGACATGGAATTTCCTCTCCCCTAACACATTTAGATCTAGTGCCATTTAGGGTTCATATTTTGCACTGCGGAAACCTACTACCACTCTTCCAGGCAGCCAAACCGTGAAACTAAGGAGAGTAGTTCGGTTTGTATCAACCAGAGGATTTTGGAAACTTGTAGAGGTTTGTTCCAGTTTTAATGTAACATAAAAAATTATTCAGATAGTTTTCTGAGGTTTTGGAAATTTTTATTTGAGTTTTGGGTGAATTTGGGGATTTCTGGTAGTTTTGGTCAAGGGAAACCCTATGTAGAGTAGGATAAAAAAAGGTGGTACAAAAAAGAAGAAGTTCTAGAGATGGATATGGGAAGGTATTCCTTTTATTAACCCACAGGAACCAACAGAGCTCAGTTTGAGCTTACAGAACTTGTTTTACATCAGGTTTAGTAAAATTAGTTATTAAAAGCTAGTAATCTAGCTAGGGTCTTAAAAAAACTATTAAATCAGCTTAAATACATTTGTATAAAAAATGATATTTATAAAAGAGATAAATATGATATATATAAACATAAATACTTATCTCAATCACTTCCCCATCATAGAATATTTATTACATCACTCATATTCACTCAATCCCCCCATGCATTGATAAAATATGCCCTTTTTATGAAACTGAGACAATATTCTTTAGGTTTTGAGATATATCGACCTGATAAATGTAATTTTAATAATATAATGACACTATAGAACATATATTACATTATCTACTAACCATTACAAATATGCTTCCAAAATGAAGGGGCAGGAGGCCCGAATCATGACCAACAAGGGGATGTGAGCATAAGTGAAGCATGGGATTCACTGGAGCTCGACTTGAACTTGATGGAGGCTGTAATATACTTCTGTAATAAGATTCATTGGCTGACATTAGCACTCCATAGACCTGCAATAGATAGAAAGGGATATGGAAGAGAAGGGACTGAGGGGTTTAGGGATCATCACCCAATGGTCTGAGGCACAACACTCAGAGAGTATGCTCACATAGCATAAACATAATATCAAATCATACAAACTAAATAATGGATTTGGAATACTTCTTTTATAGAATTGATGTTGACCTATTGAGAAAGTTACTTGGCTTGGTGACCTGTGAGAACAGGTCACCCATGAGTGGACATACTTTCCCTTCTTTTCGTTTCTTTGCCTTATTTTTCCTCTTTGTCTAACTTTCCTTCTTTTCATACTTTCCTACTTTTCCTATTTTCTCCTGATTTCTGGATTTATGCTGCTTTTCCTGAAATATTTCTCTTTTCTCATTTTTGGAAACATTTTTGGACTCTAGTGCTTACTTGAATTGGAAAGTTTATTTCCACATAATTTAATTGCATAATTAATAAAATGATGAAATTGAATTAAATACATGGATCAAAATAATTATTAGCAATATTTTTCCTAGGAATAATAATTAATGTCCATTTGAGCCCCTAGGAATTTCATCATGGTCAACACTTCTAATGTCCCAAAATATGGGGACATGACAGTCCTCCTCTCCCAAATCTACTTGTCCTCAAGCAGAAGCACTCTAGAGTGCTGCAATTTTGTTCATCATGTAGGAGAACTAGAGAATGAATCCATTGTGCAAAAAGGTTGACTTTATCCATCAAGCAAGCCTATAATTTTTCTCCAAAACAATCAATGCCAGGGTCCCATTGCTTGCATTGCACCCCCTTTAGTGATACTGCCTTCCCACACAACTTATCAGCCAAATTTACATCTGGATCCCATTTCCTCAACTGTAAGTATCCAAACATTAGAATCCACCATACAAATTTATCATCATAGGAAATGACATTCATGCTGTGGAAATCATATGACTGCACTAAAAAATGGAAATTCTCAATGCAAAGTTGGAAATCTATGAGGTTTCCCCACCCAACATAAAGTTCCTTATGTGCTTGATGCACATCAACATTGAATCACACAATGATGTTACTGAAAATACATAGGTGTGAGTCCCATGTACAACCCCAATGAGTATAGGAATCATACAAGAACAAGGATGCCCAAGCTACTCACAATAAGATGATGCATCACAATTATCTCCAAAAATGCAAGCAGGAAAAACAAATAAGTGTCCATTTATCCCACCGGATAAGGTACTGACACTCCTACTAAAAGGTCCATGTGAACACTTCCAATGGCTCAACTCTCTGCCAATGGTCAAAGAATGCAAGCATCTATCCAACTATTTGCAATATATTTTCCTCAACAACTTCTCTTGGCAGTTTGTTTGCTTATCTACCTTCCACTGATCATGTGCGGAAAGTTTTCTACAAGAAGACTCCATGTGTGACATGTCATCTTCCACCCAATCCACATGTGGTTGAATGGCATCAAGTGACATCCATATGTGCCTATGTGGCTGATGGGAGGGTGATGGTGGATTCCACAAGTCTTCATGAACACCTAGGAAAGCCTCCATCTCTTCCTATTGCACCAACAAGGAAAATTCCTTCTCCCAATTTTAATTTTCACTTGATGAGGCTGAAATAGAAGCATGGGTATAAATTTGGATCATAACCCTACAATAATCATCCACCCAAATTGCGGCTTCCCAGTCTTCATCCTCATATGACCCTCCCATTGGGAAGAGACTCTTTCCAGAAAACAATTCCATTTTTTTTTTATTTTTTATTTTTGGAAAAGGCCAAGTGCTTGGTTCTCATCAAAATTGTCTGCACAGTCCTCAAGCACAAAAAAAACAGAATTCACCTCATGTGCATGTGTATGGAAGGTATCCAATGGATTCAAATTAAATCTTTGCTGCTATTCACATGTCAAGACAATGTCAGTCACAACAAAAACATTATTGCAGAAATAAAATTCTTTACCTCCCAAGGTCTTCATTCCAAATATGTTTCTATCCACCCAATCAATGGATGAATATAGACTTTTATTTGCCGCTCCATATGGAATCTGATCAAACACCTCTTATGTACCAGAATATACCATCCATAGGGTAGTGTCATAAGGTGTCTCCTTCCAAGCATGCATGTCAAACAATCCTCTATTGATGCAAGCAATTCTAGTACATCCTTGATCCTCTATTCTAGTGATATATTTATCTACCCAATCCATGAATAGATAATCATCCTTGCTTGCTGATTCAATTGGAATGTCCTCAGCCATATTTACCATAGCTAAGAAAACTTCATCCTTCCTCTCAATCTCAATGAGTGCTTGGCCAATATTTTCTTCCTTATATCTTTTCATAAGCATCTGCAAATCTACTCCTTCCTCAGGGTTGTCCTCCACATGAGGCTCCTTCAACACATCCAAAGTAGTTACTACCATGTGCACATGATTATTTTCCATTGAATATGGTGGGTGTGGTACATTCAAATCCCTTTGAATTTGATCAATCTACAACCTTGACTCTTGAAGAGCTTCTTGGGTTCTTTTCAAGGAATCATATGTAGCCTCCCATTTACTATGGATTCTTCCAGACTCTTGTGTTTCCCTCTCAAATGCACAATGGTACATTTCAGCCACCATGAGGAGATGTTCTCTATCATATATTAAATTCATATAGCTCTAGTTCATCTTGGACATGCCTTCTTTCAGTGCTATGCACTCCTCCAGAAAGGCTTCTCCTTCCATGTCTCCACTAGAAGCTTTCCAACAACATCTTGCCACTAAGGCATTGATGTCAACAATGTTTTTCATGGCTTCCCTAAAATTCTTTTTGTCCTCCTTTAGTGATCCACTCAAATGATGTGGATCACCAAGAATATCCTCCACCAATATTTCTTCTTCTAATAGCTGACATATATGACCATTTTTCTTGTAGCATGAATCTACCACATAAAACTCATCCTCAACATCTAGGTCAGCCTTTGAATTTTCTGCACACTCACTTCCATGATGTGAAGTGGAAGGTATCTCTGAAGGCTGGAATGACATGTGATTTGTACATAAATTATAGAGCATCTCATGCCTTGTTATTTCAGCTTCATCATGCTGCAAAGGAGTCCAAAATTCTGAACTATGCTCATCTCTCTACATCATATTTTTCTCCTTTAGTTTTCCTAGTTCATACCCAACTAGTGGGGGCTTGTCTTCCAATTTAGTCGGAAGTTCCAATAATGACTTCAGATCTATTTTTTGTTCTTATTTTGGATGTGATCCAAAATATCCCTTATCCTCATTGGAAGTATCACCATCCTCTGCATTGATTTTAGGTTCACTTAAAGGTAAACTAGGAGCAGATTCATCTCCCTCACAATTGTCCATCTTGCAGTCCTCAGAGGCAAGTGAAGTCTTTCCATCCTCCCATGGATCAAATGGTTGTAGGTGTACAGAGCTGCTACAAAAATCATAACTTTTAGCATTCATTTTATTCACCTTATCCTCTTTCTGTACATAAACTTTGGTGGCCTTCTCCTCCACCAAATATTATGGTTCACACCTGAGCGGTGTGGCTTTGTTTTCTTCTTCATTCTGTGGCTCAAGAGGTGACTGTAAATATGATTTTTGTACCTATTTTGGATTTGATTCAAAATATGTCTCGCCACTCATACATGAGCCAAAACCTTGAGCAGTGATCCAAATATCACCCACCAAGAAACTTGAAGTGCATTCCTCTTCAACTTCTTCTCTTATGCAACCACCTTGTGGTGATTTTCACTTCACTTCATGGATATTTGCCTCTTCCCCATTTCTATTCTACTCCAAGAAACTTGAGACTTTTTCATATTTAGGGGTGCTCATGTCACAACATTCATAATATCTGTTTGAAGAAAAACCAAACAAACTCTTAAATCTTGAATATGCAGATGGCTTTGAGGAATCTTCACCTGTGGTTCCTTCTTCTTCTTCTTTTCTTAGAGAGGTGGAACAACTCGGTTCCTCTCTAGATGGATTACTAATATTGAGAGAATGCTCATAATCATGCTTGGTCCATAATACATACTTGAAATAAATATAATCTCCAAAATAAAGGTTTGCACAAATATTCCTACCCAAAGCTAGATAGTCCTCGTAGCAGTGAGACATGTTCTCACAAGCTTCAATAATATCTGTCAAGTTTTTCTTAACCACTAGAGAATAAGATATGATCTCTTCCTCATCTGATGTCCAATAGTTTTCATCATATTCATGTTTTTGTAGGCCTCCATCAACATAGAGGATTTCTTCTTCTTGATATCTTCTGCAATATTCTTCATACTGCTCATCATAATCATCCCCATTGTATGGCATGGCTGCAAATTTATTCACTGAGAGATTTATTTCCACAGGATGATCCAAGGAAAGAGATCTGATACCACCATGATATACCAAGTCTAGTGTGCATACCCGAACACTTTAATTTTGTAATTTTACTTAAATTTTCTGAACTTGAATTGGTTCACGCAGAGGCTTCTCGGATTGGGAAAAACAAGGGTTTCTTCTGGGAAATTTTGCAGAGGAAAAGAGTGATCAGTGGGAAGAAAAAAAATATATGTAATACATGGAATTTCCTCTCTGATAACACATTTATATCTGGTTCCATTTAGGGTTTAGAGTCCGCACTGCGGAAACCTACTACCACGCTTCTGGGCAACCAAACCGTGAAACTAAGGAGAGTAGTTTGGTCTGTATCAACCAGAGGCTTCTCAAAAATTGCAGAGGGTTTTTTCCAGAATTAATGTAACATAAAAAAATTATTTAGACATTTTTATAAGGTTCTGGAAAGTTTTAAGGAGTTTTGGGTGAATTTGGGGATTTCTGGTAGTTTTGGTCAAGGGAAATCCTGCGCAGAGGAGGATCCAAAAAGGTGGCATGACCTAAAAAAAAAAATGTTATAGATATGGGAATGAGAATATAGGCCTGTTACTGACCCACAAGAACTGACAGAGCTCATTTTGAGTTTATAGAACTTGTTTTACATCAGTTTTAGTAAGACTAGTTATTAAAAGCTAGTAATATAGCCAAGGTATTAAAAAAACTATAAAATCAACTTAAATACATTTATGTAAAACATGAGATTTATAACAGAGATAAATATGATATCTATTAACATAAATACTTATTTCAATCACTTCCCCATCATGTAATATTTATTACATCACTCATATTCACTCAATCCCCCCATACACTGATAAAATAGGCCCTTTTTATGAAACTGAGACAATGTATTTAGGGTATGAGATATCTCGACCTGATAAATGTAATTTTCATAATATAATGGCACTACAGAATATAGATTACATTATTTACTGACCATTACAAAGATGCTTCCAAAATTAAGGGGCAGGAGACCTGAATCATGACCAGCAAGGGGCTGTGAGCATAAGTGAAGCATGGGATTCACTGGAGCTCAACCTAAACTTGATGGAGGCTGTAATGATATTAGCACTCCATATACATGCAATAGATAGAAAGGGTGATGGAAGAGAAAGGAGGAGGGGTTTGGGGATCACCACCCAATGGTCTGAGGCACAACACTCAGAGAGTATGCTCACATAGAATAAACACAATATCAAATCGTCCAAACTGAATAATGGAGTTGGAATACTTCTTTTATATAATTGATGTTGACTCGTTGAGCAAGTTTCTTGGCTTGGTGACCTGTGAGAATAGGTCACCCATTAGTGGACATACTTTCCTTTCTTTTATTTGCTTTTCCTTTCCTTATTTTTCCTCTTTGTCTGACTTTCCTTGTTTTATGAACTTTCCTTCTTTTCCTGTTTTCTCCTGCTTTCTGGATTTATGCCGCTTTTCCTAAAATATTTCTCTTTTCTCATTTTTGAAAACATTTTTGGACTCTAGTGCTTACTTGACTTGGCAAGTTTATTTCTACATAATTTAATTGCATAATTAATAAAATGATGAAATTAAATTAAATACATGCCTCAAAATAATTATTAGAAATATTTTCCCTAGGAAGAATAATTAATGTCCATTTGAGCCCATAGGAATTTCATCATGGTCAACACTTTTAATGTCCCAAAATATGGGGACATGACAGTCCTCCTCTCCCAAATCTACCCGTCCTCAAGCAGAAGCACTCCAGAGTGCTGAAATTTTGTTCATCATGTAGGAGAACTGGAGCATGAATCCATTATGCAAAAAGGTTGACTTTCTCCATCAAGCCAGCCTATAAAGTTTCTCCAAAACAAGCAATGCCAGGGTCCCATTTCTTGCATTCCACCCCCTTTAGTGATAATTCCTTCCCACACAACTTATCAGACAAATTTATGCCTGGATCCCATTTCCTCAACTGTAAGTATCCAAACATTAGAATCCACCATACAAATTTATCATCACAGGAAATGACATTCATGCTGTGGAAATCATACCACTGCACCGAAATATGGAAATTCTCAATGTAAAGTTGGAAATCTGTGAGATTTCCCCACCCAACATAAAGTTCCTTATGTGCTTGATGCACATCAGCATTGAATCTCACAATGATGTTGTTGCAAAGACATAGGTGTGAGTCCCATGTCCAACCCCAATGAGTATAGGAATCATCCAACCAACAAGGATGCCTAAGCTACTCACAATAAGATGATGCATCACAATTATCTCCAAAAATGCAGGCACGAAAAACAAATAAGTGTCCCCTCATCCCACCTGATAAGGTACTGACACTCCTACTAAAAGGCCCATGTGAACACTTCCAATGGCTCAACTCTCTTCCAATGGTCAAATAATGCAAGCATCTATCCAACTATGTGCAATATATTTTCCTTAGCAACTTCTCTTGGTAGTTTGCTTGCTTATCTACCTTCCACTGATCATGTGTGTTCGCTATTTTATTTAAATCTACCGCGACTATTTCCCATGGTTTTTCAATTCAATGGAGGATTTGGTTACCATTTTGTGAAGTCCTACAAGAGTGGAATGAAACCTTACACACAAAATGTATAAGAGAAAAAAAGATGCGCAGGACCTGCTGCATAACATAAATGGAAGACTCTCGCTCAGGGAAGGAAATGGACAAGGAAGAGAATATATAGTGACTCACAGAATCAAGCCTAGTAGCCCTAGCCCAGACAGATAACCAATTCCATTTAGTGGATTGATATGGGACTTCACAAGAGAATACTTATACTGTATTCCTAGTTGAAGCAAGGCCTGGAAGATAATAGTAGGGTTGGATGTAGATGCATGATAAATTGGTGCTTATTTCAAGTAAATGACTTGATCCATGAGTTATCAATCTGCCTTTTCCTCTACGGCCTATTCCTTCACCCTACTAGGGATGCTGTAACAAGATCTCGATCCGGAAGAGTCATTATTACTGTCTCTCAAACTCAAAATGAAATCAGAGCAGGTTCTGAATTTAAAAAGGAAATAGCCTAGGAACGAGCCATTGTATTGAAACCAATGAAACTCCTTCTTCTTATACTTAGCTTGGAAATTATTAAATTCTATTGGTCAAGGAAGGAGTTTCATTTCTATAAAGAAGTTCACTAACTCTGACAACCCCTTCTCTCTATGTTCACTAGCCAAGGTCTAACTAACAGCTTCATTAGGAAATGAAGATGAATCCACTAAACTTTATAAGGAGGGGCATTCCACTTCTTCAAGGCAATCCCAATATTCCTTTCCAATATTCATGCCTATCCAAACTATGGGGCATCATCAGTATCTGAGTGGCTCTTAGCCTGCTCTTTTAGTTGAGTGGGCCTATCACACAATTGATTGAATCCATGTTGGAAAAAAGGGTAGATAGGGCTCCTATTCACCTTCTCTGGTGGTGTCCATCACTGTTCAAATTGCTTCAAGTATTATTACCTACAGATATGCTGGTGTGAGAATTTATCACTATTCTTCAAATTTTGTGCCCTAACTACTCCTGGTTTATAATATTTAAGAACAACCTCTTCTAATTGCTGCTATGATATATCCCTGGGAAATGGTATATGATGGTAGGAGATGTTACTGCCACTCAAATGTCCTCTAAATTCCATCACAACCTTCTTAAGATATATTCAACTAGTGCCTTTTTCAGACCTATCTTCTCTTCAAACAAAGGTGTATGGCCAGGATCATGAAGACTATAGGTATATTGAAGCTCAAGTGGGATGATTCCAAAACCATCAAATACATTACAGAAAGACTATATAAGATAAAAGCACACACCAATTGATGAATCTTCCCTTTCTCAATGAATAATAAAACTGTAAATACAACAAAACAACATTGGCTAACTTCTCCTATGGCATCGTATTCTTTAGTTTTCCTGGTCCCTCATTTTTTCACACCCATAGGCTTACATTCATACCCACAAAACTGATCTTCCAGAGCTAACTGTCATCCTCTACTAATGTTGACATTCTGCCTGTGTGTTTTTTGTATTTATGATTTATTGCTGATTGTTGATTATTTCAGCAAAAACTAGTGATTGAGATGATCAAATTGAATTTTTTTCGAGTTTTCTTTCTATTTGTTTTCTCTTTTGATGTTTTTTTTATTCCTTTCAATCGCTGCAATAGTTTAGGTTTGTCGTATTTTGGTTTTAGGGTCCTCTTGTTATATATGCAGTGTTTACTTTGTTGATATTGTTTTACCGTCGTAGTGTTTAGCAACTTTTCAGTACCATGTACTACTGATTATCATCTTTATGCAGCTTATTATCTAGGTTTTTTGGCACCATGTGCAATAGCTTATGATCATCTTTACTGTGGCTATTATCTAGAATGACGGCCACACTGCGTTATTCAGAATGACGGTTGCACTGGATCATATATGTAATTATTCATTTGTTGAATCTGAACAATTACATTTGAATGGTGATATGTATTTGTAAATTTGACCCCTTTTTAATAGAAAATTGATAAATGATCGTAATTAAAATGTTTTTATTTGTATCATGATGATTTTAGATGTATTTTTTTGGTATGGTTTTGACACATAATTCATGAAGAATTTTGAACCACTCCTTGTTTTATTTGAGAACATGGTTGCAAATAAAATTTAAGACAATACAGAAATGTAAATGTTATGATCAAAACTCATTTTCAAGGTATACAAATAATAAAACAAGGTAAATGTTACAAGCATTTAATGTCAATGAGTGTGTTCTTATTGTGTAAGCATAAAATATTTATGGTTCAATTAGATGTAGATGATGAAATTTGTTGTTGGGTTAATTTTTTAAGCTTCCATATGGAGATAAACCTCCATATACTATGAGGGATAAGGTGTGTTAGTTTTTCAACATTAAGCTAGCTTTATTAGGATCTTTAACTGAGAGAATAACAAGCACAACAATCAAACACAAGAGACAATGAACATAGTGTTTTTCCTCGGGGAAACCATAAAGGAGAAAACCCCGCAACTTCCTCAGAGATAGAATCAGCACCAAAATAGAAAATCCCAAAACAGTAAGTGATATCCCGACAACAGTAATCTTCTTCTTGTCTAGCCCCAATGTCTTCTCCTTCCTCAACTATGCGCTACACTTGAGTGTGTGTGTGTTGTGTGATAAATAGAGACTCCAGTTCTCTATTTATACTAATCCCATCATGACTAAAACCCTACTAGGGCCGACCTCTACTAGGAGAGTCTAATAACCGTCGTGCCCTGGAACTATGGGGACTTTAACCCTTAGACAACTAGAGGGTTACCCACTATGACTCGACATGACTTGTTTACATAATAGATCCTCCCGATCGAAACATCGGGGCATGACAACATGACTCAATTACATAATAGATACATCCCAGAATAAACATTGGGTTACAAGACATATGATACATAGATGAATACATTCCGAAGTTACAAATACATCAACACTCCCTCTTAACTAGGAAGGTATTCTTTCGACACAATTTTTAGCACTGGTCTTCTTCTCTGCATCAACTGGATCATCTTGTTATCTTCAAGTCTTCTTAGTCTTCAGGTCTTATTCATCTTCGAGTCTTCAAGTCATCTTCTTCTTCAAGTCTTGTTCGTCTTCGAGTCTTCAAGTCATCTTCTTCTTCTTTATCACGGGATCTGCATCATCATGACTATTGGCTCATCACTGCTAGATCATCAGTCAATTTGGATCATCATTAAGTCTGGATCATTGAGTCTAGATCATCATCACAACTGGATTGTCACTTGATTTGGATCGTCATCAAGTCTGGATCATCTCATCTAGATCACTTGATCTGGATCATCATCAAGTTTAGATCATCATCATATGCTATCTCATAATGGTGATATCTCGATTCTTCTCGTCACAGGAAGTTCTACAGAGTCAATTCTGTAGGCCTACCCTTCATGTAGATCTTCATCAGTGCTTATATCTGACACTTAAGTCAGAATGGCCCACCCAGCTCTTACATCTAACCTCATCTTATCAGAAAGGCACGCCCAGCACTCACATCTGACCTCATCCTGTTAGAAAGGCCCAACACTCACATCTGGCCTCATCTTGTCAGAAAGGCTCAGTACTTATATTCGACCATGTGGAAGCACACTGCATCGGAAAGGCTCTGCACTTACATCTGACCTCATCCTATCAAAAAGGCACAGCACTTACAATCGACCATGCTTAAAAGCACCGCATCAAAAAGGCTCAGCACTTACAATCTGACCATGCATGAAGCACTGCATTAGAAAGGGCTCAACACTTAAAATTTGACCATACATGAAGCACTGCATCAGAAAGGGCTCTGCACTTACAATTCGACCATGCACGAAGCACCGCATCGAAAAGGGCATGCACTCACATATGATCATGGAGGAACTAATCCTACCATTGCATTATAATGGCCCCTAGTCCTAGATTGAGCTACCTAGTAACTGACCAGGCGCCTCCATTCCCAGAATGGCAGTTTCCCTTACATCTGTCCTACTCGACAGAATGGAAAAAAGTAGATCTGACATGGGAGGAACCTAATCCTTTATCCATGACTTAATGGTTCATCCCTTACATCTGATCAAGTGGGAACACATCCCTCTATCACATTAGAATGGCTTCTCAGTCCTAGATTAAGTTTTCCTGGTAACTAACCAGGTGCCTCCATTACCAGAATGGTAGTTTCCCTTACATCTATCCTACTCAAAAGAATGGCCAGCACTCCTATCTGACATGGAAGGAACCAATCCTCTCACCATGACAGAATGGATTAGCCCTTACATTTGACCATGGAAGGAACCAATCCTCTCACCATGTCAGAATGGCTATGGGTCTCATCACTTTCTCTTGGAGGAAACCTCAATATAGAGAAAACCAAGCTTCTCCCTGAAGTACTCAAACTTCAGCCTAGCTAATGGCTTCATCAATACATCAGCTATCTGTTCCTCCATCACAACATACTGGAGCTTCACTGCTCCCCTCTATACCATATCCTTGATATAGTGATACTTTATCTCGATATGCTTCGACTTATCATGGAACATAGGATTCTCTGACAACTTCATGCAACTCTGGTTGTCACAAGTAGCATCCAACTGGAGATCAAATATATCAGACAGTAGCTTTCGCAGCCATACTTCCTCACAACTAGCTGAACAAGCTATGACATACTCTACTTCAACTGTAGTCAGTGCCACATAGGATTGCTTCCTGCTAAACCAAGAGATCACACCTGATCCCATACTGAAGCAACATCCTGAAGTGCTCTTCCTATCGATGGCACTGCCTACCCAATCTGAATCGACATAACCCTCCAGGTTAACCTTTTGATTCGACTCATACTTGAGCCCATAATCAAATGTACCCCTCAGGTACCTCAGAATATGCTTTGCAGCAATCAAGTGAACATTTCTTGGATCTGTCAAGAACTGGCTCAATGTGTTCACAGCAAAGCAAATGTCTGGTCTCGTGTTTGTTAAGTACATCAAGGACCCAATCATCTAACGATACATCATAGCATCAACCAACTTTGATGAAGCATCACTCATTAGCTTCAGGTTTGATGCCATAGGTGTGGCCATGGCTTTGCAGTCCATCATCTTGAACCTCTTCAGGATCTCTATTGCATACTTCCCTTGTCCAAGGAAGATACCATCTGCACTTTTCCACACCTCCATACCTAGAAAATAATGCATCATACCCAAGTCCTTCATCTTGAACTCAGTAGCAAGCTTTCTCTTTGTATCATCAATCAACCCATCCATACCTATCACAAATAGATCATCTACATATAGTATAGGCATCACTGGGTTGCCATCTTCAACCTTGTAGTAAAGGTTGGAATCTGCTTTACTCTTGGTAAATCCCAAACTGGAAAGCTGTCAATTCTGCCATACCATGTCCTAGGTGTTTGTTTCAAACCGTACAGGGCTTTCTTCAATCTGCATACATGAGACTCCCTGTCATGTGTCTCAAAACCGAGTGGCTGCTCCACATACACTTCCTCTTCTACTACACCATTCAAGAAAGCAGTCTTGACATCCATCTGGTGTATCTTCCATTTCATCATTGTATCCAGAGCAAGTACTGATCTGATGGAAGTGTATCTAGCTACAGGTGCAAAGGTTTCTTCATAATCAATTCCTTCTTTCTATGACAAACCCCAAGCCACAAATCTTGCTTTATATTTTTCAATGCTATCGTCTGCAGCATGCTTGATCTTCTATATCCATTTGGAAGTTACAACTGACTTCTCTTTTGGTCTTGGGACAACATCCCAAACATCATTATTCAAGATTGACTGATACTCTTCGATCATAGCATCCTTCCATTCTTTCTATTCTACTGCTTCTTCAAAACTGGAAGGTTCTTTATCAATGAAATCACATAGTAAAGCTACATACCCAGAACAAGATCTGGTCCTCTTTCTTTCTCTCTGATTCTCTTCTGGAGCCCCATATATTTCCACACCTTGGATAAGTTCTCGTACCCAAGCAGGTTTCCTCTTATGAGGATTCTTCTCCAGAGGTGGATCTATAGGTCTTTGTGGTTCTTCAAATTCTCAATATTCTTCTTGAATTTCTTCGTTCATGGTTGTGTCATGAATTCTGGGTGCTTCTGCTTCTTTAGGTTCTTCAGCAGGTCTCTTTCTAGATTTGTTGTAAGCTGTGTCTTCATCAAATGTCACATCCCTACTGATGTCAATCTTCTTGTATCCTGGGAAATAGATTCTGTAATCCTTCGAGCTTTCAGAGTATCCCACAAATATACCATTCTTTCCTGAAGGATCTAATTTTGTTCTCTTCTCTTTTGGAATGTGTATGTATACAGGACAGTCGAATATTCTGAGATGGTTGACTTCTGGTTTCTTGCCGGAGAATACTTCTTCAGGAGTCTTGTTCTCGAGTACTCTATGTGGAGTACGGTTCTGTACATACACCGCTGTTCTAGCAGCTTCTGCCCAAATATGCATAGGAAGATCTTGATCATGAAGCATTGCTTTTGTGGCTTCCATGATAGTTCTGTTCTTCCATTCCGTAATCCCATTATGTTGTGGATTATAAGGAGGAGACAACTCCCTCTTAACCCTGATTCTTTACATAGCTCTTTGAATTCATTTGAAGTGAATTCTTCGCCATTATCTGATCGAAAATTCTTGATCTTCTTTTCAGTATGGTTCTCGATCAAGGATTTCAATTCCTTGAATTTGCTGAATACTTCATCTTTGTTCTTCATGAAGTAAACCCATGTCTTCATAGAAAAATCATCAATAAAAGAAACATAATATGCATACCCGCTTAGTGATCTTGATGACATAGGACCGCATACATCGCAGTGGACGATTTCCAAGATTCCTTTTTATTTTCTTTCGCTACTTGGAAATGTCTTCTTTGTGTTTTTTCCTTTCGCACATCTTTTGCAGACCCCATCATGTTTTTCTTGCATTTCTGGAAGACCTTCAACAGCTTTGCTTGCAAGAGGTAGTGCTCTGTAATGCACATGTGCAAGCCTTCTATGCCAAAGTTCACTTGGCCCTACTATGACATGGACCAAAGCTTGTTCTGGATGGCCCTTCAATTTGTACAAACCTCCTTCTTATTCACCAATCACTATTGCATCATCAATAGTCTTTCCTTTTGTCCACATGATGACTTGACCATCTATGAATGCAACCCTCATTCCTTTTGCATCCAACGCTGATATGGAGAGAAGGTTCTTCTTGAGTCTTGGCACAAACAATAATTATTTCATTGTTAGAGACTTTCCAGAGTCTAATTTGTAGGAAGATTCCCCACTACCTTTTATTGGATATTGGTAGTCATGTCCTAGCTTCACCTTGTGAGGTGATTCATGTTCTGAGAGTTTCACAAAGGATTCCTTGAATCCAGTCATATGTTTGGAAGCCCCACTATCTATAAGCCAATCATCACTTCCATGAGTAATGTTACCTGTGAGAGTAGAGATTAGAACATATTCATTCTTGCTTGAAGAATTTTCACTTTCATATTTGGATCTCTTCTTGGATGGTTCATCATCCTCTGCAGCATGAGCATTATGTCTTTTCTTGCTGCCCTTATTTTTGTGAGAGCTACTTTTGTTCTTAGGAGAATCTCTAGCAAAGTGTCCTTTTTCATCACATGTATAGAAAATGTATTTATCCCTATCTCTAGGCTTTCTAGAGTTATTCATGTGATGAGAGTACTTACTTCTGTGATGGATGGATCTGTATTTCTTGGATTGTACTGTGAGATCTTGATCTTCACTTCCCATCTTCTCTTCTCGAGCTACTATCCGAGCTTCTTCTTGAGAACATTCTTCCCACAGTCTGTTGAACTTGACTAACTTGTTTCTAGCATAGATCCCTTGAATGAAAGAGTCCCATGACCATTCAAGGTGGTCATCACAATTTCTGCATTCTCCACTTCTTCATCTACTACTTCCAATTGTTCCTTGATCTGAGAAACCCTTGTGAAGTAAGACTGGATGGTCTCTACATTCTAGATCTTCACATTCTTTAGTTGATTTCTCAGAGTCATCTTTCGGTTTATGTTCTTCCCTTCAAACAATTTGGTTAGGGCATCAAACATAGGTTTAGGTGTCTTGAGAGAGGACACCTGTGGGATAAGGTGATCCTTGATAGAATAAACAATGATCCTCTTTTCCATAACCATATTCTTCTTATGTAAGGAATTTTCCTCATCTCCCTCTGGAACTGGAAGCTCCTCATGAATGTAGGAGTCTAATTCATTCTCTTCCAGGACCAGGGAGATCCTATACTTCTAGGCTTGGAAGTTATCAACTCCCTCAAGATTTTCATCAAGCTTGGTATGATGAGACATATTAACTGAGAACCTCAAAAGTAAATACAAAAGATTTAGATCTTACCAGGTTCAAGATGTCAGATCTGAAACTTGAGCTGAAATCTTGCAGTACTGGATTAGGAGCAAATTAGGGTTTTGCTTTTCTAGAGTTATGTCCACCCAAATGCCTTGAAATTTGTCCCTAACTTTGATTTTGGGGAGGAGATCAATCCAGGCCCGGGCTCACTGAAAATTCCTCTTCTGTGAAAAGCCCTAATTTTCGGCAACAGTGTCGGGTCCAAAACTGAAAAACCTCAGAATTGGATTCTGCTTCGACAAAAAGATGCACCCTAAGGAGGAGAGTTATTCCACCTTACTTTTGCTGAAAATCTGTGGAGGAAGATCCACAAACTAGGAATCCCTAGTTCCCACAGCTACACAGTGTCTTATTCTCAGGTTAGCTCTGATACCATGTTAGTTTTTCAACATTAAGCTAGCTTTATTAGGATCTTTAACTGAGAGAATAACAAGCACAACAATCAAACACAGGAGACAATGAACACAATGTTTTTCCTTGGGGAAACCATAAAGTATAAAACCCCACAACTTCCTTAGAGATGGAATCAACACCAAAATAGAAAAGCCCAAAACAGTAAGTGATATCGCGACAGCAGTAATCTTCTTCTTGTCTAGCCACAATGTCTTCTCCTTCCTCAACTACACGCTACACTTGAGTGTGTGTGTTGTGTGATAAATAGAGACTCCAATTCTCTATTTATACTAATCTCGGCATGACTAAAACCCTACTAGGGCTGACCTTTACTAGGAGATTCTAATAACCCTAGTGCCCCGGAACTGCGGGGACTTTAACCCTTAGACAATCGAAGGGTTACCCACTATGACTTGACATGACTTGTTTACATAATAGATCCTCCCGATCGGAACATCGGGGCATGACAACATGACTCAATTACATAATAGATACATCTCGGAATAAACATTGGGTTACAAGACATAAGATACATAGATGAATACATTCTGAAGTTACAAATACATCAACAAGGTGAAAGGTGTTTTTCCATCTTCATGCTCATGTTTCATTGAATTAAAGGGCTATGTGGTGCACTTTCATATATGAAGAGATGAGTATGAAACTAATGCCAAGTTAGTGGAATTGTTTTAGAATCTTCATGACATAAATAATGGGGATAATATCACCCTTGACACATTTGTGAAGCTAAAATTGTTGTATTTTATCACCATCACTATTCATGCAACTTAATGTTCTTGTTTTTCATCACCCTATTTTCAAAGTTTTGAGTATGTGCATGAGTTATTTTTACAGCGCACCAAAAAGACCAACATACCAATACGTGCATGAGTTATTTTTTTAGTGCACCAAAAATACCAACATACCAAGATAATCAATGCATCAAAATGTATCATGCTAGTTCATGTGTCCATATTATAAATAGTTGTAATTATTCAAAACTAGTTTATTTTCTTTTTGAAACTTATATATAGGAATGGAAGATGAGTTTATGCTTGGCATGTATGAGCATGATGAAATAGATTAGAGTTAGGGTTTGAATCTCTTCTTTAGTGCACATAATATAAGGATTTTGCATGAATCTATCTTATGACTATGACAAGGTTTCCATTGTAAAAAATTTAGTGAATATTACATGGATGAATCTTGTTTGTGATTTAATCTTAATGGTGTGCATGGCTTATGATTATTATCTATTTTCATGAGCTATATAAGTAAACATTTTTTGTAATTCTTATCATTTTTGGGTGAGACCTTATCCCCGTTTAAATATTGAAAATTCCATTATCGATAGGTTATTATTGTTTTACTAGCTAAACTATGGTTTATTTTTAGAGCAAATAATTGGTCCCATTCCTACAATAGATCACACTTTTCAATAAGGAACTAATAATTTAAATGTCATGGAAACCCTTTAGACATGATAAATATACAGAAAGGGGAATGTTCAATTTTCAAATAAGGAAATGTAGTTCATTATAATGTATATCTAGCATGGTGGAAGAATAGGCCCATCAATACTATGAGTTGATCTTCTAAAATCAAGAAGTATTGAAAAGAAAAATAGACTATTGGTTTTAATGCCCGTAAAATAAGCTTATGGTAATGGATTTTTCTATTGAATATATCAGCACTTTGAGCACACAAAACTTAAGTAATTTTGAGGAAGGTCTAAGAGGGAGGGTGCTAAAATTGATATCATTGTATGTAAAAATTCTATTTGTAGAAAAAAGGATTAATGAAAATGACACCAGATGCAATGGAGGTGTGATCCTTAATGTTCTTTCATTTTGTTCTCATTCCAACTTATTTTCATTACATGTATATGCCCTATGTTTCTACATTAAAAAAGGTTGTCTTCACATAAGGTTGAAAAGAATGTTTCAATATATTATACTCCTTTGCTTTAAGTGTTTCCCTCTATATGTTCAATAAGAATGAGAAAAATGTTTCCAAGTGTAGAAA
This sequence comes from Pseudotsuga menziesii, assembly GCA_001517045.1. Taxonomy (NCBI): domain Eukaryota; kingdom Viridiplantae; phylum Streptophyta; class Pinopsida; order Pinales; family Pinaceae; genus Pseudotsuga; species Pseudotsuga menziesii. The sequence continues at coordinate 61,855 of LPNX011194264.1, read as the reverse complement.
CCCAAAATTTTAAAAATTAATTATAAATAAAAACATAGGAAAATGTTGGATATAATATAATTGATTTCTTAACTTAAACTAAATATTTAATACATAATTAAATGTTTTATACCTGAATGAATTTCTTAATTGAAAGAAACTATAGACATTCTGTTGTTTAGGAATAAACACCCTTATAACCGAAGGTCTAGGGTTACCAACGTACTCTTAAAACTTGCAGAAAATCAACTTTCAAGTATAGAAAGGAAATAGGAATATAGAATCGACTCACCTGATTAACGACGGTTGATCCAAGCTTTGACTTCTCTCACTCTGCTTCTTCTCCAAAGCTTTTAGGGATGCACCTCCTTCACCTGCAAAGAGCAAATCCTCCAAGTACAAACTTATGCATGTATATATGACAAGTTAGATAAACAATATATAGAGTGCTCAATCATAAATATTCATCAAACCATGACACATTAAAGTGACTCAACACAAAGTTGGAAGAAGGATTCTCCTTATTAACAATAGTGAATGAGATAAGTGTACAACCCAACGCCTGAAACAAGGACTCCTCTGCAACCAAAGGATTCTGAGTTCTGTTGTTCCAAAGAATTCTGAATAGATACTACTAGCATAACTTTGCTCTCCAAGTATGATTGATTAATGCCCTCCCCAAGGCCTTTATTTATACTTAAGGAAATAGAGCAGTTTCAAAGGTTGAGACAGTTAATATAGTTAATGATTAAGGCTTAACAAATATCCATTGATCGTGTTTTATTATTTTTAATTTCAAATGAAGATGTATGCGAGTGTTGATATTGGCAACCCGCGTATGACACGTGAGTTTCTATAAGGGAAACTCGAGTATAGATCTGTACATGGGTTGCAATGACAATACTTGCGTACAGTACACGATATGCTGTAGGAATAGTCACGTATGTATGCAGGTTGCTGTGATAAGAGTCACATACAACATTCAACATGTAACAAAGGTAAAAATGGCAATATAGGTGGATAGTGAATGCATTTCATAACATGCCCATCTATAGTGTTTTAGGAAACCTTCAATTCATAAATGTCCTTTTGTGCGCCAACTTATGAAGTGTCGGTACTCAGATGGAGAAGTGCCATTTGGGTTGATAATAGATGCCCCCTAATGTGTGAGGTCAGAGGGAAGCGATGGCAAAAATACATTATAATGTTTATCTTTGGAGAACTCAGAAATCCAATGGAGCATAGGTAGTACCTGAAACAAATACATAATAATGTCATATACAAAGTCATATCTGAGGATGCTATGTTCAATATACTGGGACACTAGCTCCTTTACAAATGTTTGATTACATCATATAATATGGGTACAAGACCACGTATATTACAAAGGTGGATTGAAGCCACAATATACAATCATGGTGAGTCTTCAAGGATCTGGAAGCTGTGTACATAGGTAGAACATAATATTGCACAATTTAGTCCATAGTGAGGGAAACAAGGTCTTCATAAACAATCCCAAAGAATCAGTACAATCCAAGCCATGTGAATAGATGTAAGTTGAAGTGGAACATGGAGAGGATTCAACAATTTGTCAATCAATAGGTAATAATTAACAATTGAAGCAAAGGAATTCACCAATGATGAAAGTGAATCCAGAGGTACAAACGTCAAAACCCTAGGTCTTCGTCATCAGGAAGTGATGAAACAGAACCATATTGTGATAAGGAAGGCAAGAGATCCTCCAACAGATCACAAGAGTGACTAGGAACTGGGCAAAGGAAGGGAGACACAAGAGATAATAGATATGACAATGATGGGATCATGATAGAGATCCGACATTAAGTTAAATCCTTGAATAGTGAGCATGACACAAAGATGACCCAAGGAAGCTTTTAACTTTATAGATAGAACAACTAGACCTATCTGTCATGTAGGAGACATGATCAGATTCCCCAGGTAGAACAGACAAGAGGAGGAGTAATAAACTTGAAGTAATAGCTGAACTGAAAGTGAACACTGACACATGGGTATCGAAAAAGATAGAGAGTGCTATGTTCAAGGATGACATGCTGCCACTAACTGAAAACAAGAGAAAACTTCTTCCATACCTTCCCTGTTGAATTTTAACGAGTCCAGGAAAGTCAACTCGAATATCTCTTCATTTTTTAACAAGCTTGAAGAGAAGAGGGAATATTGCTTGATAGCGTCACTAATTCATGGATTTAATGAACCCGAACTAGTACATGCTCAGTCGGTGTTTTCACATTTAGAGAGTCTGAAAACTCCAAAGAAGAATCCAGGGGGGTCCTTTTTCATCCAATTTAGTCTCTTGAGGCCGAAAAAGTATAAAACATACCACAGAATAACTCTCTTAACTTCCATAGAAGAAAAGGTGAACCTTTTTTGTACTTAGTCGAGGAGGTCCAAAAAAGGTTAAATTACCACCTACCCAACTCTCCTTCAAGAACAACATAAATAGATTGAGTTTTATGAGTGTGAAGGAAAGCAATATCACTCGAAAAGATCCATTTGAGTACGAGAAATGAGGCTTACAACAATAAACTCGATGCTTTGTTCTTTAGGGTTTAACGAGCATGACAAAGACATAAAGTACACTTAGAATCTTTTTCATGTTTAGGTCCAAAGCACGAAAAAGAGAAAACTAAGCTCATACCGGGAGTTCCTTTTCCGTAAATTTAGTCCCTCAGGTCCGAAAAAGTGATAAACCTATGCCTGAGAATAATCTTCTCAATTATGAAGAAAAGAGAGTGTTCATTTCTTGTATTATTCCACATGGTCCGAGAAAGTGATAACCTACCACCAATGTGGATGCCCATTCACATATTCTTAACGAGCCTGAACGGACAAGTTTACTCGATAGTCAAGTCTATTTTGAGGAGTCAGACTTGGGCCTATAGAAACTCAATATCTTTCCCATGAAGTTTTAACGAGTCCAAAAAAGTCAACTCATGGCCTCCTTACTATTTTTAACGAGCTCAAAGGAGAGCAGAAAGAATGCTCTAAATGTGAGGAGATAAGTTTCATAGACAGGAGAAACTAGTTCCAAGCTCAAGGAACAGACCTATGCATAATGCAAGGAAAATGAGCAAGATAAGGACACTCAGGGAACGTCTCCTCAGGGTAAAAGGTGTCAATTTTCAAAGGAAAAATGATCCAAGGCTTAGCAATGATGAGAACAAAGATGAGGGATTATACAACGAGCTAAAAGTGTGAAAGCTGGCATCAGGCTCATAAGCACGAGCAGGGCACATGCAAATGCAGTTACAGCTTGAACAAAAAGAAAAGGCTAGTAAACAGTTGTGAATCCAACTAAATATCCTGTCTCTAAGAAGCAACAACATCAGAATCATATTCAGAAGAAAATATTTGATGCAGGCCACTTTGGCAGAAACACATGTGACTTTGCTATCTTCTAAAAAAGGTAAAGTCAAGGAAGAATCGACCGAAGAAGATTCTATAGAACCAAGGATCGAGGGTTTATAATCAGTAATATCAACCTCAGAAGGAGAGAAAAAATCAACAAGGGAAATAAAGTCTATAGGAACAAACTTAGTATCACAGGAGTTGAAAAATTCATAAGAAAAATCAAACTCATCAGGATCACTGACTTGCTGTTCAAAGGGAGAGTCCAAAAACTCAACAAGACCAACAAAAGAAGACCGATCCATGGAAAAATCAGGTTTACTAAGAAAATCAGGTTAGACTTAGTCACAACTAAACCAACATCCAAAAGAAGGTCAAACTGTATCAAAGACTCTCGGAATAGTTCATCTGAAGGAAGGAGATCGTCTGAGATAGGACACATGTCTGAAATTTCAAATGGATCAATAGAGTGGAGAGTAGGCTCCATGGTCTGTATAGGATGACTCACCCAGTCAACTGTTGGGACCAAGTCTCGAGAAGGTAACCATGAAAACAGAGGCTGCTTCTCAGTAGCAATTGAACACAAAGGACATGAGACCACATAGCTCACCTGTGGCGGGGTAGTGTCTATAGAAACACTGGGAATTAATAAAGGAAAGATGCGACCTCTAGCTAGGTCAGGAGACGGATCAAGAAAATCCAACTGATCAATAGTGACAATTTATTCTCCATGATTAAAGTACATCACATGAAAGAATGTTGACACCACAAGTTGCATGGCATAGACATAATCACATCCAAGGAGCATATTAAAGTCCAAGGGGTCTTCTATCACCATGAAGTCAACTAAGACAGTCTTGCCACCCAAATTAACAGGTGTTTGAGAAAGAATTCCCAAGGATATACTAGTTCTTCTATCAAATGCTAGTAACTGACTAGCAGTTGACACAAGGCTAGGAGATCCCATGCCTCGCCAAGCTCGAGCAGACAAGATACTAACTGAGGCTCCTTCATTAACAATACAATGAGCAATCATGTATGATTCAACTTTGACCTTTATTTGGAAAGGTGCATCAGAAGGAAGGTGCGGCTCAACTAGGCTATCCCAATCAAAGGAAGCAATTTGAGAGCTTGGTGGGGGTTGATCCGAAACGAGTTCAATGCCCCCTTGTTTAGTAAGTTCTGAACTAGCAGTGAAGAAAATGTGACTAGCAGACACTTCACTCTCCAAAGGAAGAGTGGGATTGATCGACAATGAAATCGATTCAACCGCTTCATCAAAGTCACTCTCCATAGGGAGAGTGGGATTGACCAAAGATGACATTGGTTCAATCACATCAGGATCACTCTCCATAAGAAGAGTGGATTCGACCAAATCTAAGATTGGTTCAACCGCTTGATCAACCAACGGTTGAGTAGGGTGTTGAGAAACTATAGGTTGTTCAAAAAAGGGATGACCATGAAACCAAACTCTTCTTACCTCTTCAATAGAAGGGAAATTATAAGTAAGGTGGTATCCCTCACAAATATTACAAGGAAACTTGGGCTTGTGTTTTGAATGGGTAGTCTTTTCAACAATGTCAACATGACTCGCAGTGGCTGACGAATTGTCTTCAGCATGAAGTACAGAGGCTGAGAGACTGCCCCCAACATGAAGTACAGAGGCTAAGAGACGACACCCAGCATGGCTTGCAGAGGCTGAGAGACTGCCCCCAGTATGGCTTACAGAGGCTAAGAGACTGGGTTCACCTGCATAGGTTGAATGGGTGCCCCCTTGCTTATGTGCCTTCTTCCTATTCCTCCTTCTTTTACTCTTTTTAGACTGTTGGTTACTAGTATTAGTACTTTCACCGCATGAGGTAGAAGGAGTAGGAGAATTAACTTCAGGTGAAGGGGGAGCAATGTTTTGATGCCCTTGAAATAAGGAGCTTACTTGAGAAGCATCATGAGCATTCAGGGCAGTTGGAGTGGAAAACAACCACACCGATAGCCCTAGGGTCAATCTAGGTAGATTTAGGGTGGCCATCAAAGGAACACCAACATTCCCCATGAGAGGAACAGTACAAGGAGTTCCCAGCATGGGGATCTCTTGGTTGGTGTTCAAAGGGGTGTTAGCCATAGTTTCAAGCAATAAGACAAATTCTAAGGTCAACAGGAACCCAAAAGTACCAAGCACACACCTGAAGGAAGACTAAGTACAGACAAACCACACAACACTCACTAAACAAATTCCTAAATCCAAACAAACAAACAGGTATAAGATATGCTTTCCAAAAGAAAGCTGATAGACAGTTACTTGGAATCCCTATAGATGTTCTTAGGCATAAGTCGAGGAATCACCCAACACCCTTCCACACTTTCTACTGGGGTTACCTTCCAAGCTCATCCAAGGTCAACCAAAAATAGCCTTCTGGTGTACCTGTGTATGAACCCTATATGTCAAAGAGACTAAAGGCTACCTTAAGTATATTAACAGTCTGTGGGGACAGTCGCAAGCTTGGTTCATACGGATGGGAAAGGTAGTTGAGCCCGAAACTCTATCTAGGACAGAATCCCTAGATGCGCAAAAACCTTGGTCTACGCTTTGACAAGGAATCAAAGGGTTATCTCCTCAGTCCAAGCCTCCACATGGCCTCGTGCTTAACTCTTGTTTGAGAGGAGCTTCCCAGATACAATCAACGTAGAAAAGGGTTTTCCTAGTGATTGGCCAACTACGTCTGAAATTAAACACTTGTGGGGAGTTTAAACTCCCTATCCCACAAGTCTAGCCTGAGCTAGTTGGTGTATGACCCTATAAAATAAAACTTACTAATAATTTTAAAATTATATCGTTTATTTTAAGGGTTGTTTTTATTCATAGGGTAAATGGCATGAAACTTATGTGGTGTTTTGACTCAAAGTTGAAACTATATGACTAAGCAAAGAGAAATGAATTGCAAAAAGCAAATTATTCTCTTTCTTTTCCAATTAGAAACTTAGAAGCCACAAAATAACAAATTCCTTCTATTTTTTCAAAAACAATGATATGCCATGCAATCTAGACTAATAAACTAATCTACATGCATATAAAGCAAACATGTGTTTTTCTTTTTCTTTTATAAATGCAAAAGAAAACTAAGACTATATTTTTTGTAATTTTTGAGATTATCTTTAAAAACTAAAAATGAAACTACTACATTCAAATCAAATGCAAAAGTTTCTAAATTTTTTCTTTTCACTTTTTAAAAATGCTCAAAGACTACTATGCACCTAAATGCACAAAAAACTTGAGTATGCTTGGATAAACTAACTGTATAAAGTAAGCAAAGTGAAGTAAAACAGATTAATAAGACCAAGGATCAACCAACTAAGGAAGACTTGGAACCTTAGCTTAGGTGGGCATAATGACAAGAAATCACTGAGATCATAGAAAGGAAAGTGACAAACCAATCACTATACAAATATAGACTAGAAAAACAGTGTCCAGAACCCTGATCACTGATTCAGACAACTAACACCTCAACCTATAGTTTCCAAACAAGAAAATCCACTTCAAAATGCAAACAAAAGACAATCCAAACAAAAGAAACTCAAGGGATTTACAAGAAAGCACAAAGTGTGTCCAAGAAGGTCATCAAACTGACAGCACAGTGTTTATAAGGAATACCAACCAGCAAATAGAACTTATAGAGGGACAGGGACAAGAAAACGCTAACCCAAAAATTCCTATGCTAAGGCTTGTATGCGAGTGTGTACAAAGGAAACTCGCGTACAGTACGTGACTCTCCTAGAGAGTAACCTGCATACATAGGCCTCTATACATGACTGTATGCAAAATCAACCCGTGTACAGGTACAAAATTTTCTAAAAAAAAGGAAATTTTTTCAAGGTCTTTAAACACTATCCTAAGCATGAACTAGGACAAGATACCACACACAAACTCAAGGCAAAGACTAGTAAAAGGTAAACATAAATAACCTACAGCAGTCTGGGTTCCCCAGTGGAGTCGCCAGTTCTATTGTTCAGGAATAAACACCCTTATAACCGAAGGTCTGGGCTTACCAACGTACTCTTAAAACTTGTAGACAATCAGCTTTAAAGTACAGAAAGGAAATAGGAAGATAGAATGGACTCACCTGATTAACGATGGTTGATCCAAGCTTTGACTTCTCCTGCTCTGCTTCTTCTCCAAAGCTTTCAGGGATGCACCTCCTTCACCTACAAAGAGAAAATCCTCCAAGTACAACCTTATGCATGTATATATGACAAGTTAGATAAACAATATATAGAGTGATCAATCATAAATATTCATCAAACCATGACACATGAAAGTGACTCAACACAAAGTTGGAAGAAGGATTCTCTTTATTAACAATAGTGAAAGAGATAAGTGTACAACCTAATGCCTGAAACAAGGACTCCTCTGCAACCAAAGGATTCTGAGCTCTGCTGCTACAAAGACTTCTGAATAGATACCACTAGCATAAATTTGCTCTCCAAGTATGATTTATTAATGCCCTCCCCAAGGCCTTTATTTATACTTAAGGAAATAGAGCAGTTTCGAAGGTTGAGGAGGTTGAGACAGTTAAGATAGTTAATGATTAAGGCTTAACAAATATCCATTAATCGCGTTTTATTATTTTTAATGTCAAATGAAGATGTATGCGAGTGTTGATACTGGAAACCCACGTATGACACGCAAGTTGCTATAAGGGAAACCCACATGTACAGATTTGTATGCAAGTTGCAATGACAATACTCGCGTACAATATGCGATATGCTATAGGAATAGTCACGTATGTACGCAGGTTGTTGTGATAAGAGTTGTGTACAACATTAAACATGTAAAAAAGGTAAAAATGGCAAGCTAGTTGGATATTGAATGTATTTCATAACATGCCCATCTATAGTGTTTTAGGCAACCTTCAATCCATAAATGTCCTTTTGTGCGCCAACATATGAAGTGTCGGCACTCGGACGGAGAAGTGCCGTTTGGGTTGATAACACATTCACATTTCAGTTTAGTGGTAGTTGAATTTCAATTCAACTTTGAGATAACTTGAGGTTGAACTATATCTTCATTAGTTATCTTTAAATTAGTAATACAAAATCATGAGATTGTGCCTTCTTATGTTTTAAAAATATGTAACAAGTTAGAAATATCAATGTTGTTCTGTAATGTTCAAACTCAATATTTATATTTAAAGCCATTAAAACATCAGCAACATCAAGAACATATATATGAATCTAGCTTTATCAAAATCTATAATATATATTTAAATTAATATTGTTAGAAATATATTCTCTTAGTTTCGAGAATTATATATATATTCTCTACTGATGAGGCAAACCACGTGAAGGTGGAAGCTCATTTGGACCCTGCCACCCACCCACCCTAGAATCAAAGAACAAAAATTCGTCAACCTTGATGTGTTTTTTATTCATATGAAATGTGCCAGTGGAATATTATCAAGAATGGCATTATGATCTTCTATCGACAATTTCCATTATCGATTCTTGGAATTTTTCCTACTCTTCAATGCCTTCAACTGCAACTGGGATTCTATGAACAAATGATTGTATTGAGCACATATAACATCTGAATCGTAGTCTTGAAAAATAATATGGTCTTTACATTTCCTTACTTCTACAAAGAAATGTCCCATTATAACTATTGAAACCACACCATACGTATAATTTGACGGGTCTTTAAATTCTTGCATCAACGTGCTTTTTGACCTAGTGCATCTCAATAAATAATAATGCATTTTTTTGGATTATCTACTGGTGCAATGACAACAAATACATCACCTTCTCTAACCAAATCAAAAACATGATCATAATCTTTGTCAATCACAAGTGCTTCATTGTCGTTCTTTACATCGCTGATATTTCCAAATGGGGGAAATGGTCTCAATTCTTGGTGTCTCCATGGTTTCAAAAATTTGTTAGTCTATTTTTGACAATCATTCAAGGACTCTACATCATCAATACATACAATACAAAAGCAAGAGTACTTTTGTTTCTCGATTGTGTGTATATTTGTCATTTTCTTACTCCCAATGGAGTGTAAGCCCCTTGTTTTTGGGACTGTAGTACAATTATGTGGCATTGATCTGTCAGCATCACCCATTGCAATATTCCATAGAAACCTTCTCACATTACCCATCCTTTCATTGAATTCATGGCTCAAATTTTGTTTGCACCAATTAACAACATTGCTTGAATTTGCAAGGTGAGGAGCAGAGTGATTCATTTGATATCTCCTGAGTGCGTGTTTCACGCATGCCCCAACACCATCATGTTCTCCTTTTCCATGTGCCATTTCAAAAAATATCCATGTGTGGAAAACATCTGTGTTTCTGTGAAAGCGAGACAACCATAAGAATGAGCGCGCTGATCTAAATTTACTAGCACAACCATCTGACCACACCCAATGTTCTTTAAAAGTGACCTTTCATTGCTTTATAATTCTACCAAAACAATGCTGGACAAAACCAAGGATGATTTTAAGGAACCATACTTATTTAAAAGTGTATAAATGTTGGCGAATATTACCAATTCTTAAAACTCCAACTATAAAATGATTGGCAATATTTTTCAAAAAATATTTTAATTTCCAAGGATTTTATATCGTTTATATAATAATTTGGCGATTTTTAGGGTGAAAAAATTTTACCCATCAAAATTGGGCGAAACAGGGCTTCAAAAAATGCAAAATAGTGAATTTTGTTTGGGAGAAAAACATGGAAAAATAGCCCGCTGGGCTAAAATTCGCCCTTAAAATTATCCCTAGACAAAACATGTATCATGTGTATGATCATCACTGATGTATAAATGATACTCCTTAATCACTTCACGATTATTTTCATTGCTATCAAAACCATTGACATCAAGCTCTGTATGTCTATACATAATATGAACAAGTATAGATACCTGATCTGAATGATAATACTCATTTTGTAGATCTCCTTTTGTGGAGTGAAAGTGTAATTTTCAGAAAAATGGACAATGGATGATATTGTTCCTTTTCCAAATACATCTCGTGATTGCTTGAACTGTAATTCCTACCATCGTGCTGTGTGAGAGTGCTTGATATATTTATATATTTGATCCCTGAACAAATTCATAAAATCTGTCAAAGAGATATCACTTTCAACTAAATTAATCTTTCTTGATGTTGTTGTTGAATCTGTAACAGGTACAATCTGTAACAGGAGTATAATCAACATATTCATATCTCTTCCATTTCACAATGCGATTTGATATTTGAGGATCATTTGCATCAATGTGGTAGTTAGCATTAAAAAGGGCCAAATTAGAACATTCCTCACATTTTTTTTACCTCCGACGCATTGTTTCTTAAAGAATACTTGATCATTCTCTTGTGCACATATTATTTTAGATACAAATTCATGAACAATCGTAGGAGGGGGGTTATTTGGCCAACACTGCATGCCAAAATCTATAAATGTCTCATAATATAATTCAAATTCTACATGGTATCGACAATAACCTGTGTCATGAACAATGATGGGCCTAGCATACCATGGTTTAAGCTTCACAAATGCGCTAAGGGAAATCTTCGCATCAACATTACTCTCCGTAAAATTTTTGAACATTTCCACTGGAGTGATCTTTTTTATGTGTTTGGCATGAGTTTCATAGTTTCCTTTTGATATATGACATCTCACACCATTCTTTTCATTTGGTAAGACACGAGAGTTTAAATGCCAAAACTCTTTCACCCTGTCTCTCACATTATCTGGAAGTCTATCTTGATAAGGTTTCCTACAGAGAAAAACCCCAACATGCAACTTCATCATCCTCATCTAATTGAACCCTAATGTTTTTATGCTTAAATAAAAAATTTCTTGATGTTTTCAACATTCTTGCAGTAGTAGACAACAAACGACTATTTACAGTGTTTTTTCCCACAACCCCTGTTAGAATGGATTTACGAGCAACCATGTAATTATGAGATCTCTTTTTTGCAATTGATGCAAGGACTGATGTCAAATTTTTTGATACAATCTCATTTGATTTAGCCTCTTTGACATTTTTAATGCCCAATAATGTCATTGCATTTCTTAGACATTTTTGCTTTAACAACATATTTAACAATTGAGCTTGTTCTATGATAGAAATACCTTCAAAACATTCTTTGAATATATTTTTTACTCTATAACAAGGTGTATGATCATGCATCGGAGGTCCCATTTCTTCAATTTTAATTGAATCCATATTCTCCAAAAACATATTGTCAATGACGATATTGTGGCAGCTTCTAATTAATCTCTGTGAATTGGTAAGTGTGGTAGGATGTTGTATGTTGGATGTCGACCCTGCATAAAAATAAATATATATAAATTTATATAATTTTTAACTTTCAAATCAAATATATATATAAGTTTATATATTATAAATTAAATTATAAACATATCAAAATTTATTTACTCACTAATCATGGTCTCAATATCGACGCTACCGTAAGTTTTCTCCACTTTTTCCATTTCCTCGTCACCTCCATGTTATTCATTTCTTTCATCAATGTGTTCCTCGATAATCTACATTCCTTCATCACCACCATGTGTGAGGTTCACATTTTGGATTTCTTCATCACCGCCAAGTGCCTCCACATTTCTTTCCATTGCTCTTTTTTCTCTTAACTTTCTCATGTTTTCACGCTTTTTCTCTTTCCTTGCCTCTTCATCAATTCTAGTGCGATCATATTTTATTTCGTAATTCCTTCGATTTCCCATGTTAAAGGAACTAAAACCTAAAATACAATGCATGAAAAGATATGAGAATTGAGAGTTAAATACATACATTGAAAAAATGATAACAACAAGAGCCAACAAGAGTAATATTCTAAGCACTATTGTACAAAAAATTTACCAAATTGTTGAATGTGGTTGTCATTGATGTCAAAGGAGATTAGTAATGACAAATGAAGTTAATTAAGGACATGATCTGGCAAGGGAAAACTCAGTGAAAGACAAATTTGAATGGCATAAATAGGAAACTTGATGACATGTAAAGTATGATGATGTGGCATGTGTTATGAGGCTGGAAAGACACATGATTGTGTCCAGGTGCTATCATTAAGTCAGTGTTGAAACCTAACATCATTCTGGAATATGAATTGCAAGTTTCTCAAAACTTTGGAAATTGACTATGTATGGAAAAATGAGTCAAAAGTACTCTAAGAGAATGCCCTCCATAATTATGGGTTTGACTAAAATTCCCACACCATGATACCATGCTATATAGCTTGTTGAAGTGGATATCTATTCATGGTCTCAGGTTTCCTTAATCAATTCTAATTAGGAAAAACTTATAGGTCTTCCAAAACAAGGTTTTGCACTAGAGAAAGTAAAATTACCTAGAAGTAGTCTCAAGAAAATGCCCGCCATAAATCATAGGTTAAAGTAAATTCCTGCGGCATATGGTCAAGCTGTACTCTATTGATATTTCTACCTAAACATGATCTCAGTTTAAATTAAGCATATTTGATGAAAAATAGATCGATATGCCAAAATAGGGTTTAGGATAATGTTTTGAGAAAGTCCTGAAAATGACGAAGTGTTGAAAAACTGGCTCAGGTGGCCTTGGGAAAATGCCAGCCATACCTAATGGGTGAATGATAAAAATAATCTGAAACTACCATGCTCTAGCTTGTTAAGAAGGGTATCTCTCCATAGTTTTAGTTTTCACAGAAGTTGTTTGATGACAAAATTAACAGCTCGCCAAAACAAGGGTTCAAGTTGCTTTTAAACCAAAGTAGCAAATCTGCCTAAGTGGCCTTAGGGAAATGCCAGCCATAGCTTGTGGGTTGAATAAAATTATCGCTTCATATGGTCATTGTGTAGATGGGTGTTTTGTATACATGTACACATATTCATATCAACTTGAAAGTTCCTGAGGAATAATTTATGGATCTACCAAAATAAGGTTTCAGGATAAACTTTGGAGAAGGTCCTAAAAATGACTAAGTGTTGGAAAACTGGCTCAAGTGGCCTTGAGAAAATACTTGTCATACCTAATGGGTGAAAAATAAAAATAATATGAAACTATCATGCTCTAGCTTGTCAAGAAGGATATCTCTCCATAGTCTTAGTTTTCACAAAATGTGTTTGATGACAAAATTAACAGTCTGCCAAAACAAGGGTTCATGTTGCTTTTACACCAAAGTAGCAAATCTGCCTAAGTGGCCTCAGGGAAATGACCACCATAGCTTGTGGGTTGAAGAAAATTACCGCACCATATGGTCATTGTGTAGATGGGTGTTTTGTCTACCTATCCAAATATTCATATCAACTTGAAGGTTCATGAGGAAGAAGTTATGGATCTGCCAAAATAGGGTTTCAAGATAAACTTTGCAAAAAGTCATGAAAATTACAAAGTGTTGGGAAACTGGCTCAGATGGCCTTGAGAAAATGCTTTCCATACCTAATGGGTGAATGATAAAAATAATATGAAACTACCATGCTCTAGCTTGTCAAGAAGGATATCTCCCCATGGTCTTAGTTTTCACAGAAGGTGTTTGATGAAAAAAATAAGAGCCTGCCAAAATAGGGGTAAACAAAATACCTTGATGAAACAGAAATCGTGGCCCAAAGAACTTGGATAATGCGAAATCTCAGCAAATCTACAAACTCTAATATGTGAACTCCCGACTGCAATATAGATATAAAAACTCTCGGCTGAACAAGAAATTTTAGAACTCTCGGCTGAAAACCGATATTTAAACTCTCGACTGAAAAACGCTCTGCAAACTTCCGTTGGAAAAAATATTTGCAAACTCTCGACGAAAAAAATCTCTGCAAACTCTCCACTAAAAAACTCTCTACAAACTATCGGCTAAAACACAGATTAACAATTCTCGATTGAGAGGTTGATGAAAACTATCTCGGACGAGAGCCTATATATACACCTCTCGGTTGAGAATTTTTGGAATCTCGTTGGAATCACGGGCATTTAATGTGTCAGCCCCTAAAATATTCTTGAATCATTATGTGAAAAAAATCTCAGTCGAGATATATTTTATGTTTTCGTCCGAGAGTTTAAAACAACTTTCGGCCGAGAGATTTGCTTAACTATGGGATAGATTTTGAGCGAAAATAACTCTCGCCCGAGATATTTTAAATCTCTTGGCCGATATATTTTCTTGGCCAACAGTTGTTAGTCAGCATTTCCAGTGCCATTTCTGTAGTTTTCAGAAATGTCTCACTTTAACAAGGTTGAAACACTGTAAAAAATGAGAATTACATGTCGGAGTTTATTCCAGTAGATTCATCATTCAATCTACTTTCTCATCATATATTATTATTTTAATTTCATTTAGGATTTCTATTTTTTACTATTTTTTTCTAAACTTTATCATTAAAACAATTAGTGACTTAAAAATCAGTGACAATGAAAATTCAATATCATCACGAAGACAAAGCCAAAAAAAATTAAAAAATCACAAGGTTGTTCCTTGCAGTGTCCTCTTCAAAAGGGTGCTTTTATTTATTTTTGATAAGAGTCACATTTGAAAGAAAATCAGTCAACAAAAACATGTGTCAATAAGGCACTGTTTTTGGTACTTATGTTATTTCGATAAATAATAAAAATTAGCGTATAAGTTTGAAAATCCTGAACATATAGTCCATGCACAACTGCAATGAGTGTAGATTATGAGTATACATTTCGCTTCCCTAAAATAAATAATTATCTCTTAAGAAAAATGTAGGGCACAAAGGTCACTCATTATTCATACTTAAAATTTTAAAGTATATGTCGTTGGTGCCCGCAAAATTTTCCTCACTATATTTCGATAATTTAAAAAAAAAAAGAGTACGTAGATGATTCAATTCTCTAAAACATTTGTGTTTACTTCAAGGTGAAATTCCTAAGGGAGATATCAGTTTGAAGGGGTTGAAGTTGAAAAACATAAAATTTTGCAATTTGTTTTGTCAAAAAACAAGAAAAATTGTTTCCCAACTTCATGTTTTCACCCTTTCTTCATTAATAGTCTTATAAGAATCATCATATATAATCCCATCTAATAAATCACATGAAAACTATTTTTTAGAGTACTCTACTACTAGTTGAACCTTCCAATCATTAGGAAACTTCATTAATGAAAGTGTTGGTTTCCTAGAGAGGGCATCTGCAACTACAATCATTTTCCCTTTCTTGTATCCTATATCAAAATTGACTTATTGAACTTTGATTACCCTTTTTTTTCCTCTCATTAAGCTCCTTCTGTGTGAAGAAATTCCTTAGACTGTTTTGATCAATCCTGAAAACAAACTTTCTCCCCGCCAAGTATTTTTGGAACTTGACCAATGCATGCATATTGGCCAACATTTATTTATCATAGATTGAATAGAGCCTCTCATGTGGATGAAATGTTTTTCTCTCAAAATCAATGGGATGTTTTTTTGCATTAAAATTGCTTCATTTCCTTCTCTCGAGGCATCACATTCAAGTACAAATGGTTGAGTAAAGTTTGGAAGTGCAAGTATAGGGAATCTACTGATTACCTACTTCATTCACATTTATTATTTTTTAGCTTCCTCTAACCAACTAAAGGATCCATTTTTAGTGACATTTGTCCCTGGTGTTGACAACTTTGATAAGCCTTTAACAAACTTCTGATAGTAAGTGCATAAACCAATGAAACCTCTCAACTCAGTGATATTCCTTGGGCTTGGACAATTTAGAATAGTTTGTATCTTTTCCATGTGAACTTTGAACCCCTCTTTCACAATCACATGACCATTGTACTCCCAACACCAAGTTAGTATTAGTCACATTGACCACAGCGAAACTATTTGTTATAGTATATATCCTATTGTTACTAAGTTGCAACTTAGGAATCCATTTAGAGAAATCCATGGATTTATTACTTGGAATGATGATAGTGAATCCTTGAAATTTATCAGTGGGAATCTTACTTCTTTTCACCAATGTTGTGTCAATGAAATTATGGGTATCATCCCCATCAACCAAAACATAAATGGTTTCCCCTTGAACCACTCCCTTGAATCTAAGAGTGTGGAAGCAGGGTACTCCTGTAAAAAATGCAATCTTGTCACTTTCTTGTTGTGGCTCTTTATCGGTTGTCTCATATGCTCATTATGCATAAAATGGTGCTTTCTCCTCTTCCTCCTCATATTTTATCTATGAGAAGACTTCAATGTAGTGTTATTTTCCCTTAGCACACTTATGGTTTGGAACCCATGGTTCCTAGAAAGTGAAGCACAATTTTCTCGTCCTCAATTCATCTTTGTCTTTGGAAAAGTTATCTTTCTTGAATTTCTAGTCAAGTTCTTGAAGGGAGGCATTTGATTCTTGAACTGAGAAGGAACAATAGTTCTAGGAGGAAATATTTTTCTTAGCATGGCATCTTGAATATCTCTTGTTCTACTCATTATATCTTGCAAGGTTTACTTTCTCTAGGATTTCACCAATCCTTTTGGAGGATCTACTAATCCTTCTATGAATAAAAGAATCAGGAGAGCTTTGTAGAAATTCTGACCAGCAATAGATTAATTTCACTCACAACAAATTACAATTGATCATGCAAAATTGTCAACAATGGAGACTGAAAATGGAGCTGTAACACAAAATTATATTAACTCAGTGTACAATAGCCAACCCTGTAATAACATATGTTTCTGAATATATAGAATACATAAGGAGGCATCGAATGCATAAGGAGGCATCCAAAACTAGCATAAATCAGGCTTACCCAAAATAGGCAAATCCCCCATAGGTGTAAAAAGCTGATCCCAAATATGTCATGAGGCTCACGAATTGTCAAGGGCAAGCTAATGAGTGGTGGAATGGCAGCTCATACATGCTTTTGCATGGAGGAAAGAGTGGAGGATGAAAGGGCAAGAAAACAAGTCCACCTCACCTAGTCTTGCTTTCCTATGTGCCTTAAAACACTGAAAAAGCAGTCAATAAAGCAGAAAAAGCAGAAGGGCGCCTAGGAGGCCAGGAATAAAGCAGATTTGATTCCTAAGGATTTCCCAAGCACTACATGAGTCAAATATGGCAAGTTTGACCTCTATGGATAGGCAATTAGCAACTTACACATGGTGGGACTCATGGACTAGGAAAATAAGACAAAAATAAATGAATTAATGTCTAAGTGGGAAATACTATGGGTTTGATTATTCTAAAACCCCCCCTTAAGCCTGAATTTATGAGTAATAAATCAAAATATAGGGCCTAGAAACAAGGCTTAGTCACCCTTCTACATACGGCAAGTCCATATGAACCAAGGAAAGAGGCAAAACCAACTTGGGAAAATCCTCCCTTAAACATGGACTGTAAAACAAAATTGTAGAATCTTGTCTCCACTCATGCTTTGACAGCATGATCAGCAATCCCCAGCAGTGATTTCAGATTGCTAAAGGTCTTCTCACAAAATGCTTTGGTGAAGATATCAGCTACTTGTTCTGAAGATGAACAGAAGAGTAGGTGAATGGTGCCATCATGCACAAGCTCTCTGATGTAGTGCATGTGAATCTCAATGTTTTTGGTTCTCTGCTTCTGAACTGGATCTTTGCATATTTGAATGGTACTCTGGTTATCACAGTAGATGGTAGTTGAGTACTCAGGTTCGAATCCACACTCTCCAAGTAAACCCTGCAACCATAAACACTGAGTTGATGCATTGACAACTCCTCTGTATTCAGCTTCTGTAGATGAGAGTGCAATGGCACTCTGTTTCTTGCTTGACCAGCTGATTGGCCCTTCTGCAAGCATGAACACATAACCTAAAGTGGGCTTCCTTTCT
>LPNX011194264.1:3008-40715 GCA_001517045.1 Pseudotsuga menziesii | reverse complement strand
TGCATAAGGAGGCATCCAAAACTAGCATAAAGCAGGCTTACCCAAAATAGGCAAATCCCCCATAGGTGTAAAAAGTTGATCCCAAATCTGTCATGAGGCTTACGAATTGGCAAGGGAGCATGGGAAATATAATGAGTGGTGGAATGGAATCTCATACATTCTTTTGCATGAGGAAAGAGTGGAGGATGAAAGGGCAAGAAAACAAGTTCACCTCACCTAGTCTTGCTTTCCTATGTGCCTTAAAATACTGAAAAAGCAGTCAATAAAGCAAAAAAAGCAGAAGGGCACCTAGGAGGCCAGGAATAAAGCAAATTTGATTCCTAAGGCTTTCCCAAGTGCTACATGAGTCAAATATGGCAAGTTTGACCTCTATGGATAGGCAATTAGCAACTTGCACATGGTGGGACTCATGGACTAGGCAAATAGGACAAAAATAAATGAATTAATGTCTAAGTGGGTAATACTATGGGTTTGATTATTCTAACAAGCTTCAGATATGTTCTCGAACACCACAGATAGATTTTGTAATTCATATATGTATGCTTCAGGAGTTCCAGTTTTCCTCACATGCACTAGCTCCCTCAAAGATATCTTAGGATCTTTCTGGCCAAACCTATCTTCCAGCCTCCTAGTGGATTCTTCATAGGTTGTTACTTCATCATGACCAAGAGTATTCATGCCATGAAACCATCAATCATTTTATTCACCATCCATATGTAGAGTATCCATTTTGATTCCATATCTCTTCCACATGATTCAATTGAAAGTATGGATCTAGTTTCTAAATCCATGAACTAGCATTGCACATTAATAAACCGTTAAAGTATGGAAAAGAGATCTTACCAATAGAATTTCTTGGCTGAAAAATTTTGAGCAAGAATTCAGATGTTTCCTCTTGGATTTGTCTTGTATTGGTATTCACATAAATCTTTGAATGAAAGTTCTCTTCTGCATTCTTCACTTAACGTCTAGTACTGTGCATATTGATCTTCCCATGAAGCAATTGATTCATTATGCACTTCATGCTCCTCTCTATGTTCTTAAGTGAACTTGGGCATGGTAGGACAATGTTGATTCTTGATCTCACTCTTGAATTTATGAGGGTGATTCTGAGGTCCTATCTTTGAAAATATAGACCCACTAGAGGTGTTCCTTCCCTCATGTTGAGAACCAATGTTTCTCCTCAATCTTTATTTTCTAGCTGTCTGGCTAGGAATTCATTGGTCTCTTTCCCTAACTGGATGATGTTATGAGATGTCTTGCAATCCTTTCAACATGCTCTGCACAAAACGACTAAATTTATCATTTTCATCAATGTTTGACATTTCATTTTCTCCTTGAATCTTACCTTCAATGGAATTAACTTATTCTTTAACTATGGAGATCTCTTCTAGACCTTTATTCTTTGGATTTGGATTTCTTTTGGGACTCATTAATGACTACCAAGATAAGGTTTTGATGCCCCTCATAACTTTGAAAGTAACTATATTTATTTATTTTACTCATGTGATAGAAACTAATAGATTTTGTATATAAGAAAGTTCTATTTTAATAATAAAATGTAAATATTGGATACGGAAGTTAGGCACCCATGCAGTAAATTGATAGAACCTAAGTTTAAGTTAGTAAAGGAATTCTCAATTTTCTTTACGAAGACAATTGGCCAGTCTTGGAAGATAGTTAGTTACCAACTATTAAATTCCTAGGAAACAGTAGTGAGGGAGCATACTCAAGAGAAAAAGAAATAAAGAAAGGAAAAAAACAAAGAAAAGGAAAAGACTTAGGGAGTTGTCAAAGAACACCTAGGAGGGTGTAGGCTCTATGTAATTTTTCTAATAAAATAACATAGAGCTGCAAGTGAGCATATGAGAGATTCCAGGATTTGAAGCATATCTTCCAGAGAGCACATTTAGGAAGTGCTAGGTTCTATAGTATCTAACTCTAAATAAGGGATGGTGGCAACTTGAAAGATGAGAGAGTGAATCATAAACTTGGGTTCTAGGAAAGGGGGTGGAGTCCATTTATACTGAAAGGGTTTCGAGGTTTCTAAGGATGGGTGGAGAATGTTTGTTTAAATTCTAGCTCCAGGAAAGACATTCAGATATGTTTTATTCATAAAACATGAACTTCATTTTAATTTTGAGTATGAATTATTTTATCATTTATTACTATTGAAAAATAAGTGATTGAGTTTAAGTAATTTTTATATTCAGAAAAATGTTAACGAATATATGTGAAACTATGGTTGTTCAAGGAGTTTACATTGAAATATAGTTGGCCAAGATTGGTCGCATTTTCTTGTTATTAAAGATTTAAATATTGTTTTGGATTTCTTTAAATTATTTATTCTCAACTGTCATATTGTACTTCTACTATGAGAACCTACCTAAGAAGGTTTTGTGTAGATTGGCTTATAACAAATAAAGTGAGCATAGACTGTAAATAAAAGAACTCAAATATAATATATGACAAATAGAAACCTTTTACAAACCCTAACCTTATACAGGAGAAATTCCAACCCTAATGTGTGATATAAAAACAAGCAAACTGAGAAATGAGATTATGCATATTGTAAACAAGAAAGTAATCGACTAGTGATTAAAAAATAGTTGAAAGTCATTGTAAGATAAATATACGCTATTATTTAAGGAAAGCATCATAAATTTCACAGAGATGATCATAAATGAAATTAAAAGTTAAATGCAAGCAAGTATAATTCTCATTTTTAGAAGCACACCAACAAAAGATATTGTATCACCTAATATTGTAAATGCGTTAAGTATAGATAATATAAATAAATGTCAAGAGAAATTCAGGGCTTATACAGGTTTAAAATAAAATACACTTAGTTCCACCATCAATAGGACAAAAACTAAATATTTATGAAGAAACTTAACATTGTGCAGGCTCAAACGGTACAAGCATTCTACGAATGCTAGAAATTTACAAGGGTGTGATGGGAAACCAACTCCTCCTTCACGATATCATTATGAGGAAAACCCCTCTTATTCTTGTTTTTAAATACCTATCCAACATTCAGCCAAAACAGGTTACCAAAAAGAAAATGGTAAACCTTAAACCCAAAATCTCTCCTTATACTAACCTGTGTATGCAAGAAGAGGTATTTAAAACCCCTAGTAGATCAACACAATAAGGAACTAGAAAGACTTGGTAATTTTTCAAACCTTCCAACCTTCAAATTCCGCCACTACAACCATGAAAGAGAACTGAGAATAGGGCCATAACTGAAGAAGAGAAAGGATTGAAATAGTGTATGTTTTTCCAAGCTAATTCGCTGAAACAATTGGGGATGTGGATCACCTACAGTGGAAAACAAGATGTGTAAGTTGCAGGTGTAGAAGTAAATCTGGTATAAATAAATAGTTTGTGTTTGAAAACAAACAAAAAATAAAAAGTGCCACATAATACTTTCTATTTGTCTCTACAAATAGCAGCAACCAAGTACAAACCCTCTAGTCGACCTTACAAACAACAACGGCCAGAGAAATGGAGATTAAACCTCGAATTGGAGAGTTTAAGTGATGTACATTAAGGGGAATACAAGCATACACAACCATACCCAAATCTAGAAATCTAAAAGGCGTTGTGCCATGGCCTTTCCATGGACTCCCAAGTGGGCCAAGCCTCGATAAAACAAAATAATAATTAATACTACTGCATGAGTAAAACCCTGTAAATTTCCATCTTTGAGGTAAGTACAAAAGTTAAGAATACATTCTAGCTCGAAAGAATTCATGTGTGGTGTAGGACACTCCATGTTTATGAGTTGATGGGAATAGTAAATGTCAACCCTAAATTAGGTGAATAGTGATGTCAACCATAAATAAGGTAGATATTAATGTCAACCACAAATCAAAGTTACAACAAACCAGTGTTAACCCTCTCCTCGTTAAGTCACAAACACTAGGATTGTGTATTATCTTGGAAACTATACATATGTATAATATATGTTAGCTCAAGAAGTTAAGTAAGCCACTAATCTCACTTCTCTATCATTATCATAGAAGCTTTAAGTTGTCCTGGTAATACTTATCCTCTTGCCAAAAGTTAATCAATAAGGAAAGATTTAGCTGTAAAGTTTACCTTTTTATGACATACTAGAGGGGTAAGAAACAATACATGGTTGTTATGTTGCAATAAGAACATCTAAGTAGGGAAGCCTTGACAAAAAAAATGGTTAAGGTAAAATTTAATGGAAATGAATTTTGGTACGTTACAAATGGTATTAGCGATAGCTAACAACAGTTGGACCTAATGGGTCACTATATATATATATATATATATTCTTTTAAATTTCAAATGATAAGCTACATATGAAGGGATATATAATTAAACATTCCCTAGGAGTAACAAATTGTTATTGATGAACACAGTGGTATAATACACTTCAATAGTTGAACCAAGACAAATTGAAGAAGGGATGCTAACACCTGAAGGAATGTCGGTACTAGAATATGTGGGTATTTATGTGGAACTTGAATCAAAGCGTAATGCTAAAGTGCATGCATAAATGTTAGAGACGATGAGAAGAAGGATGACTTAGATAATCATAAAGCAGATAATTCCAAACTGAAATTTTAGATTAGAGCATGAAGAAATAAATGAATTAATATTAAAAAACATAACAAACCAAGAACCACATGAAAATAATGGTCAAAATTCTTGCAGTACCAGAAAAGGGAAAAAAGAAAAGACAAAAATTTCTAGCACTGAGGAAACTATAGTTAATTTCCAATTCTCACGTAGAGAGTTAGAAAAAAATGGTGAACCTAGGTATAAGAAAAAAAAAGGAAACCCGGTGCAACTACAAGGGTAATTTAAGAATAAGACCTCCTCTGTTTGATGGAGAATCTATGGAGGTTGTTGAAGCGTGGTTGTTAAACATAAAAGGATATATTCAAGTGTATAGTTAAGACGATAATCTGAGAGCATGTTTGGATATTTTTCATCTGTGGGAAGGTTGCTCTGTCGTGGCAGGAAGCTAAAAGCATAAATAACATACGCAACTGGGGATTAAGGTGGTAATTTTTTTTTAAATGTTTAAGAGAAAGTACATGTCAGAACGATATCATGACGAGAAGGGTAAGGCATTTAGTGACTTAAAATTGGGATAGTTAACTATGGAAGAGTTCGTAACTAAATTTGTTAATTTACAACATTAGGTACCATATCATAAGGATGAAAAAGAAAAAGTATATTGGTTAATCAGTTGTTTACCCCTGACCTATAAAGATAAAATTGAAATTGACATGACCAAGACTATGGATGAAGCAATTACGAAAGCTAAACTATGATATCTACTATTTAAGCAAAGATATGAATTGAGCAGATCCTAGCAATATAAAAAAATGAAAATATGGATCAGTGAAGCAAAGGATTTAATTCTTCTCCATTTAGGAAAGGAAAATAAAGTTATACTGATAATAATTATAACAGTCCAAGTTTAATTGCAAACAGTGGAGAAAAAAGTACAAAGCCCTTAATATCAGATTGAGTAATAGTACAAGAGAATAAAATGTTGGGGTTGCAATGGGAACCATTTATATAGAAATCATCCTAATAATACTAACAGGAATATGTCTCCCTTAAACATTTTGCAAGAAGCTTCTACAGTCAATGACATAGCCAGAAATGTGCCTAGAATTAATTATGCCCTTGAATATCGGTAAGGGGATCATCAATCAACTATGTTGGAAGTAGAAGGTGAAATATTGAACACACTTGTTTCCATTCTTATAGATTCAAGAGCTAGTTTGAGTTACATTGCACCAACAGTAGTTGATAAATGTAACATTTTAAAGGAAAAACAAAAAATGCATGGTTGGTACAACTAGCAACAAGAGTGAAACAAAAAGTTACAGAGATGGTAAAAGGATGTGAGTTGAGTTTTAATAATATAGATACATCAGTAAATTTAAATGTAATTCCCTTAGGACCTTATGATCTTCTGATTGGGATGGATTGGACGGAATCTCATAGGACCATTATCAACTATCTAAATAAAAATTTTGACTGTATTGATGAGAAGGGTAACCATCATACCATAAAAGAAATTTATAGACATGTTTCCATATGGAAAGTCTCAATTATACAACTCAAAAAGTGTGTTAGGAAAAGGATGACAACTGTATTCATTTAAAATAATGGAAATTGAATCCAAAAAATTGAAAACAACAATAGACCAATTTCCCATCCTTAAGGAATTTTAAAATGTGTTTCCAGATGAGATACCAAGACTACCTCCTAATAGAGATTTAGATTTTTTCATAGATTTAATTCCTAGACCTACACCAGTATCATGAGATCCTTACCATATGAGTATTCCATAGCCTACATAATTGAGGATGCAACTACAATATTTGCTTGACAAAAAATATGTTCGACCTAGTGTGTCACCATGGGGAGCACTAGTTTTGTTTGTTAAAAAGAAAGATGGAAATTTTAGATTATGCATAGATTACAGACATCTTAAAAAATACCATTAAAAACAAATATCCATTACCAAGAATTGATGACTTGTTTGATCAAGCCATAGGGGGCAGGATTTTCTCAAAAATTGATCTGATATCGGGTTATCATTAGGTATATTAGAATTTGAATTCCATTTAGATATTCAAGTAGATAGTTCATAATTATGATTGCAGTAAATGGAGAATTTAGATACAAACAAAACAAAACAAACCACAGATGAAACATATGAGTATTTCTCAGGAATTTATAGTATCATTCACAATAATAAAATCTGGTGTTACAATAGTTTACATAGGAAAATAATTCGAATGCATTAGGTAGCAATTCGAATCTATCCACTGGATCTAAATGTATCTAACTGACCATCTAACTCATGGTGTCTCAATAATATCAGAGTCCAATATATCAACTCCCATATGTCCAAGAACTCAATCAATTAGTGATATCTAGTTAACTCAATGCAACTAAGTGTGGTAGGTGGGAAAATGTGCCTACTCCACATGCAACCATGCATTAGTCATGCATAACTAGCACTAGCTAACTAATTGTGAACTAATTGAAAGTAACTGGGGGATAACTAAGACTAACTAGTTCCAAATCCAACTAACTGATGGAGATTGGTGCTGGGACTCCTAGTGGCTCCTAAAATGTAGGGATTGGTTTAGGAGGCACCCAAACTTATGCATGCACATGCAATAAGTGGAAGTTAACCTCTAGCAGTGTTCCCCACACTCTAGCAACTGGTACATGTGGCCCCACTATGCCAAGTGGACCCAATGGTACTAGTGGACCCAATTAATTAATTAAGGTTCCTAAGTTAGTCTAAATAATATAATAGACAGTATGGTTAAGGGAGGATTAATAATCCTAACACCCCCCTTGAATCCTAACTTGGACAACTGTGAGCCCTGGTATCAAGACCATAGGTCACCCAAATACAATATAAAATAAAATTTTGCTCAATACAACTGAGAAAACAGGGAAAACCTCATGGGAACACCCCCCCCCCCCCCCAAAGATAAGCATAAATCAGGAAATACAAGTTAAAAACTTGCAAAATATTTTGCTGCAATTTGGAGCAGCGGTGTAGTATTCTGGTTCTTTTGTGCAGCAGCATCCTGAATATGTGCATATGAAACTTTGAATAAAAAAAAAGTGATTATTTTTTGAGGAATCTTCTTCTTTGTAATAATAATAATGTTCCCAACTAAATCAGGAATATAGATAGCTACGGGATGAAAATTGGACCCATGTAGAGCAATTGAAATCAACTGAAGAGAGAGCAAACGTTCTTGGGAATTTGAACTACATGAGGAACACCCAAGAATATTATATATTTCATCCTTTAAAATAAAATCATGAGTTTTAAAATCATCCCCAAGTATTAGGCACAAGTGTCGAAGCAGATGCAGAATGTCTCCAACTTTACTAGTTCTGTGAGTAGATGAGCATGTGACCAAAGGTAGAGAATACCTGGGACTGTATAGAGAGAATACTTGAGCTCCATAATATGATATAGATTAATAAATAACCAATAATTCACAAAACCTAATATCATCAAACTCATAAGATAAAACTAACATCGAATCCTCATCAACAAATTTGAAGGAGACTTGCGGTGCTTGATTTGTCACACCAAAATTGATGAAACCTGTTACAAGCAATACTGTAAGCTCTTGAATATTAAAACATTAACCAAATATTATCATATCATAAAATAAATCATATCTAAATAGGTTCATATCAGATCCATAAATTTGAAGTGAAATCAAATCCCCAGCAACAATTTTGAAGGAGACTGCAGTACTTGTTTCTTCACACCGAAATTGATGAGAACAACTCCAAGCGGTACTGAAAGATCTCGACCCATAGAAACAAATAATATCATATAATATCTAAATAATTTCATATCATATCCAATAAATTCCATATCATATCCAATAAATTCCAAATCATATCCAAAAGTGTGGAATTAAATCAAATCTCCAGCAACAATTTTGAAGGAGACTTGTGGTACTTGTTTCTTCACACCAAAATTGATGAGAACAACTACAAGCAATACTGAAATCTATTGAACCCTAGAACCAAGTAATATCAGATCAGATCCAAATAATATCATATCATATCCAATAGATTTCATATCAGATCCAATAGCTTTCTCCACTGAGATGGTAGATGCATAATTTTCTCCTTCTTCAAAATTATGAATATTGTTGCATGCAATCATGTAGGAATTTGTTGGAAGCTCAAGATCAATGAGAGTGTTAGAATCACTCCTACAATATGAAATTATTTCCAAAATATCCAAATATTTACAAAATATAATATCATCAAACTCATGAGAGAAAACTGACATCAAATCCCCAACATAAATTTTGAAAGAGATTTTTGGTACTTGTTTATTCACACCAAAATTGATGAGAACAGCTACAGGTAGTACTGAAAGATATTGAACCCTAGAACCAAGTAATATCATATCATATCAAAATAGTATCATATCAGATCCAATAAATTTTATATCATATCCAAGAGTGTGCTCCACCGATCTGGTAGATGCACAGTTTTCTCCTTCTTCAAAACCTTTGAAAGAGATTTTTGGTACTCGTTTCTTCACGCCAAAATTGATGAGAACAGCTACAAGTGGTACTAAAAGATATTGAACCCTAGAACCAATTAATATCATATCACATCCAAATAATATCATATCATATCCAATAAATTCCATATCATATCCAGGAGTGTGCTCCCTGTAGTTGGTAGATGCACAAGTTTCCCCTTCTTCAAGACCCTGAGTATCGGTGCATGCAATCATGTAGGAATTTGTTGGAAGCTCTATATCAATGAGAGTGATTGGATCACTCCTAAAATCTGATATTATTTCCAAAATATAAAAATAATTACTTATCTGCACACAATCAATATCATTAGAAACAGAGAAATCAAATTCCTCACCCTTTTCTGGAGAATCACCGGTAAACTATGCACATAATTTATAATAGAAGAATCACTGGAGAATTTTTTGCATAGAATGGAAGGAGAGATTTTATACAAAAAAATAGATTTGAATGTCTTCTTCTATATTATCCATGTGAGGATATGAGATATCAGAGATCTCATACACTTCTGGAGCAGCAGGAGAAGGATTCGCTCCAAGGAGACTTTCTTCAATTCGAATTGACTGTGAGGAAGATTCTGCTTCTTCTTCATCTTGAAAAACTTCATCAGAGAGAGTAGAGGCTGAGAATTTTGAGTAAAGAACTATTTTGGTTATGACTATTCTCCAAAAATTGCTATAAATATCCTCATTTTATTTCCCAAAGGTTCTATCCAGTTCTGTCCAGAGATCCTTTGGGTATTATACAGACTCAATAAGGTAGCGCAAGCTTGGAGACTTCCAAAAATCCATGCCTATTGTTACAAAATCTCTATCACCATCATTTATACATTCATTCTCATATTTATAATACTCTTTATGAAGTCCAATAGATACCTCATAGAGACCTTGTCTCTTCAGATATGCAATCATCTTCGACTTCCATTCTGAATATTTTGTGGATGGAGGAAGAAGAGGAACTGATAATATCGAATCTTGTGAAGTTGAACCTATAAAATATCACTGCAAAACACTGAAACATATTTGAACTGTTAGAATCATGATTTTCCTCTTGACATGAACATATTTTCATTGTCCCTCACGCCCTCTCCGTCGCTCTGAATAAATCCAGAGCTAGAAAATCATCATAGGGGACTTCTGTGGAAACCTAGCTGCTTCTGATGTTTAATGGGGAGAAACAAGCATGAAACATGCCTGTGAAGGCTATGATACCATAATATATTTTGAATTCCATTTATATCTTCAACAGATAGTTCATAACTATTATTGCAGTAAGTGGAGAATGAATATACAAACTGAAAAAAACAAACCACACAGGAAATGGATGAGTATTGCTCAGGAATTTATAGTATCATTCACAATAATAAAATCTGGTGTTACAATAGTTTACATAGGAAAATAATTGGAATGCATTAGGTACAAATTTGAATCTATCCAATGGATCTGACTATATCTAACTGACCATCTAACTCATGGTGTCTCAATCAATATTGAAGTCCAATAGATCAACTCCCAGATTTCCAACAACTCAATCAATCAATGATAGCTAGTTAACTCAGTGCAACTGAGTCTGGTAGGTGGGAAAAATCCACATGCATCCATGCATTAGCCATGCATAACTAGTGCTAGCTAACTGATTGTGAACTAATTGAAAGTAACTGGGGGCTAACTAAGATTAACCAGTTCCAACTCCAACTAACTGATTGATATTGGTGTCGGGACTCCAAGTGGCTCCTAAAATGTAGGGATTTATCTAGGAGGCACCCAAACTAATGCATGCACATGTAGTAAGTGGTAGTTAACCTCTAGCAGTGTTCCCCACACTCTAGTAACTGGTACATGTGGTCCCATTAGGCCAAGTGGACCCAATGGTACTAGTGGACCCCATTAATTAATTAAGGTTCCTAAGTTAGGCTGGATAATCTAATAGACAGTATGGTCAAGGGAGGATTAATAATCCTAACAAGTTATGTATTAAATAAGAAGAAATTTCGAATGAGATATGGTCATTATGAATTTCTTATCATTCCTTTCAGACTAACTAATGCTCCTTCAACTTTTATGAGTATCATGAATAATGTATTAAGAAAATATCTGGACACATGTTTATTAGTGTTCATTAATGATAGTTTAATCTATTCCAAATACGAGAAGGAACACGAAGAACATATGCAAATGGTTTCACAAACCTTAAGAGAACATCAACTTTAAGAAAACTTAGTAAATGTGATTTCTATAAAAGAGAAGTATGGTATTTAGGACATATTATCTTAGAAAAGGGTGTAGCAGTTGATCCTACTAAGATTAAGGATATTGTAGAATGTCCTATATACCAAAGGATGTACATGGCATTATATTATTCATAGTATTAGCAGGGTATTATCGTAGGTTTATAGAGACTTTTTGAAGAATAGTTAATCCTATAACCACTTTACAAAAGAAAGGTGTTGAGTTTGTGTGGAGTCAACAATGTCAAGATAATTTTGATAAATTAAGACATTTGTTGACTACGGCCCCTATACTAAGAATTTTTATCCCCCAAAAAATTTATAGTTTGCACTAATGCAAGTAAATATGGTTTAAAAGGGGTTTTGACTCAGGATGGTCTCGTAATTTGTTACGAATCTAGAAAATTGAAGTATCACGAAAACAAATTATGTTGTACATGACATGGAATTAGTATCCATTATCCATGTTCTTAAAATCTAGTGACATAACAGATAACATTGGACTAAAATACTTGTTTGACCAAAATACATTAAATGCTCGCCATGCTATATGGCTTGCATTTTTTACTGAATATGACTTTGAATTTAGGTGTATTAAAGGAAAAAAAGACATCATAGAAAATTCTCTTAATCGGCAACAACATGAATTGCATATTGTACTAATTAGTGGTTATGAGTCAGAATTTACAAATTTGTTGAAAACAACATCAGTGGAAGACCTCGAATATAAATATTTGCTGGAAAAATGTACTAACATACCTGAATATGTTGCTGAAAATGTATTTCAGATATATGCGGAAGGATTTTTGCGTTTAAAAAACTGAATTTTTATGCCTACTCAACCAAATAAAAATAAAATAAAATTAGGGAGCTACATGATAGTCCCTATGCAGGACACCCAGGGTACCAGAAACTTATAACAACCATGAAAAAATATTTTTATTGGCCCAATATGAAAAGAGAAGTATTTGAATATGTAGAAAGGTGCCTTGAATGTCAATAGGTTAAGGTTGTTCACCAACATCCAGATGCATTATTGCAGCGTATACCCATTCCGGAATGGAAATGGGAAACTATAACCATGGATTTTATAACTAGGTTTCCTAAAACAAAAACAAAAAATAGAACGAATCAATCATGGTTATGGTAGAAAAATTGAGCAAAGCAGCACATTTTATACCTGTTAAGTCGACCTATAAATATAAACATTCCCAGTATATTTATGAGAGAAATTTTCACACTTCATGGGATACCAAAAATAGTTCTTACTAATCGAGATGAAAAATTTACCTCAAATTTTTGGAAATCATTATTACAAGTATGGATACAAAGCTGAATTTTAGTATAGCTTATCATCCTCAAACAAATGGACAAACAAAACAGGTAAACCAAGTACTAGAGGATATTCTAAGGATGTAGGTAATGAATCAATCTGGTAAGTGGGAGGACTGTATTCATTTAGTTGAATTTTCCTACAATAACAGTCATCAAGCCTCCCTCAAAATGATCCCCTTCGAGGTATTGTATGGTAGAAGGTGTAAAGAACCCATAAGTTGCTAAAATGCTAAGGATAGGATGACCTTTAGGCTAGATATGGTATTACCGATGGAGACAATGGTACAACAAATAAAGTAGAACCTATAGGTTTCACATTACAGACAAAAAAGTTAATGCTGGCAGCAAAAGGAAAGCTAAAGAATACAGTGAAGGGAACATGTGTTCCTAAGGATGAAACAAAAAAAATCACCTTAAGAACAAGGATATGTGCCAAAATTGCACCAAGATATGTGGGACCCTTTGAACTACTAGATAGAGTGGGGTTAGTAGCTTATAAATTGGCTCTACCTCCACACATAAGAACTCATGATGTTTTTCATGTCTCTTTATTAAAATAATATATTTTTGATAAAACTCATATCATTGACTGAAATAATGTACAAGTGGAACCAAAGAGAGACTTTCACGAGGAAGCAGTGTGCATTATCGACAAGAGAGAAGTAGTGCTTTGGAAGCAAATCATTGTGCAAGTTAAAGTTAAATGGGAACATAATGCTCCAGATGAAGCTACTTGGAAAAGGGAGGATGTCATGAGACAAGCTTATCCTTTTTTATTTTCAAGAATTTAATAAGACTAAATAGTCACCAAGTATGGTGACAAGGTTTTTTTGTGGGGGGGGACTGTGTTGCCCCTCATAACATTTAAAGTAACTAATTTTTTTTTACTCATGTGATAAAACTAATAGATTTTGTAGAAAGTTATATTTTAATAATAAATTGTGAGTATTGGATACGAAAGTTACGACACCATGCAGTATCTTGAAAGAACCTAAGTTTATGTTAGTAAATAAACTCTCAGTTGTCTTTATGAAGACAAGTGGCTAGACTTGGAACATATTTCGTTACCATCTATTAAATTCCTATGCAAGAGGAATGAGGGAGCATGCTCAAGAGAAAAAAATAAAGAAAGAAAAGAAAATCAAACAAGGAAAAGGAAAAGAATAGGGAGTTTCCAAAGAACACCAAGGAGGGTGTAGGATCTACGTAATTTTGTTGATAAAAGTAGCACATAGATTCCAACAAGCATATGAGACATGATAGGCTCTAAAGCAAAAATTCTAGAGAGAACATTGAAGAAGTGTTAGGTTCTGCAATATCCAACTCTCAATAAAGGATTGTTGGCATTTTGAAAGGTGAGAGAGTGAATCATAAACTCAAGTTCTCGGGAAGGGGGTGAAGTCCTTATAGACTGAGAGGGTTTTGAGGTTCCTAAGGCTGGGTGGAGCGTGGATGTTAAAATTCAGGTTCTAGGAAGGACATTCATATATGTTTTATTCATAAAACTTGAACATCAGTTTAATGTTGACTATGAATTATTTTATCATTGATTACTGTTGTGAAATAGGTGATTGAGTTTAAGTAATTTTATATTTAGAAAAATAAAGAATATATGTGAAACTATGGATGTTCGAGGAGCTTACATTTAAATATAGTCGGCAAAGATTGGTCATATTTTTTTGTAATATTGTTTTGGATTACTTTAAAATATTTACACTCGGTTGTCATATACTAATTTTATTATGAAACCCTACCTAACAAGGTTTTGTGTATATTGGTTTATAACGAATAGAGTGAGCATAGAGTGTAAATAGAAGAACTAAGATATAATATATGATGAATAGAAATATTGTAAAAACCCTAACCTTATACGGGATAAATTCCAACCCTAATATTTTATATAAAAACAAGTGAACTGGGAAATGGGGTTATGTGTACTGTAAACAGGAAAGTAGATCGGCTAGTGATTAAAAAAGTAGGAAGTCACCGTAATATAAATATAGGCTATTATTTAAGGAAAGCATCATAAATTTCACAGATATGCTCATAAATGAAATTAAAAGTTACAGCCACGCAAGTATAATCCTCATTTTAAGCATCACACCAATAAAATCTATTGTATCACATAATATTGTAAATGCAGTAAGGATAGATAATATAAACAAATCTCAAGATAAATTCAAAGCTTATACAGGTTTAAACAAAAATACACTTAGTGCCACTGTTAGTAGGACCAAAACTAAATATCTAAGAAGAAAATTAACAATGCACAGGCTCAGACGGTACAAGCCCTCTACAAATGCTAGAAACTTTACAAGGGTACAATTGGAAACCAACTCCTCCTTCAAAATATCGTAATGAGGAAAAACCCCTCTTCTTTTTATTTTTAAATACTTATCCAACAACTAGTCAAAATAAGTTTACCAAAAAGAAAAGGGTAAACCTTAAACCCATAAGCTCTCATTATACTAACTTGCATATAGAGGAAGAGGTATTGAAAAACCCTAGTAGATCAACACAATAGATCAAGACTTTTTAATTCTATAAATATTCCAACCTTCAACTTCCACCACTAGAACCATGAAAGAGAACTGAGAATAGGGGCTTACCCAAAGAAGAGAAAGGATTGAAATAGCGTATGTTTTTCCAAGATAATTCACTCAAACAAATGGGTATGTGGATCACATACAGTGGAAAATAAGATATGTAAGTAGTAGATGTAGGAGTAAATATGTTATATTAAATAGTTTTTGTTTGAAAACAAACGAAAATAAAAAGGGCCACACAATACGTTCTATTCATATCTACAAATAGCAGTTTCATGGTACAAACCCTCTAGGAGACCTTACAAACAACAACGGCCTAATAAATGGAAATTAGACTCTGATTTGGAGAGTTTGAGAATCATATATTCAATGAAGAAGGGAAATACAATCATACACAACCCTACACAAAGCTAGAAGGTTGAAAGGATTCGTGTCATGGCCTTTCCATGGAATATCAAGTGGGCCAAGCCTTGATAAAATGAAATAATAATTGAGACTAGATCATGATTAAAACCTTAGAATTTTCCAACTTTGAGGTAAGTACAAAAGTTAAGAATACAGTCCCGTTGGAAAGAAGTCATGTGTGGTGTAGGATAATTGTCGTAGATGAGTTGATGGGAATAGTAAATTCCAACCATAAATCAAGTGAATAGTGATTTCAACCATAAATCAGGTGGACTGTAATGTCAGCTACAAAATAAAGTTATAGCAAACCAATGTTGATGCTCTCCTCGTTAAGTTATGAATGATAGGATTGTGTGTTATCTTGGCACCTTCACATATGTATAAAATGTGTTAGCTCAAGGAGCTAAGAAAGACACAAATCTCACTTCTCTATCATCATCATAGAAGATTTAAGTTTTCTTGGTAATACTTATCCTCTCACCAAAATTTAATCAGTAAGAAATATTTAGGTATAAATTTTACCCTTTTACGACATACTAGAGAGGTAATAAACAATTTACGGTTCTTATGTTGCAATAAGAATGGGTAAGTAGGGAATCCTTGATAATAAAAAGAAAAAAATATATAGTTATGGTAAAATTTAATGGAAATGAATTTTGGTATGTTACACAGGTTTAGAGGACCATGCCCTAATACCACTGTAACGTACCTTTCTTGGAATAATATACACTAGGAAAAAAGAAGAAGGAAGACACTAACTAGCTTAGGGAAGACATATACAAACACTACTAACCGAACCCAAACCCTTCCCAAAATTGATACAAATATTAAAATATAGGTCTATGAAAATTTACAACATCCTAAACAAGATCCCTAACTCAACATTAGCACATTTACTGGGATACTTCAATCCTGGGTCGACGCTATGGCAAAGACAAAGACTCTGAGGCAATATCCCCATGACATATGTGGAACCCAACAACTTCTAGTCTATGATGGAAGTGGTTGAATTGTGTCTAAGTCCTAATACCCTTATTAGACTTCAAAATTATAGTTTATGTTTAATTTAATGAAGCATATGATCTTGATACCTGCATGAATTCAATGAGAAAAGAAGGTTGTAGAAGAGAGAAGAATTTGGTAAACACTGATCAATTACTTATGGAAAAAATGCACACACATGGAGAAAAAATTGGAAGAATAACATTACATCCATTAATAAGTATATTGTATGTAATACAATGGTTTTACAAATAGGATAATTCGAATTCCTTAGGTGGGATTCAAATCTACCAACCTAGACTGACTCTAGAGATAACTCGGTGTGGAAAAATCACCACTAGAGCTCACTAATGAAACTCTGAATAATTGAATCACATCATGAAAAATTAATTGGATAAATTATGTGAGAAAAGGCACACCACCTCCCTGAAATCATGCAAACTGGTGCTAGGATGACTGAGAGTGAACTAATTGATGGGAATCATAGCATAACTTAACATAATTGAACACTGACTA
This sequence comes from Pseudotsuga menziesii, assembly GCA_001517045.1. Lineage (NCBI taxonomy): Eukaryota > Viridiplantae > Streptophyta > Pinopsida > Pinales > Pinaceae > Pseudotsuga > Pseudotsuga menziesii. The sequence goes on along the minus strand of LPNX011194264.1, from coordinate 23,577 downwards.
GGGTCAACTATTGATGACTACCGGTGGCACTTAGAGTGGGTTCCTAAATTATAGGGGTTCATCTATGGATCTCCTAAAATCATACAGATAGGCTCATTGAGTGTTAGGTGGGCCCCAAATGAGTCCCCCATGGAACTAGTGAATTGGGAATTAACTCCTAAGCCAGGAAAAGACAAAAAGATAATGGTGGTCAAGGGAGGATTAATAAATTAATTCTAACACGCCCCATTAATACTAACTTGGACAATCTTGGCCTTGGAAACTAAGACCAAAGTTCACCCATACAATCTAATTGCAAAAAATGATTTCTTAACAAATGAGGAAATGGGGAAAACCTCATGGGAAAACCCTCCCTAAAAATAAGCAGTGGATCCAGGATCAATCTTTCACATCAAGAAAAAAAATTTCTTAAATAAAAAAATTGTGAAAAAATTTCTACAATCTAAATCTTTGTGGAGCAGTAATGCAATGTGATGGTCCTTGTGTGCACTAGTTTCCTACTACTGTGCATGTGAAACTCTCCACCTTATTCCAATCTAATGAGGTATAGGAGAAGACATTTTTGCTTTGTCTCTTCTTTCTGGAGGAAGAGTGGCATGATCCAATTTGTTCTTTAGTAAGAAGAACTATAGTCAGACCTTACAATCATGAAGCATCTCTCTAGGAGTTTGTAGCAACTCTCTAGGAGAGGTGGATTTTCTTGAAAAAGTGCAAGGCTCTCTTTTTTAAACTGATATCTAGTTCTTCTCATGTCATATGACTCTCTAGTCATGTTCCCAACAGCCTCAATAACATTTTGAGCCCATTTAGGACTAGGATTGAGAGTAGGTATTGGATCTGGATCTGATTGAACTTGATCTTAAATTCCATGAACTGACTCAACTTGGTCCTCTACTTTAGATTATGAATTTGAAACATTAATGGAAACTTTATCATATGCAAAAGTTCTAGGTAGAATAAATTTACCTTCCCTTTCAAATGGAAGATGAGAGTGCACTTGATATGAGTATGGAAGTAAGTGTGAGAATTAATATGCCTTGGATGAATGGTTTGCAACACCTTTCGCTATGAGCTTCCCAGTTGAGATATCTAAGATATCCACTGAGTCAAGACCAAATACAACTCACTTTGGTGAGCCTGTATGAGTCATCTGGTATAAAAACAACAAATTTGTAGCTGAGGAGGGCACATAGAGGACATTATTGAACACTCCATGCTATAACTTTATTGAACCCTGTCCTTCAACTTGTATTTGAGTGTTATCTCCCATGTGAATACTTGTACCATCAGTAAATTGTAATGAAGAGAATTATTCTTTGTATGCGGCCATGTGATTGGAGGCTCCTGAATCAATGAGCAAGGCATGCCATTTTAAAAATCTAGCCTTCAGTCCATGGCATCTCTTATGATCTTTAGTTTTTTCTTTAGGGTCATCCTACATGTGACTTCAGGGAGGGAAATATTGTGTTGTTTTAGGAGTCTTGACATCTGATCTATTGTCTTATTCATACAACCTTTCTATGTATGGTTTATTTTCTTACAGTAGTGTTGAAGCCTCAGTTGTGTATGTGGATGAAAAGGGTGTCTAAGGCTTACAACACATGGAGAAAACCCAGCCAAAGGATTCAAAAAATCCCACGCATGTATTGCTTTATCCTCGAGCTATTTAAAGTAGTGATATCCCATGGATATTTCAATAGCCTCTGCTGGCTTTTGAGAGTTTGATCCACGGAGGATCTACTTCCCAGATTGGGAAACAAGATGGATGATGTAAATAAAAGGAAAACTTAAACCTAACTAGAAAAGAAAACCTGATATAGATCTAAAATACTTTGAAACAGTTGTTGAATTGGTTACAGGTTTTCTTGAGGTTTTTGAAGAACAAGTAATTCACCACATTAACAAAAATGTAAATAGGACGACAAACTTCGCACTCAAATCAGAATTGTTTAATAAAAAATAAATGAAAGCAACCCAAGATTAAATCATCCAAGATAACCTGCATATACACATGTTAGCTGAAAAACCAACACATAGGATGTAAAACTTTCATTGTTCAATCACTTGTAGAAATAGATAAAGACAGTTAAAGAATAAATTCCTTAAAGATTTATCAATGTATTAACCAGTAACAAAGAGAAGTCTAGGTTATGAGAAAAGACATTTATCAATTACAAGCAAATCACAACACCCTCTGATCAAATGAAACAAGAAAATTGAGATATATCAAAGAAATTCAATCAGAACAAAGACAAGAGATATGAAACAACAGTACTGTATTTATTCAAAGTTTTGCAATAAATTACATAAAAATTAGGAAAAAGAGAGGTGTTTTTCAGTCTCCTATACCAATCTTTCTTCCTTCCAAAGTCAAAATTCCAACAAGTCCTCCTGATACATCCAAGAGCTACCTTTTAAATAATTATTTCAAACACAACAGGATTTGAACCCGAATTTTGACGTCATCTGACATTTCACATGGATGTGTCGGAAAACAATCAATCAAAAGAATGCCGATAACAAAATATTTATAGCGCCGTCGAATCTCCGACACTAGGGAGTCAGGTTTTCGACCCTTGTAGTGTCGGTTATCTGACAATTCAGTGTCATATATTTGACGTCTATGAACCCAAAAATGTCGGTTTTCCAACCCCTAAGCATTGGATATCCAACGAGATGTATAGGTTTTTTTATAAAAAAAAAAAATTAAGGTTTACAAGATTTTAAATTTTATGGTCCCATACTTTCAACGGTAACTATGTTAGAGGTGTTGAATATCCGACACATGTCCATTATAAATATAAATTGTTTTAAACATTTTTACATGTTTGTTGTAGAAGCGACGGATGATTTGAAAAAATTATTTGTTCCTCGACAGACGTTTTCAGGAATTGTTTTATTCTTCAACGGGCAGTTGCGGGAATTTTTTTTTTTCATCGATAGACAATTTGCCGGGAATTTTTTATTCTTCGACTTCTCTCCATTTGACAAAACCTTGATGCGTGGAACTTGATTTTTTAAGACAACCAGTTATATTCATTAACGGAGTTTATAAAAAAATGTCAAATAGATTAAATATTCCGGATCCAAACGAAGACAACCGACAATTGCTTGCTAGACTATGGGATGCAGTGAAATGAAGGGGTGATGGAAAATGTTATTGTCTGTGTACTCAATGCAGGGGATTTAAGAGGAGAAGAATATTGATCTCAACAGACACAAAACATTGCAGGGAACATGAACACGCTAAGGGGGGGAACGAATATCGTCCATTTGTAGGTTTAGCATTATAAACATTATTATATTCATTTTTTTTCATATATTAATGTATATCTATTGATGTTTTCATGTATTTATATTAAAGGAAAGACACCCTATAGCATGTCATCCAACGGAAGTGCTTTCAGAACAAGTTCAGGATCATGATCATGGAGTGTGTATGTTTAATGGAGAACAAGTGAATGATCATATTGAACAAGATGATCATGCCAATGATGTAATTGAAGATGATGGTAAAAATACATTGATCCATGATTCATTTAATGTTAGAATGGATGACGATGATGTTGATAATGAAAATGATGATGACTTTGATGATGTTCACAATATACCTCTTCTCGATAAGGCATATGAACCCCTTTATGAAGGCTCCAAAACAAATCTTCTCTCTACTATATTGTTGATAATGAACTTGAAGGTTATGAATGGTCTTTAAAACATTGCAATCACACGGATGCTAAGGTATCTAAAATAATCTATCACATATATAGGATCGTGATAAAGTTTATTTGTATTCCTCTAATAATTGTATTGTTAACTCATTATTGATCATCGTACGGATGAAGCGTGTTTCGTTAATATTATTTATTTATTACATTAACAAATATTTTTTTTTGTAGCTTGATAGCTGAATTTTTGTTACCACCATCAAATATTTTACCTCGCACATATCAAGATTTATCTTCCATCATGAAAGAGATTGGAATGCATTATGAAGCAATTCATGCATGCCCTGATGACCATGTTATATATTATAATCAGCATGAATTTGCAATAGAATGTCTAGAATGTCATGTAAGTAGATATCGTATAGATAAAGTAACAAAAAAGGTGCCTCAGAAGGTTCTTCGTTATAATCCCATCATTTCACTTTTGCAACGACTGTTCAGGTGCAAAAGCATAGCGCAATTTAGGGATTACCATGCCTAGAACAGAAGTCAAGATGATGTTATCCGAATGCCTGTAGATGGTACTGCTTTTAGAGATATTGAGGAAAAGTGGCCTCACTTTAAAGAAGAACCACGTAATCTTAGGATTTCTTTGGCAACAGATGGTGTTAATCCATTTGCACAGATGAAACCCATTTACACGGTGTGGCCTATTTTTGTTATCATTAATAATAACATTCCTCCATGGCTTTCAATAAAGAGGGAGCGCATAAGGTTGTCGATGATTATTCCATGTTTTATTGACGAAAACTGTTTTATTTATAATGTAGTTGTGGCATCTCATTTGTCGTAATATGCATCTTAATTTCATATATATATCTATTATTTTACTCTTATGCATGGTTTATATATCTTAATGATTCTCATAATGATATATTTTATATGTTCTTCAAATTATGAATCAGGTAAGTTCCAAGTCAAAGATATGAATGTATACATCGAACCTCTTATAGATGATCTACTGAAGTTATGGAATGGCATAAATATGTATGACGTATCTAGACCAATATGACAATGGCAATTTCAATTCCATGCAATGGTTGTATGGACAATACATGATGCCCCTGGGTTAACTTCATTTTGTGGTTTGTAATTTTAAGTTCCACTTTAACTATATTTAATGATATGGAGTAGTTAGAATATTTTATATATGAATATATTTGACATAGATATTCCATATCTAAATATTGTAGGTCTTTAGAAAAAGGGTAAATTTGCATGTCCAGTCTGTGGTCCTAAGATAAAATCTCATCGTTCAAAAAGCTTAAGAAATGAGGTGTTTGATGAGTATAGGCATTTCCTCTCTAAGAATCATAGGTATAAAGCAACTAAAAGAAATCTTTTCAATGGGAAGCATGAGATTGCATTAAAACCATGGATAATGACACCTCACATTTGGAAGATGCAATACAATAGAAATTGTCATCATGGTATGTATGGATCATCGTATATGAATTTTTATGTATTTTAATTTTTATTGTGAGTTTTTTGTTGTAGTGGCCATATTTGATTTATGATGTAATTTATTAATTATAAACTAATATTCATGATGTCCATCATGATCATGAAGGCATTAATGGTCTTCCATGAGGAATGAAAACTTATCTTATTCAATTCAACAGGTTTCCCTACTATGAGCACCTCCAAATTGCTCATTTGTTTGATACAATGCATATTGGAAAGAATGTTACTGAAACCTTATGGCGACTACTAGAGCTAAGGAGGGAGAAAGATAAAGTTGTAAAAATGTGCAAAGACATTCAAGAAAGCAACCATGCAATGAAAGACATCATCCAATTTCATACCAATGGAGAACAAGTTAATATAAACTAAATTCCATGGATGTTTACAGAGCAACAAAGCAATGTTGTCAAAGAAGTAAAGCGGAAAATTAAATTTCCCACTAGTTTTTGTGCAAACTTGAAGAATATCATAACTAAAAAAGGTGATTTTGCAGGGGTCAAAACACATGATTGGCATGTCTTCATCAAGGTAATTATTATTGTTATGTCCATATAATTTTTTCTTGTTTCTATACTCTTTTTTAATAAATGGTGTGGTTTGTATATTGATACAGTATGTTCTACCTCTCTCTCTCTCTCGGACAACTTTGACAACAATGTCAAACAAGTTATATATAATCTTGGTAAATACATGAGGTAACTAGCGATTACTTCCATGTACTTAGTGTTTTTTTAATTCTCCATATAATAATTTATATTTGTTTTTTTGTGCACTATTTCAGCATATATTGTAATTTAATGTTTATTTTTGTTAAATATCGTTATTGGTTTGCATCACTTGTAGATGGTTGACATATAAACAAATCCATAAATAAGATATAAAGTATTGGAGGAGAGAAATTCCTTGTCTCATGTGTGAAATGCTGAAGCATCTACCATCGGCATATTTCAATGCATAGGAACACTACCTCATACACGAGGTTGAGGAGATTGAGTTGTGTGGACCTGTGCACTCAAGGTCCATGTGGATGGTTGAGAGGAACTTGAAATTTATGAAGGGTTTGGTGAGACAATGAGCACATGCAGAAGGTTCTATGATGGAAGGACATACGGTATACCAAAACATGTTGTATGTTAGTGAATATCTTCCTATTTTAGTGTTAAAGCTCAATTTACATCGCATTTATGATCCGGACTCCCATAACAAATTTAAAGGGGAGCAACTGAAGGGGAAAGGTAGATTGAGGAAGCTGAAGGTAATTATTAGCTAGTGGATTTTTATTATATCCTTCATATTCTAATTGTATTTTGTAGTCATAATTGCTTCAATTAAAAGCATATACGTCTTTGTTCAGGAGATTTACACCTTTCTTTCATTTTAATGGTTATTTTCATTAAACAGTTGGTCGAGAATGGGATTCAATTCATTTATACATTGCAAACAATCTTAACTGGATGAAGGTATGGATTGAACGATGCACACAATTGGTTCATGGAATATCATGGGAAGGTGTGGCTTCATTGGTAAAAGTAGCACAACACAATGGAGATAACAATCTAACAGAAAGGGAAATTGATTTGGCATATGGTGTAAAAGATAAAATGGCAAGCATATAATTAATAAAATATCCCTCTAAATCTTTTATTTTGCAAATTACTTATTGACGTACATGTTCTTTTTTTCCATGTATTGTTGCATAAGGACTGAATGGTTGTGTAATCTTTTCATGTATTGCTTATTGCAGGTAAAACACCATAAGGATATGGTCTACAATGGAGGTAGATATCGGATCAAAAAACTAGATGAAACAAAGAAAACATCAAATTCTGGGGTTTCGACTATCTTTGAGGTTACCAATGTTTCATCTAGAACTGACAAACATCCAGAAGTCTCAGAAAATTGATACTATGGGTATTTTGAATATATTATACAGTGTGACTTTAAATCCTTTAAGGTAGTTCTATTCATTGTCAAATGGTACAGGTTACAATCGAATCAACATGATCTCGATAGAACTATTATTGAACATGATAATGGATTTACCATGGTAAACACAAGGTTGTTTGAGCAAGGAATAGAGCCCTATGTTCTTCCAAGCCAATGTGAATAAGTATTTTACTCAGAGGTTCCAGGTAAAGCGGGCTGGTCCTTTGTTGTGAGACACGATCCAAGGGGAAGGCCATTAAAGTATAACCTAGATGATGGTAATGAATAGGTTTCTCTAGAAGAAGAATATGATGACGAAGAGCATGATCAACTTGATTTAGCTGACGATGATGATCCAACAGAATATGTCCAAGGAATAGTTGAATCAAATGATGTAGCAGACAATGCCGATGAAGATTATTTCGACGATGACATGATGAGCGTAACTGATGATGATGACGATGATGATATGGCCAATCCTTACAATGTTGACTATGTATCTGATGATATAGATGATGACATGGATGAAGAAGACGCTAACATGGATGAAGAAGACGATGAAATATATTGAAAGGTAAATATTTAATTAGAACTATTATTTTATCTTATTTAAAAAAAAAGAGTTACTAACATCATCACCATCACCATCATCATCATCATCATCATCGTCGTCATCATCATCATTGTCGTCGTCATCATCATCATCATCATCATCATCATCATCATCATCATCGTCGTCGTCATCATCACACATCATCATCTTCATCATCATCATCGTCATCATCAAACACCATCATCATCATCTTCATCATGATCAACATCATCATCATCGTCATACTCATGATGATGATAATCATCATCATCATCATTAACATCATCATCATCATCATCATCACCATCATCATCATCACCATCATCATATTCATCATCATCATCATCATCATCAGCGTCATCCTCATGATGATGATAATCATCATCAACATCATCATCATCATAATCATCATCATTATCATTATCATTGTCGACATCAACATCATAATCTTCATCATCGTCATCGTCATCATCATCGTCGTCATCATCATCATCATCATCATCATCATCATCATCGAAATCAACATCATAATCATCATCATCATCATCAACATCTTCATCATCATCATCTTCAGCGTCATCATCATTGTATTCATCATCACTATCGTCATCATCTTCATCGTTGTCTTCATGATCATCATCAACATGGGCATCATCTTCATCATCTTCTTCATCATCATCACCATCTTCCTCATGATGATGATACTCATCATCAACATCATCATCACCGTCATCATCATCTTCATCATCATCGTCGTTATCCTCATGATCATTGTCATCATCATCATCATCATCACCATCATCATCATCTTCATCATAATCATCATCATCATCATCATCATCGTCACAATCAACATCATCATCATCTTCATCATAATCGTCATCGTCATCATCGCCATCCTCATGATGATGATAATCATCATCATCATCATAATCATCATCATTGTCATAATCATAATCATTGTCTTCATCAGCATCATAATCATCATCATAATCATCATTATCATCATCATCATCATTGTCATCGTCGAAATCATCATTGTCATCGTCTTCATCAACATCATAATCATCACCATCATCATCAACATCATCATCATCAACTTCATCATCATTGTCATCATTATCATCGTCATCCTCGTGATGATGATAATCATCATCATCATCATTGTCATCATTGACATCAACATCATAATCTTCATCATCATCATCATCATCATCATCATCATCATAATCATCATCATTTTCATCATCGACATCAACATCATAATCATCATCATCATCATCAACATCTTCATCATCATCATCTTCATTGTCACCATCATCATCATCATGGTCTTCATCATAATCATCGTCATCATCTGCATCATTGTCTTCATGATCATCATCAACATGCACATCATCTTCATCGTCATCGTCATCATCATCACCATCTATATCATCATCTTCGTCATCATCTTCATCATCGTCTTCATCATCATCGTCGTCATCATCATCATCATAATCATGATCATTGTCTTCATCAGCATCATAATCATCATCATCGTCATCATCATCATCATTGTCATCGTCGACATCATCATTGTCAACGTCTTCATCATCATCATAATCATCATCATAATTGTCATCATCATCATCATCAGCATCATCAGCATCATCATCATCGTCATCATTTTCATCATCGATATCAACATCATAATCATCATCATCATCATCATCAGCATCTTCATCATCATCGTCTTCATCATCGTCATCATCATCATCATGGTCTTCATCATCATCGTTGTCATCATCTTCATCGTTGAGTTCATGATCATCATCAACATGCGCATCATCTTCATCATCATCATCATCACCATCACCGTCTTCATCATCATCGTCATAATCATCTTCATCATCATCTTCATCATCATCGTCGTCGTCATCATCATCATCCTCATGATGATGATAATCATCATCATCATCATAATCATGATCATCGTCATAATCATAATCATAGCCTTCATCAGCATCATAATCATCATCGTCATCATCATTGTCATCGTTGACATCATCATTGTCAATGCCTTCATCATCATCATAATCATCATCATCATCATCATCGTCATCATTTTCATTGTCGACATCAACATCATAACCATCATCATCATCATCAACATCTTCATCATCATCCTCTTCATCGTCATCATCATCATCATCATGGTCTTCATCATCGTCGTCGTCATCATCTTCATCGTTGTGTTCATGATCATCATCAACATCCGCATCATCTTCATCATCATCATCGTCATCATCTTCATCATCCTCTTTATCATCATCTTCATCATCATCGTCATCCTCATGATGATGATAATCATGATCATCATCATAATCATAATCATTGTCTTCATCAGCATCATAATCATCATCATCATCATTGTCATTGTCAACATCATCATTGTCAATGTCTTCATCAACATCATAATCATCACCATCGTCATCAACATCATCATCATCAACTTCATCATCATCGTCATCATTATCATCATCATCCTCATGATGATGATAATCATCATGAGGATGACATCAACATCATAATCTTCATCATCGTCATCATCATCATCATCATCATCATCATCATTATCATTATCATCATCATCATCATTGTCATCATCGTCATCATCATGATGATGATAATCATCATTATCATCATCAAGATCATCATCGTCATCGTCATCACAATCATAATCATCATCATCAGGATCATCATCATCATCATTGTCATCGTCGTCATAAACATCATCATCATCATCAACAACATCGTCATCATTGTCATCATCGACATGAACATCATAATAATAATCATCATCATCAACAACATCATCATCATCATCATCACCATGCTCACATGCTCAACTTTTCAATCATCCTTCAAAGCTATATTTTTATTTATCCAAGATAGGGATGTGTCATTATGTATATGGTTCTTCCCTCATTAATGTGAAGGTTCTTTATTCAAGTTAGGATGTTTTTCTTCCTCTTAGGTTTGCATCTCTCTATTGAACATATATTTGGGACCCATAGTTCTAGAAGTCGAGGAATCTATTAGATATAAAAAGTATTTCAAGGATACAAAAAATTCCTTTCATTTTATTGGCTATATCAAACAATTTCCTTCTCATCACTTTTTGATTGAAATTAGGTTTTCCAGTATTATGCATTTTTTTTGGAAAATTAATATTTGAAGTAAACTAAGTTTTACTTATGATGATGATGACATTGATGAACATGATGGTGATCATCAGCATTGCCATCATCATCATCATCATCACAGTCATGAGGATGACGATGATGGTGGTGATGACGATGATAACGATGAGGGTCATGATGACGATGATGATGAAGATGATCATGATGATGACAATGACGTTGATGATGATGATGGTGATGATGAGGGTCCTGATAATGAAGATAATGATGACGACGACGATGATGATGGTGATGATGGTGATCATTTCCATCGTCATCATCATCATCATCATCACCGTCATCATCACCATTGTGATCATCATGTTGATGAAGATGACGACAATGATGATGATGATGATGAGGGTCATGATAATGAAGACCACGATGTTGAAGACGATGACGACAATGATGACGATGATGATGACAATGATGATGATAATGATCATGATGATGAAGATGATAATCATAATGATCATGATGACAACGATGATGATGATAATGATCATGATGATGATGAAGGTGAGATTGTAGGGAATACCTGAGGTCACCATCATCATCTTCATCTTCAGGGGTTTCGTTGTAGGGATTAGGTGAGATCGCCATCATCATCATCATATTATAATAAAAAATACTATTCCTAAGTTAAAAATACATATAGCTAAGTGAAAAATACTATGCCTAATGAAAAAATACTATTATGGCAATTTATATAATATAAAATAACATATAATAAAAATAAAATACATGTAATATAAAATCATATATAATAAAAATAAAATACATATAATATATAATAATATATAATAAAAAATGAATAGTGTATTTGGACATTGTCGCGACTCGTTTTGGACAGTTCAGTTCAATTTGGAGGTTTTTGTGAATTTGGGAGTAGGTCCGGTGGAGCACAAGGTTCAGAATTCGACCTCACGGTTGATAATTGGAGCTCACGGTTGAGAATTGGAGCTAACGGTACAAATTTGGAGCACACGGTTCAAGTTTTGGAGTTCACGGTTTGGATTTGGACCTCATGGCTCAACGGGTAAACATCATGACCTCCTTTTTTGGTAATGCTGTGACAAGGGTTTTTGGGCATCCTATGACAAGGGTTTTTTGTGCATGCTGTGATGTTTGCTCCTTTCTGTCGATCTCAAAAATCGCCAGTCCAATATTGAATTGCCTTAAGGGGGAGGGGACCCTATGCTATATAATTTGATACCATCAACCACTCACTTTGGCAAGCTACTACGGAACCTCAAACTCATAAACCCGTTTCCCAATAACAAGGGTTGGGGTTTACCATAAGCACCCCAATTGGTCATTTCGTTCCTTAACATGCAGAACTGGAGCCTGGACTTCTAGCCTTAGAAGAGTTATTTAATGAGTGTTGTCTTAGAACATGGCTCGATCAATATGCTCACATCCGTCTCCAAGCCATAGATCAGCAACAAAGTCTCATAACATCTCTGTGATGTTTGTTGTGTATTCCAAACTGGACAGGGGAAACACATGGATTACCAACATGAGGGAAAGCCATTGAATATGCTAATGCTTGGACTATAATAGACCAAGGAGATGTACTAGAAATATTTGCCTTGACTTGTTGATTTCACTATTAAGTTTGACTGTAAATGACAAACACAGAGGAGCACTAAGAAAGCTACAACACTTTGTATGAAATCGAATGAGTATAGATATAATGATGTTAGTTCCTGGAGATCCTGTAGATTGGATGCTTGGTTGCTCTATAGGTTTGAAATATTTTGGTTCCTCATTAGATGCTTCACTAGATGAATCATATATGGGGCAGCCAAAACTATGATTATTGATTTCAAATATAACATCCAACTCTTCATGAAATGGATAAATGAATGCATTTTCGATCTCATCGTCCAACAAAGGTTTTCCTACAAAATATTCCTCATCAGAATCTCAACAATATGGACCATCTAATTCATATTCTTTGGATGAGGTAATATAATAGGAGAATGGGTTCTTTCATAACTAACAACCCAAAGGGTCTCTGTCTATACTGCATGCTTCTTCACCAACTTCAATCTGTCCTTATAAGCTTTCAAACATGGGTTTTCTTCACTGTGCATTCATTTACATTGATTAGCTATTGACAGACACAATTTGACAGTTTCAGCTAACCCTTATTTGACCCATATTGGCTGATATGGATTTTGAATTCTGGCCAGTCTGAGCGTTACAATTAGTGGACGAACCCATCACATTTTGGTTCACATTCAAATTGGTTTGATTGTTTTTATGTGAGTTATCTCAGCAACTGGTTCCCAAATAAGCTATTAAGATGACTCTACCCAAATGTGATGCTTAAGGGAGGTTTAGATAAGATCATTATAAAAGCCCTAGGTTAGAAAGAAACTCAAATTGTAGCGACAACAGGGGTTTGCCAGAATTCTACCAAATGTTATGGATTTCTTCTTTACGGTGTTTTATTATAGAAACCTTATATTAGAAAGAAACTATCCACGAGGACAGAGTTCAAGAACTCTGTCCACATGAACTATATCTCACAAAAGATAACAATTGTTTAGCCAAGCAATGGTGACGACTCATGGTATTATGCCTCACAAGTTTGTGATGTTGCAACCCCATGAAACATAATACCAAGAGTCATCGCCATTATTACCCAACACTTATTAGCTATTTTAGAGTTAGTGAATTGAAAGTGGCTAAGTCAATGCAAAAAAGAAAGGTAATAAGTTTGACTAAATAAACTATTTTGATTACTATACCTACATATTCCGATACATGCATTGCTTGCGTGCCTCACCTATCTTGACGTACTATCAACATTATTATTATTGGTATGTGTACCTTCTCTCAATGACAGTCGTAGTATAGGGATGTATTGAGGTTTATTCCACATATTTACTAGTGTATGCATCCAATACTTGCTAGTTACTTGATCATTATCAGGGAACAACTTCAGCTCTATCATGTTAACCTTACTTCATCCAGCTAAAAGCAGTTCACATATTCAGAGAACACAATACTAAGGCTGATAGCTTATTCAAAGAAGCATTACCTTGGCCTCAGGCCATTTTCAGTTTACTGAATTCACTGATGGTGAATGTACTAATCAGGGCACCTTCCAGCTTTTCTAGCCCTTAGAACTTGAGTCTTTTATGTGATGTTGCTATTGACATCCTTTAGATGATTGAGGTGGATGATCCCCTCATATTACTGATCTCTCTTGTTTATTGCCTCTTTGGATTAGCTACTTCAGTATTAGACTTGAATTCTCTGTCTGTTGAAGGTTAGTGATGTGGATGTAGTCAAGATTCCTAGATTATAGGTGTTACATTTGAAGGTTTGTCCAGTATTCCTATGAAGCCGATCAATTGTCACCTGTCTGCTGATGATGAACATAGCTATATATATTCCGATGCCTTTGTGTCGGATATTTGATGGTGATATAAATATTTTTTATCGGCATTCTTTTCAGTGATTGTTTTCCGACACATCCGTGCGAAATGTCAGATGACATTGGATTTTGACGTCGGATTTCGGGTTCAAATCTTATTGTGTAAGGGAGCTTTAGATAAGGATTCGAGTTCCACCATAGCCATGATAGTTAGAGTTTTTTTGCTCACATGTATGCTCGGTCCGTTGGAGAAGGATGAAAATTAGTCGCTACCCCGAGCAGGATTGCCGAGCCATGTTTTGTTATAAGCAAGAAACTAGAACCTAACCCCTAGATCACTGAAGATCATTATAAAATATTAAATTTTTTTCTACATACTTGTTAATATCATCGTCAAACAAAATTGTCCATGAGGACAAAGTTCAAGAACTCTGTCCACATGAACTATATCTCACAAAATATAATAAGTGTTCCGCCAAGCAACAGTGACGACTCGTGGTATTATGCCTCACAAGTTTGCAATGTTGCAACTCCATTAAACATAATACCATGAGTTGTCCCAATTGTTGTAAAGGAATGTACACCAAATAACCATAGGTCTGGGGTTACCAACATACTCAATTACTTGCAGACAATTGACTTCTAAAGTACAGAATAGGAAATAGGAGGGTTAGAATAACTTACTTGATAAACAAGGTCGATCCTTGCTATCCTCTTGCTCTCTGTCCGACTTCCAAAGTCTTCAAGATTGCACCTCTTTCACTTGTCAAGAAACACTCTTCCAGATACAAGATGATTCATGTACATATAAGCAGGTTAGATAAAACACATATCATACTGAAATATAAACATTTATCAAACCACAAGACATAAAACACATATGGAAGAAGTAATCTCTTTATTATCAATAATGGAAAGAGTTTAAGGTTACAACCCAATGTCTGAGACAAGAAATCCTCTGCAACCAAAGGATTCTGAGTTCCACTGCTCCAAAGACTTCTATATACAATCCACTAGCATAACTTTGCTCTCCAAGTCTATCTCTAACACCCTCCCCAAGGCCTGTATTTATATGGGTGAAATAAGGCAGTTCTCGAAGGTTGGGGAAGTTGTAGCAGTTAAGGAAATTAAGTTAAATGAGTTAAATAATCTCCAATTAACGCATGTTATTATTTTTAACTGTTAAGGGACACATTCGCAGGTATGTAGAAGGACAACCCGTGAATGATTCGCGACTTACCATAAGGGCAACCCGCGAATACATCCATTCGCGACTTGCAGCAACCGACACTCGCGAGTTGTATAAAGGGAGAGTCGCGAATACAACTTAACATAGTAAAAATGGAAAAGTGACTAGCTGGATAAAGGAAGAATGTATTATAAAATAAGCCACTCTAGTACCCTAGGCAAACCTCAATCCATAGATGTCCTTTTGTGTACCAACATGAGGAATGTCGGTACTCGGATGGAGAGGTACCGTTTAGGCAGATAACACCCATTATTAGCCAAAACTTATTAGCTATTTTAGAGTTAGTGAATTGAAAGTGGCTAAGTCAATGCAAAAAAGAAAGGTAATAAGTTTGAATAAATAAACTATTTTGATTATTGTACCTACATCTTCTACTACATGCATTGCTTGCATGCCTCACCTATCTCGACGTAATATCAACATTATTATTATTGGTATGTGTACCTTCTCTCACTGATAGTATTCTTCCTATTTATTCTCCAAAACAACTATATTATAGGGCCTTTTGGCACGACATTGTTTTGCATGCAACTTTTATTTTGTCAATCTTAGAAAGAAACTCGAACCTAACCTAGTATTTTCCAAATTGTAGCGACAACAGGGGTTTGGCAGAATTCTACCAAATGTTATGGATATATTATTTAAGTTATTTTATTATAGAAACCTTATATTAGAAAGCAACTCAAACCTAACCCAGTAATTCCCAAGCTCTAAACACCATGAGAGCTTGGACTATGTTGGATATTTTCATTAAGTGATTGAATGAAGTAATCCACTTACAATAACTATTTTTTCAAAATATTAAATTTTTTTCTACAATATACCTGTTAATATCATCATCAAACAAAACTGTCTATGAGGACAGAGTTGAAGAACTCTGTCCACATGAACTATATCTCACAAAAGATAACAAGTGTTCAGCTAAGCAACGGTGATGATTCTTGGTATTTTGTTTCACAAGTTTGCCATGTTGCAACCTAATGAAACATAACACCGGGAATCGTCACCATTATCTAGCCCTTAGCACTTGAGTCTTTTATGTCCTATTGCTATTGACATCCTTTGGATGATTGAGGTGGATGATCCCCTCATATTACTAGTCTCTCTTATTTATTGCTTATTTGGATTAGCTACTTCAGTATTAGACTTGAATTCTCAGTCTGTTGAAGGTTAGTGATGTGGATGTAGTCAAGATTCCTAGACTAGAGGTGTTACCTTTGAATGTTTGTCCAGTATTCTTGTGAAGCTGATCAATTGTATTCCTTAGGGTTGAAAATTAGTATGGGAAAACAAGCATCTTCAAGACAAGCTAAAAGGAATAAATCAGCAAATATTACAGACTGATATAAATGTAATTAAAACATTCTTTTCATTGCTGAATGTGCCAAGTAGCAGATCTGGAAATGTCCGCTCTTCACCACCATTGATTATATATATATATATATATGATTGTCGTAGGTTACCACTGGGAAAAATGCCTCTGAAGTGCTAGCTTATGCACTACAGAGTAGCAGTGAAGAGGTTAAAACATCCACTCTACAAGATCTCCAAGAACTCAACATCATTATTTGTCCATTACTATAAAGGCATTGTACTAGAATATTTGCCTGGACTTGTTGATTTCACGGTGAAGTTGAACGTAAATGATAAACAGAGAGGAGCACTAAGAAAGCTACAACACTTTGTAGTAAATCGAATGAGTAGAGATACAATGTCTGAAGCAGTATGCATACACTCTTCACTGGGACTAGACAAGAAGAAGACTACTGCTGTCGGGAGTGCATCTTACTATTTTGGGGTTTTACATCTTGTGCTGATTCTATCTTTGAGGAAGTTGCGGGATTTTCTCCATTTATGTTTTCCCCGATCAAAAACATTGTGTTCATTTTCTCTTGTGTTTGATTGCTGTACTTGTTATTCTCTCAGTAAATATCCTAACATAATGCTAGCTTAATGTTGAAAAACTGACATGGTATCAGAGCTAACCTGAGAAGAAGACACTGTGCAGCTGCGGGAACTAGGGATTCCTAGTTTGTGGATCTTCCTCCATAGATTTTCACAAAAGTAAGGTGGAACAACTCTCCTCCTTAGGGCGCATCTTTCTGTCGAAACATAATCCAATTCTGAGGTTTTTCAATTTTGGACCTGTCACTGCTGTCAGAAATTAGGGCTTTTCACAGAAGAGGAATTTTTCAGTGATCCCAGGCCTGGATTGATCTCCTCCCCAAAATCGAATTTAGGGACAAATTTCAAGGCATTTGGGTGGACATAACTCCGGAAAAGCAAAACCCTAATTTGCTCCTGAACCAGCTTTGCAAGATTTCAGCTCAAGTTTCAGATCCGACATCTTGAACCCAGTAAGATCTAAAATATTTTGTATTTCCATTTGAGGTTCTCATTTAAAGATGTCTCATCATACCAAGCTTGATGAAAACCTTGAGGGAGCTGAAAACTTCCAAGCTTGGAAGTATAGGATCTCCTTGGTCCTGGAAGAGAATGAATTAGACTCCTACATCCATGAGGAGGTTCCAGTTCCAGAGGGAGATGAGGAAAAGGCCTTACATAAGAAGAAGATGGTTATGGAAAAGAGGATCATTGCTGATTCTATCAAGGATCACCTTATCCCACAGGTGGCCTCTCTCAAGACACCTAAAGCTATGTTTAATGCCCTAACCAAATTGTTTGAAGGAAAGAACATCAATCGGAAGATGACCTTGAGAAACCAACTGAAGAATGTGAAGATTCAGAATGCAGAAACCATCCAGTATTACTTCACAAGAGTTTCTCAAATCAAAGAGCAACTAGAAGCAGTTGATGAAGAAGTGGAAAATGCAGAGATTGTAATGACTACATTGAATGGCCTTCCTAGGTCATGGGATTCTTTCATCCAAGGAATCTGTGCTAGGAAGAAGTTAGTGAAGTTTAGCAGACTATGGGAAAAGTGCTCTCAAGAAGAAGCTCGGATAGCAGCTTGAGAAGAGAAGATGGGAAGTGAAGACCAAGCTCTTACAGTACGCTCCAAGTATCACTCCAAGTCAGGCAAGAGAAAATCTCATGGTTCTAGAGGTAAGCACTTTCACAAAGATAATAGAGATGTATCTAGGATCATATGCTATACTTGTGATGAAGCAGGACACTATGCAAGGAATTGTCCTAACAAACAGAAGATAGTAAAGAAGAACAACAAAAGAAGACATCATGCTCATGCTACAGAGGATGATGAACCATCCAAGAAGAGATCCAGATATGAAAGTGAAGATTCTTCAAGTGAGGATGAATATGTTCTGATATCAGCTCTCACAGGTAACATTACTCATGGAAGTGATGATTGGCTTATAGACAGTGGAGCTTCTGAACATATGACTGGATTCAAGGAATCCTTTGTAAGACTGTTAGAGCATGAATCAGCTCACAAGGTAAAGCTAGGAGATGACTACCAATATCCAATAAAAGGTAGTAGGGAATCTTCATATAAGTCAGATTCTGGAAAATATCTAACAATGAAAGAAGTATTGTTTGTGCCAGGACTCAAGAAGAACCTTCTCTCCATATCAAAATTAGATGCAAAAGGAATGCGGGTTGCATTCATAGATGGTCAAGTCATCATGTGGCCAAAAGGAAAGACTATCAATGATGCGGTAGTAATTGGAGAACAAGAAGGAGGATTATACAAATTGAAAGGCCATCCAGAACAAGCCTTGGTCCATGACACAGTAGAGCCAAGTGAACTTTGGCATAAAAGGCTTGCACATGTGCATTACAGAGCACTACCTATTGCAAGCAAAGTTGTCGAAGGTCTTCCATAAATTCAAGCAAAACATGATGGGGTCTGCAAAGGATGTACGAAAGGAAAGAATACAAAGAAGACATTTCCAAGCAGTGAAAGCAAAGCAAAAGGAATCTTGGAAATCATCCACTCCGATGTATGCGGTCCTATGTCATCAAACTCTCTAAGCGGGTATGCATAATATGTTTCTTTTATTGATGAATTTTCTAGGAAGACATGGGTTTACTTATGAAGAACAAAGATGAAGTATTCAACAAGTTTAAAGAATTCAAATCCTTGATCGAAAACCATAATGAAAAGAAGATCAAGACCATTCGATCAGATAATGGTGGAGAATTCACTTCAAATGAATTCAAAGAGCTATGCAAAGAATTAGGGATTAAGAGGAAGTTTTCCACTCCTTATAATCCACAACAGAATGGGGTTTGCGGAATGGAAGAATATAACTATCATGGAGGCTGCAAAAGCAATGCTTCATGATCAAGACCTTCCTATGCATCTTTGGGAATAAGCTGCTAGAACATCGGTGTATGTACAGAACCGTACTCCACATAGAGTACTCGAGAACAAGACTCCTAAATAAGTCTTCTCCGACAAGAAACCAGAAGTCAGCCATCTCAGAATATTCGGTTGTCCTGTGTACATCCACATTCCAAAAGAGAAGAGGACTAAATTAGATCCTTCAGGAAAGAAGGGAATATTTGTGGGATACTCTGAAAGATCGAAGGCTTACAGAATATATTTCCCAGGCTATAATAATATTGACATCAGCAGGGATGTGACATTTGATGAAGACACAGCTTACAACAAATCTAGGAAGAGACCCACTGAAGAACCTGAAGAAGCAGAAGCACCCAGAATTCATGATACAACCATGAATGAAGAAGATCGAGAATTTGAAGAACCACAAAGACCTGTAGATCCACATCTAGAGAAGAATCCTCATAAGAGGAAACCTACTTGGGTATGAGAACTTATCCAAGGTGCGGAAAGATATGGGGCTCCAGAAGAGAATCACAGAGAAAGAAAGAGGACCAGATCCAATTCTAGGTATGTAGCTTTACTATGTGATTTCATTGATAAAGAACCTTCCAGTTATGAAGAAGCGGCAGAACAGAAAGAATGGAAGGATGCTATGATCGAAGAGTATCAGTAGATCATGAAGAATGATGTTTGGGATGTTGTCCCAAGACCAGACGGGAATTCAG
>LPNX011194230.1:1367-46477 GCA_001517045.1 Pseudotsuga menziesii | reverse complement strand
TATATATATATAAAATCATTTGACAAAAGAATTGGTTTAAACCATCCACATTCTACATAGTAATGTAGAATGTACATTGCATTGTGATGTTTTTGAATGTTTACATTTCACTGCGACGTTTTCAAGGGTTATATCACATTACGACGTTAAGCCATGGTTTATTACAGTGTTTGGTTGGTATATGTCAAAACAACCAAACGGTGAGAGCAGGGGCTTCATGCACCACTAGCAAAGGAGGACCGGAACCGAGGCTGCGCTTGACCATCTCACTGAAAGAACAAGGAACATCCACAGAAGGAGCCATGGGGGAAAGCAAGCAAAGCGGAGAGGAGTCGTCGAGGGTCCACCGAGAGGAGAAGCACGGGAGCCGCCGACCGGGAAGGGGCATCAGGCCGAAGCCCTCGTTGGAGCCACTGAGGGGCCAAAGCCCTAGCAGAGCCTCCGTGAGCTGCCGTGAGCGTCTAAAAGCAACTTTCCAATTAATATCATATATATTAATAATAGTTAATAATTTTGATTAGTAAATAAATGGTTTGGATTTTAGATTTTTACAACTAAATATATTGCTTATCATTAAATAACTATTAAATAACTATAATCGATTATAAAAGAAATTGTTTTATAGTTTATATTTTGATAATATTAAATAATTAATAATTAATATTTTTATTTAGAATTTTTATTTTTATTTTAAAACATAAATACATTTTATGGTGTTATTTTATATTTCAAAGTTTTTTTTGGGTATCATCATCATTCAATTGAAAAAACATCTCTATATACAACCATAGTCTTTGTTAAATCAAATATTAACCATGAATTAAAAATAATCAAATGCTCATCATTCAACTTATCACAATCTATAAAGTAATCTAATGGTTATGTCTCCTATGCATTACGATATAACCCTAAGAGTTATGATATATAATATCATTGTGACACATTAATTGATTAATTAATAATGTATTTATATTTGGATTTGATTAAAATTAATACTATTTATTTAATAATAATATTTAAATAATTAATTAATTAATTGTTACAATCCAACATTACAATGAATTACATAATCTCAAAAAACCGATTAGGGAACGATTTGATAATGCAAGATGACAATTACACAACTTTTGTACTATTAGAATCTAATAAAACCTTTCACCAACATATTATTCTTTGATTAAAAATCCTAACGTTGCGATGTGACATTTTCAAGGAATATTATCATAACCATTTGCCAACCTCGGACGCCGTATTTGAATGCTTGCATTCCCCAATGTCTTTATCACATTATGAAATTAAACAAATGGTATGTCACATTGTCACAATTTGATGTCAGATCTTCATATGTTCTGCGACACAATACATAATATAGATAAAAACATAATAATGAACATATCTTGACTTGGTACATCAATAATATGTTATGGAACGTTATGGCTAGGTTACTATGAATTTGTGATGATATACTTTATTACATTTGTTTATAACATGTGAATTAAATACCTTCTTGTTAATTAGCATATTTAATACTAGCAACAACCACATTAAATTAATTAATGTGTCTGAATAACCTCGTTATTTTATGTTTACTTTAAGAAAATTATATAAATAACATACTATATTTTATTAGTTTCACATCAATATTTTGACCAATAACCATATTTTGAGCAACACAACCATATATTATCATAACCAATGTGTTATGTAGTATAGACACATAAACCATCATGAACATTGCATCCCAACATAATCAGAACTATAATTGTTTCCAATGTGACGAATGATGTAATTTATCATAACCCTTTGTGAACCTCCTACATAGTATTTGAATGCTTGCATTCCCCAATGTATTTGTCACGTTGTGAAATTAAACAAAGGCTATGTCACATTGTCACAGTTTGCAAGGGTTTCATGTCACATCTTCGTATGTTTTGCGACACAATACATACTATAGAGAAAAACGTTGGTTATGTCACATTGTGACGTTGATCATCTTCATTCTAATAATAATGAACATATGTTGACTTGGTACATCAATAACCTGGTATGGAACATTATGGCTAGGTTACATTATGAATTTGAGATGATATCTCTTATTAGGTTAGTTTATAACATGTGAATAATAAATATTGGATATAATTAACTTCATGATATATTTTTCATATATACTATACAGAAAAACATTGTATTAATAATATTTTAAGTATATTATGTTTTATATTAATTAAATAATATGGTAATAAATATATTAAATATTATTAATTATATATTATAATTAAAATAACAATATTATTTCTATTAATACTTTGTCGATATGTCTATGCGCACACCCATTACTAGCAACAACCACATTAAATTAATAATGTGTCTGAATACGTCGATAGGCGTAAATTTAAGCACATACTATAGGGAAAAACATTAATAATGTGCATAAATTTACGACTATCAACGTATTCAGACACATTATTAATTTAATGTGGTTGTTGCTAGTAATAAAACATTCAAATATCAATTATTAAATCTTTCTCACTCATATATATTATTGATATAATTGTGAAGTGAATACTCATAGACATTATTTTAAGTACCATTAAAGTATAGGTTGTTCATACATTAACTACATCAACTACCAGTCCATCTCAAATTATTCCTTATGCATTCATGTATTAGCTACTAGTTTTCCATTTATCAAGCATGGGTTATTTTTTATATTCTTTTTATATATCTCACATTCTTCTAGTTATATGACATGAATTATTGGTTATTTATTCTTTTTTTAATTTCAAATAATTGTCATAAAATCAATTTGGACAGTAAAATTGTCTCATCTTTGTCATAGAATCAATTTGGACACTACAATTGTATATCTTTGTACATAGATAAAAAAGCATAAATGATAAGCCACCCAAAATTCTAAGATATTTGGACAATATAATTGTGTCATTCTTGTTTATAAAAATATATATATATAAATAATAAATTAATACACCTCAAAATTCTAAGATATTAATACCAATCAACATAATCACACAAAATACATTTGTTTTTACATATAAAGAATCTATCAAACAATCTGTAAAACCACATGTCATCCAGTATAACTATCACAAACCAGCTGTGAAAGAAAAACCTCACCAGTGACAACCATCACCTCTCACAAGCTACAACTATCAAACCCCACATCTAACTCCTGCCCTCAACCCCACAACAAAACACTGACTCTAAAACAAAAACGAAAACAAAAAGTACAGAAACGTGCACGCCTCTTACGAAGAAATGTAATGGGAAACGGAAGTATGAAAACGGTGTAGATAAATGTGGATGGCTGCACATCATCTCGATCTGCCCTCTCTCCTGCCTTGTCTACTCAATTCTAACCATGTTTTCTGGTTCTTTGAATGACCGGCAGCTAACGACGATACGTTGATTAACATCATTTTTAAATTGAGTTGTTAGAGATATATCAACTACTTCAATTATGTGATTGCCAATGCCTACTCTACTCATTTTCTTCTTCTGTGGTCGAGCACGCAACGACGCTTCCATCGTCGACTCTCAGGTCACGTGCATTACATTCTAACCACTCCTCTTTTACCTGCACAACAATAACTGTAGCCATCTTCCTTTCTTTGTTCCTGTGCTCCCAATCATTCCTTCGCAGCAGGAATTTAGGGGCTACGTGCTTGCACTCTAGCCTCTTCTCCTCCAGCTACTGCAGCAGAGTAGGTAGCTGGACCTCGCGCTATATAACTTATACTCCATCTCTTCATTCCTTCAAGCAACCAAACGCGCTTGCTCTCTTCGTTCCCTGTCAGAACACTACAGTAGAGCAAGCAAGCATGCCTGGGACTTTGGGTTTGGATTTAGAGGCATTCAGGAAGGCTCAGAGGGCAGATGGCCCTGCCACGATCCTCGCTATCGGCACTGCCACTCCTCCCAATGCAGTCGATCAGAGCAGTTATCCCGATTACTACTTCAAGATCACCAACAGCGAGCATATGACTGAGCTCAAGGAGAAATTCAAGCGAATGTGTAAGAATTTCCACATCTTATACTTTAATCATATGTACTGATAATTAGACTGTTCAAAACTATTGTGTCTGTATGCTCATATTCGTCTGGTCTGGTGATCTCGCGTGTGCTGCAGGCGACAAGTCGGCAATCAACAAGAGATATATGTACTTGACCGAGGAGATTCTCAAGGAGAATCCCAACGTCTGTGAGTACATGGCGCCATCTCTGGATGCACGGCAGGACATGGTTGTGGTGGAGGTGCCCAGGCTTGGAAAAGATGCTGCTGCCAAAGCCATCAAGGAATGGGGGCAGCCCAAGTCGAAGATAACTCATGTCGTTTTCTGCACTACCAGTGGAGTCGACATGCCTGGAGCCGACTATCAGCTCACAAAGCTTCTTGGTCTCCGCCCCAGCGTTAAGAGAGTCATGATGTACCAACAGGGCTGCTTCGCTGGAGGCACCGTTCTCCGTGTTGCGAAGGATCTCGCTGAGAATAATCGGGGAGCTCGGGTTCTGGTCGTCTGCAGTGAAATCACGGCTGTTACCTTCAGAGGCCCCTCTGATACTCACCTGGACAGTATGGTCGGCCAAGCTCTCTTCGGCGACGGTGCAGCAGCCCTGATCGTGGGGGCCGATCCCATCCCTGAAGTGGAGAAGCCCTGTTTCGAGCTGATGTGGACCGCACAGACAATTCTTCCCGACAGCGACGGAGCCATAGACGGGCATCTGAGAGAAGTCGGGCTCACATTCCACCTTCTGAAAGATGTCCCGGGCCTTATCTCGAAGAACATCGAAAAAAGTCTGGTGGAGGCCTTCAAGCAGTTCGGAATCTCGGACTGGAACCAATTATTCTGGATCGCCCATCCTGGAGGTCCTGCTATTCTGGATCAGGTAGAGGCAAAGCTGAATCTTGATCCCAAGAAACTGAGAGCGACGAGGCAAGTCCTGAGCGAATATGGAAACATGTCGAGCGCGTGCGTGCACTTCATCTTGGACGAGATGAGGAAGTCCTCTCGAGAAAAAGGATGTTCAACAACCGGAGAGGGGCTGGATGTGGGAGTCCTGTTCGGATTCGGGCCGGGCCTCACTGTCGAAACCGTCGTGCTCAAGAGCGTCCCCCTCGTGCAGTAAAGTAAACTCAGATTGTCCACCACCACAGCGTACTAGAGTTGATTGCGGAAGACTCTGCTGATAATTGAATGTTGCATGTTCCAATGTGACATGTTGACTGTTCGTTGAGAAATGTGCTTTTGAGTGATCGCTTTCTTTGCACAAGCTTTATGGTAAAGTTTAAGCTTTTGTTATTTCAGAGTGCTCTATTTACTGGTTTGTCGAGGACTATTTTAAATTCCAAGCTTATAAACTGTTCTTTTTGGCTTTTTACAACTGCATTAATGAAATAATTACTTTAAATCTATATGATTTGGATTATATTGTCTTGGACATCATTTTACACTGTCTCTCTATTAAGTTTAAGTAATGATGCTGGACTCTTTTCACCTATGAATTCATAATGAAATATTTTAGTTTTGATATTTTTCCAATATCAAATTAGTTTTTCTAATAACTTTATTTATATTTATAAGTTTTATTTTTTTTTAATTATTAATATAATTAAAATTACAACCTTAATATTTTGATTATAATTAAATTTTAAAAAGTATCAAATGAATCATCATTTGAGACTAATCCATTAAACCATTGAAACTGCAACTAAAAGGTATCTATTAAAAACCATTTCTCACATGCTCACAAAATGTAATAAAATGTGGATTATGCCCACCCAAATTCTCACAATGTTAGAAAAAGTTGTTGTTGGCATTACATTAGGTTGATGGTATTGTTCTTATGGTGAGACATTCCTAAAACTTCTCAAGGATTTATGTTTTAGTACTAGTATGATGATAAATAATATCTCTTGGTGTAATAAAAATTTAGATGAAGTTAGGGTTGGCAAGTGACAAGGGTGTTATACATCCCCTAGGGAAAAAATATATATATACTTTTGTCTAGGATTGGTTGAGTCTACAAATAACCAAAACGAGGTAATGACGTTATGGAAAGGCTTGAATCTAGCGCATAGTAGTAAAATAAGGTATATAACAATTGTTGGAGACTCAATTATTATAATTCGTCATTTGCCTCTAAAATTGACTCCAAAGGAAGGAATTCTCTGTCGAATTATGCGGTGATTACATCAATTGATAAGTGAATTTGAAGAGGTTAAAGTTTTCCATGTTCTTTGGGCACTAAACAAGCAAGCAAACCTCCAATCCAATCGTGCTTGTTAGGTAGAATAGGGGAAAATGGATTTAAATGGGGGGAGGCTTATTATTTCACCATCCCTTAGCATCAGAGTTCGTAAACATGTATTGTTTCATGTTAGAAACAAATTGGTCTAAGGTTAAAACCCTTTGTTGGCTGAAGCTTTCATTCAAAGCCAAGTGGTGGTATCTACTCAACATTTGGCATGCTAACATCAATGAAAATTTAGCATTTAAGATTGAGATCGTCGATCGATTGAATCTATTAACTTTGAAAGGTCTGGAGAGATTCTCTGCATGTGAAATTGAGAGGGAAGTGATGGGTGGTATGATTGCTATATAGGCTTCACTGCAGACTAGAATGATGAAAGAATGGTTGTGGGCTATTGTGTAACTCCTTTGGGTTCTCTGATGGTCATTTTGAAAAGTAGGAAAGGAGTCTCCCAAATTTAAATATGATGGAGGGAAAATTATCAAGATGTTGTTGGTAAAAGTTGGCATTTATAGGAGTTGAAGGGGGATATGAAAATGATCCAGGTGTATCCATCATTATTAGCCCCGGTTTCATTGCAAAATGGCATATAAGAGTTGACAACCATCTTTTGGTTCTGGTAGACAATTCCAATAGGAAGCATTGTTATATTTCTCAAGGGTTGCAAGTGACAAAATTTAGGTTCGAAAAAGTGAGAACCAAAGACAGTTCTTGTGAGAACAACCATGGGTATCTTAGGTTTGTCAACAACACCCTTAATTTGAAGGTAAGCACTATGAAATCATCAACTGAGTGTTAAGTTTGGAATTCTAAATATGACAAAGGGAAGACTTACCAGGTTTATATATCAATTAGAACAAATCACTAACACAAACTCAAAAATTCAAGTAGATTACAATCTCCTTTACAATAGATTGTTTGTTATTTGATATCTAACAATTGGATAAAATTGTAGGTTGGAATATTGCATTAAGGAAAGCCCTAGTGTACTAAGGGATTTGATAGTAAGTGACTATGCTAGTCTACATTGTAAATGGAAACAAGTGATGCATACACTGCACATGGTCGAGAATAAGAACATAAATATGGAGGCTATTTTGGCCAAGAACACATCAATTTCACAAATACTGATTCAAAGCTCTCAGTGAGAAGGTGAACAATTTGACTACAAAACTCGTCATGGCTAAGGTTGAAATCGAATCTATTAATGGTAAAACTATTGTACAAGACAAGAAAATCAAGGACTTGAAGATAAAGGTGAAGAATCATGGCATGGATGAATTTTTAGAACTCGAAGAAGACCTAAATACTTCATACCTTAAATATTTGGACAGTTTATCTGGTGTATAAAAAAAGTTTATAGTAATTGAGAATGAGAGGGATCAAACAAGCAATGAAATGCAGAAAGATTTGATCAATCCTCCAACTAAAGGGCAGATAGAAGAGGGTCTGTAAAGGCCATGAATTCTTTTTAAAAAAGATTGTAATGTGTTTTAAATGTATTTTTTGGGTTGATAAGTTTTGTAGGATTTATTATAGTAAAATACAAAGTAACGCCATAAACATAGGTGTTTGCAATTGGTATGAAGCAATCATTTCGAATTTTGTAAAGATGTATGTAGAATTTATTTTTTTTGAAAGTAAATTGGTGTACTCATAGGTTAATCGACTCGGTCGTAACCATTTTTTTTTAATATCAATACAAAGTAAACATTCTTGTGGAAAAAAAACAATTTAGGTGAACTTCCTTTATACAAATATCTACCAGTTTGATCTTCATCACAAGATTTATTGGAACTATAACATTGAAAAATTAATTAATTGAGGGTGGGAAGCCAATTTTGATATTCAAAACTACTGCAAATTAGATAACTTCGTATGGTGAGAAAAAAAAAACCTCTTAAAGACTCTCATAATTTCTTTTTATCATATGTGGATGTGAAGTTTGAGGTGGTATTATCTCTAGATAATAGTGGAGGAGATTAAGGAAATCCAAAAATGTTAGAGAATTTATAATCTTCACATTAAAAGTAGTATACTCTATCATATCCTTGTAGAAAAGAGACTTTATCACATTCAAAGTATATGAATGTATCTAATATACATGCACAACACAAATAACATCAAATAAAATAGGTTTCCTAAGATTGTTGAATAGGCGCTGTGATCCGTAAATTGTCATAGATATTCCATTAGATTAGTTTTCATCATGGATCTTACAACTTGGTTCTTATTTTATTAGCTTATTTTTAATGAATGCCAAATAAATAGAACTGAAATAATAATAAATTAGAAAATAAGTACACAATACACATAATAACACAAGATATACACTGGGAAATCCCACTATGGGGAAAAAACCCAGCCACAAATGAGGACCATGCCTTGCTCCTTATATCAAATTGAAAATACAAAGGAAACGATACTCTCTATGGTGATAACAATGAATCTACAACCAAAATGGCTACTACAGTATCTCCTATCTCCTCTGTTTTTCTGTATCATTCACTCACATGTTGTCTCTCAACTATGGAAAAACACAATACATCAAAATAATGAAACCCCCTTCTTCTCCTTATGGTCCAATATTTAACATAGCCTGATAGTCATCTAGGTTTAATTTTAAGGTTTTCTGCATGCCCCGAATCCTTATTAGGGTTAGGGTTTTGTTCCTTCTAGAATATTTTTGACAGTCCACACATGAATATCTCCACATGTGTGAGAAATGAGAGCCGACGTGGAATCCACTCGGTACCATGGTCAACTAGATAGATCAATTTGCGAGAGACATAACTTTTGCATATGTACGTCGTTTGAGGTGAATTTTTGACCGTTGGAAACGTATCAGAGTATAGAATCATGTGAAAGGGCATGGCATTAGTGTTGAAATTTTGACCCCAAAAAACATCGTTATACCCTTAAACAAGCCCTACAAGCCAATTCACCCAATCTTCTAAACCCGAAAGCTCCAAGTAGGAGACAAATTATAGAGACAAATTATATATTGATTCATTTTGGATCACACATCCCCATTTTGGGGGGATTTTGGTCCCCAAAATATTTTACTGAATGGGGTGAGGAAAATTTTCCTCTACCTTGTCCTGGAGTACCATTTAGCCTAGATTGGAAGTTGTCCTTTCAAATCCACTTGCTAGAGTTCATATTGTCCCTTCCTAGTAGTTATAGACTTCTTGTGCAACACTATGTCTTCTGATAACTCTTCCTGAGCCTCTGGTTCTAAGTCCTCTACAAAAGGTAAGACCTACTTAGGTTATCGATCCAATATTGAAGGTTCACAGAGTTTTATATTTTCCATATTAACTATGGAGTAAATGCACATGCATGGGGGTAGACTGAGTTTATAGGTATTATCTCCCACCTTCTCCAATACCTTGAAATGGCCATACCTCAAATCCTTGAAATTCTTACCAAGATATTGTAGTGTTTCCTTATTCACGTGTAACCATCCTCTATTCCCCACCTTAAATTTTTTCTCAACCCTATGTCGATCATGTCTTTCCTTATACGTTTCCCATGACTTCTTCAGTGCCTCCTTTACTTGTAGATGGATATGGCTAATCTTATTAATTAATTTTTCATCTCTTAATGCTTCACTTATCGTGTCTTCCCTCACCCACCTTGGTACCCATAAACAACAGCTAGAGGTGAAGGTGGCAAGTATCCAAAACATGTGTCAAAATGGGACTTCCCAATGGAAGTGTGGATTGCTCTGTTATAAGAGTGAGATCACATTTTCATCTCAATCCTTTGGATGCTTCTAACTGTAACCCCTCAAAATTTGTACCAAAGTCATGTTGACTACTCCCATTTGTCCATTTGTCTATGGATGGAATGATGTAGACCTCTTCAACTTAGTGTCCACCTTTTCCCAAAGTGTGGTCCAAAATGTATCGATAAATATAGTATCTCTATATTTAATGATGCTCCTTGGTATCCAAAGTGCACCCAAATCTTTCCAAAGAAAAATTTTGTTGCTTCTTGTACTTTGATGTTCTTCTTACAAGGAATAAGAATGCACATCTTACTGAATCTGTCAACCACCACAAATAAATAGTCAAGTCCCTTCCTAGTGGTTGGAATATCACCCACAAAATCCATGGAGATAATTTCCCATGGTCTTGTAGGAACATGTAAGGGATAGTATATATATTTCTTCCTATTACTGGGCTTGATTGTACATCAAAGTATGCATTCTCTAATAAAACAAGCTACATCCGCTTGCATTATATGCCAATAAACATACCTCTATAAGTTTGCAACCATCTTCCTTACACCAAAATCCCCTACAACATTGGAGGTGTGAACCTCTTTGATAAGATGCAATCTATCGCCTTTAGGAACAAAAAGCTTATCCATCTTATAGAGTAACCCATCATGGATATGATAGTCGGTCTTGTTGTTACCTTCTTCTACATGCTTGTGATTGCTAATATACCTCCTTTAGTCCTAATCTTTTGTGTATTTTTCATTATATACATCATGGGTGAAATGCTCCATATGCATAAGATTCCTAAAAGTTGTAATCTTGGTCGTAGGTTGTCTTGAGAGAATTCATTTCATGTTGCTTGTACTTCCCTTCTTATACATGATGGTTCGATGGAATTACTATAAGAATCAAATCTACTTATCATGTCTAGTCTATTGTAGCTTACTCTAGGCATGAAAATAGTACAATGGCTAGTGATTAATGTGAATGATGGTATCATGCTCACCAAATGGTGCTTCTACTTCTTAAAAACCTGAACCAATGAATATAGTTCCTTATCATATGTAGGGTAGTTTAGGATGTCTCCATGGAACATTTTAGAATGATAGCATACTTACCTCCCTCCATGCATCAAAACCACTCCCATAACATACCACTTGTACATGTCTTTTAGGTAATGCGAGAACAGGTTCCTGATTGATCTTTCACTTGATATATTCAAAGGATTTCTATTGATTCTTCCCCCATTGAAACCCCTTATTGTAGTCTACTGTGGCATGGAGAGGTGCAACCATAGACAAAAAGAAAGTTATGAACTTTTGAAGGTATTGTGCTTCTCCCAAAAATATCCTAACTTCAATGAAATTTTTAGGAGTAGACCACTTAGTGATGGCCTCCATCTTTGCAGGATCAACCTTATGTTCTCGTCCACCAACCACATACCCCAAATACACCAAGGATAGATAAACATATTCACATTTCTTGAGGTTTTCCAAAAGTGGATGATTTTTCAATGTCTCCAAAACTTGCTTGAGATGTGAGATATTCTCTCGATAGGTATCATTATAAACCAATATTCCATGTAGATATACTGTAAAAAATTAATCTAAGAAAGGAAATAATCCATCATTCATCAAACACATAAATGTAGATGGTGCATTGCATAAACCAAATAACATTACTAACCATTCATATAGATCTTACGTAGTCTTTAAGGAGGTCTTCTAGGTGTCTTCCTTTGTCACTCACACATGGTGGTATCCCGATTTGAGATCCAACTGGGTGAAGTACTTGGCATGTTGCAATTGGTCAAACAAATCATTGTTCCTAGGTAGATGGTATTGTTTCTTGATTGTGATCTTGTTCAATGATCTGTAAAAAATGCATATCCTCCAAGTCCTATCCTTCTTGGGTACACTGATGATAGGTGACCCACAAGATGAGGTGCTTGGTTGGATCATGCCTTGCTCCAACAACTATCACAATTGCTTCTAACCTTTTTCTACATCTATGATAGATTGTCTATGAAGTTTGATGTTTCGAAATGGAGAATTTGAAAATAATTGTATCTCATGCTCCACCTCCATGTTACGAGGTATCCCTTTAGGATCTTGAAACAATTCTTTGTATTCCTACAAAAGGATACCTAACTAATGTTTTTTCTCTTTTGTACATGCCTCCATGGATTCCTTCACTTTTATTGATTAGACCTTCTTGTTGATTTTGTCTTAAAAAAAACAATACAAGCTTCCTACTTGAACTGATAAACTTTTTTTCTTAGTCAGCACTTACCAGAAAGATCTTCGATTTACCTTTGAACACATTGACGATGAAGTATTTCTTTCCCTTGATCAAGTGGTATTGTTTGGCTCTCCTTGTGAAGATCGCATCCCACATAGACGTGTAGGGGATTCCAAACACTACAACACAAACATCCTAGGGTACTACTCCTACCTCCACTTCATCAACATACTCTGCACTTATGAAAACCTTGGTCTTGCACTATCTCATGACTTTGAGTTTTACATCCTTATTTACCCATCCCAATCAATAGGGAATAGGACGATCATGTGATCCCAATCGAAGATTACGTACAAGACCCTCTATAATGAGGTTTTCTTGTGAACCTAAATCTAAAAGAGCATCAATCTTGGTATTGTTGACTTGGATCTTCATGTGGAAGAGGTGCGCCATCTCTTTTCTACCCATATTCACCTCCTTCTACACTATGGTACATATAATATTATCATCCACATCCGAGATGATTTCTAATTCCTTGCTTGACTATGTGGCTATAAGGTTCTTCTTCTTGGAATCCTTCTTCTGGTTCTTGTGATTCAACTTTAGATGTAGCTTCCAACACTTCTCTTCAGTATGAACCATCATTATTACAATTTTACAATGGTTTTTCAAATATTTGCACTAATGTTCCATCTCTCTAGTATTCTTGCCCTTTCCATTCCACTTCTTCTTCCCCTCCTTGGTAGAATTTTGGCTCTCTTTATGTTTTGATCCACTTTGTTGTCCTTTCTTCTAGCTTATGTTTCTAGGGATTGTGCTTGTACATATGATTAATCAATTGACCTAGGATTGAAGAGCATCACATGCTTCTATATTTGACTATGTAATACCCCCAAATACTTGAGGAATAAATTTGTGTTTTTGGGTGAGATACCCATAATGATAACTATATTCCTGAACTTGATGGTGTATTCTAACACTCTTCCCTTGCCTTTTCCTAAAGTAATGCCAAATAATCCACTAGTCTTTTGCATACCCGATTGGGTATAATTAGGACTTGATGAGGGTTTTAAAATCCTTGCACTTAGTTACTAGAATATCACCCTCCAACTTAAGTGCTTATGTGTGGCTTTCCCACTAGGTTAATGCATGGCCCTCTAACTTGAGTTCATATTGTCCATGCCTAGTAGTTATGGACTTCTTCCACAACACTATGTCTTCTAATAACTCTTCTGAAACCTCTAGTGGTAAGTCCTCTACAAATGTTAATACTTGCTCAAGTTCCTAATCCAACATGGAAGTTTCATAGCATTTCATATTTTCCACATTCACTACAGAGTAAATGTGCTTATATGGGAGTAGATTGAGTCTATAGGCATTATCTCCCACCTTCTCCAATACTTCAATAGGGCCATACCTCATATCCTTTATCTTCTTACCTCAATAGGGCCATATCCTATATCCTTTATCCTTCTTATACTTGATAATTATATGGAATTGCTGTAAGAATACCATCTACTTATCATGTCTAGTTTGTTGTAGCTTACGATGGGCCTACAAATACTACATTGGTTGGTGATTAGTGTGAATGATCATCTACTTTCCCATTAAATAGTTATTCCACTTCTTAACATCTTGAACCAACTCATAGAGTTCCTCATCACATAAGGATGCCTCCATGGAACATTTTAGAATGATAGCATACTTACCTCCATCCTTGCACCAAAACCACTCACATAGCATATCCACTTGCATTTGTCTCCGATTTGAAATGCTTTTTCAAACTAGGCAATGTGATAACTGGTTCCTATTTGATATGTATTTTTATGATTGAAGAATATGAACTCCCAACCTATGATCGTCATGAATGAAATTATGATAATATTGCTCTAGGATGTTTATCAATATCGGTGATCAAATATTTTATAATTCAAACAATTCAAAGTGAAACTCTTTTGTCCGAAGGAACTATGGATGAACATTCTAACCGATCAAATAACTTCTACCAATTATTCAGAATATATATTTCCCTTTATCTCTTCAAAGGAATTCATTTTATTCTTTCCACACTAGAACCCCTTGTTGTTGGTTGTTATGGCATGGAGAAGTGTAGCCACGACTGAAAAGGAAGTTATGAACTTTCAAATATATTGTGCTTAACTAAAAAATCTCCTAACTTCAATTACATTTGTAGGAGTAGGCCACTTAGAGATGCCCTCCATATTTGAAGGATCATATTATGTTCTCCTCCACCAATCACATACCCTAAATACACCAAGTATAGCTAGACAAATTCACATTTCTTGAGGTTTTCCAGCAGATGATGATTTTCAAGGTCTTGAACACTTGCTTGAGATGTGAGATATACTCTTCCTAAGTAGCACTATAAACCAATATATCATATAGATATACTAGAACAAAATAATATAATAAAGGGTATATACATCATTCATCAAACACATAAATGTAGCTGGTGCATTGCATAAACCAAACAACATTACTAACCATTCATATACATCTTTCCTAGTCTTCAAAGCGGTCTTCCAGGTGTCTACTTCCTTCACTCACACCTAGTGGTATTCCCAATTGGTGGGAATCCTATTTTGATATTCAAAATGATTGCAAATTAGATAACTTATTGTTGTGAGAAAAAAAGAAGAAATCCTCTTAGAGAATCTTATCATTTCATTTTATCTTATGTGGATGTGAAATTTGAGGTTGTATCATCTCTAGAGAATAGTGGAAAATATTAAGGAAATCTGAAAATGCTATAGAATTTATAATCTTAAAATTAAAAGTAATATTCCTTAACCTATCCTCATAGAAAATAATCTTTATCACATTCAAAATAGATGAATGTATCTAATATACAAGCACACCACAACTTGCATGAAATAAAATAGGTTTCATAATATTGTTGAATAGGGGTCATGATTCGTAAACTAACGTGGATATTCCATTGGACGAGTTTTCCACAACGGATATTACAACTTAAGTTCTTATTTAATTAGATTATTTTTATTAAATGCCAAATAATTGGAATTGGAACAAGAAGAACTAGATAAAATAAGTACACAACCCAGAAAATAACACAATACATACCTTGGGAAAACCCACTATGGGGAAAAAAAACCCATCCATAAATGAGGAATATGTCTTGTTCTTTATGTCAAATTGAAAATATATGGGAAATGGTACTCTCTATGAAGTTACCTATGACTCTGCAACAATAATGGACACTAAAGGATCTCTTATCTCCTTTGTTATTCTCTAAAATACACTCTCATTTTTTTGCTCAACTATGGAACAATAAAATACACCAAAATAATGGAACCCCCTTGTTCTCCTAACAACCTGATATTTAAGATAACCCTATAGTCCTCTAACTATGTTAATTTTAGGGTTTTTCTCCATGCCCCAACTCTCGATTAAGGTTAGGCTTTTGGTCCTTCTAGAGTGTTCTTGAAGGTCCACACATGAATAGATCCACATGTGTGAGAAATGAGAGATGACATGGAATCCACTCGGTATCATGGTGGTCAACTGGATAGGTCAACTTGTGAGAAGCATAAATTTTGCATATGCATGCTCTGTTTGAGGCGACTTTTGGACCGTTGGAAAGGTATTGGAGTGTAAAATCACATGAAGGGGTATGGAAATAGAGATGAAATTTTGACCCCAAAAACATCATTTATACCCTCAAATAATCCTTGGAAGGTTTTAGATCCCAAATCTACAAAATGAGACCTGCCCATAAATGCGCCCTACAAGCCAATTCACCCAATCGTTTGACCCCATAAGCTCCAAGTAGGTGAAAAATGATATATTGATCCATTTCATATTTGATTGGCATAAATATGTGAAATATTGGCTAAGTCATTGGAGAAGGAGGCCACTCTCTACATTTTTTATACCATTAAAAATATTCTTAGATCAAAATTTAAGAGAAATTGTGGTGTGTAAATAATTAGAGGGTACAAGAAAATTAACATGCTATGAAGAGCTCATTAAACATAATCTAGAAGATCAAAATTATATTTATATTATAAATAACATATAAAAGAACAACAACATTACTAAAATAACAAGGATCTCTTAGTAGCTCCATAGTGAAAAATAAAATACGGTTACCTCTACACTTAAGTAAAAATTGTGGTGCAATAAAGAATTAGAGGATAAGAGAAATTTGAGTTATTAGAAACATGCCATTATTAACCCTAACCTAGAAGATCAAAAGCATATATTTTTACTATAACTAACTTAAAGAAGAAAAATAGTTAGAATAACAATGAACACTCATGAGCTCCATAGTAAAACATGGCATTTGGTAAATTTTTAAAAACTTACAGGATGATTTTTTTTTTCATTTTTCCCATCATTAAGAGGGTGGATTTCATGGACCAACAGTTTGCCAAAAAATTTCTTTTGAACTTAGGATTTTTCCCAACTTCTCATTGTCACTTGAGGTCATGTGACACTACCTTGCCTCAGCCATAAGGGTTAGACAAAACTATGTTTACTACAAGTATACTATGCCTCTTTGCCTAAGGTCTACCCTCTTTGTGTAACGCTCCTTTGTATTACTTATCTCAGAAGGAATTCTCTACCTCTCGGACACTTCTTCTTTTTAAGAGGAAGTGTTGGTGCATTGGTTTGTGGTGCTCTTGTCATGACTGAGGTCGTAAGTTCCATTCCATACCATTCTACATGTATATTTCATCGAGAATACTCTTGTTCCTACTTCCCAAGCTTACTAAGGGTTAATAAACTTTGGGTAAAATATTGACCCCTCAACAGAGAAGCTTGGTTGGACCTGTACTATGGCAATGAGTAGACTTGTCTCCTATAGTCTTCCTTATCTTATGTTTATTCCTAACTTGTTAAAAATTGTAGAAGGGATATCTCTCTTTTCTTGTCCAAACATTGGGAAGATTGACTCTTATTATTACTTCTCAAAAGTAAAAGAACAACATTTTGCTTTTACTTATTATTATATTTTTTTTGTGTAGGGAGGTAGTTAGGTTTCATTTTAGTTCTTCACATTTCTTGAAATTAATAATTGTCATTTATTCTTCTTTTAATTAAATTTATATTTTTAATCTTAATCACTCTTACAAGTTGTAATCCCCTAGTAAGCTTAGTCTATCTTTTAATAGGTAGCCCCATAACACTAGGTCTTCACTTAGTGAAACCATGCCATAGCGCCTTAATTCATGGGATATTAAAGAATACCCCTAATTTCACTAGATATTGATAATTATTTACAAAAATCTATTTGTTGAACCCCACTCCTAAAACATATTTCCAATTAGAAAACCCTTATTTTTACAATATATTTCTTATTTTTACTAGAAACACATTTTTATACCCCACAATACCTATAAACCCCCCATACCCTAATCCCCGCCCCCCAATACCTACAATATTTTGGCCTTATTTTTCACAATTAAAAACCCCCATTTATGAAAGAGCGTGATAAGATATTGTTCAACAAGATGAATCCCCATGCCCCATAACAAGCTGATGGAAAGAAGGAAAAAAATATAAATTAAATATTGTTTTTAACCACAAGGTGGTATCGCACATAAGTTCAAGTCTTCCTCACTTATATCAAGTTATAATCAAGTCTTCTAGCTTATCAAAATATATCAAGTCCTTTGACTTATTAATCAAGGGGAAAGGTCCTGAGACGTCACAAAACATTGGAATGTATATTCCATTTCCTGTTCTTGAGAAACCACGGGATGATATAAGTATGGAATTTGTTTTGGGGTTGCCTAGGATGCAAAGACAACGTGATTCAAAATGTGACCCATTTAATAAATTACAAGAAGACCAATGATGCTACTAAAGTGGCCACCTTATTTTTCTAGGAAATTGTAAGATTGCATCGATTGTTGAGAAGTATCACTTCTAACAGAGATATAAGGTTCCTTGGTCATTTTTGGAGAATGTTTTGGAAAAAGATGGGTTCCAACCTATTGTATAGTTCAACATACCATTTGCAAATAGATAGATCAAGGTGGTCAACAGAAACTTTGGAAACTTGTTGCAGAGCTTGAGTGGAGAAATACCAAGCCAGTGGGATTTGGTCTTGTCCCAGGATGACTTCTCCTATAATGACTCAGTGATACTCTGATATTTGTTGGAAGGAATTTGTCTCGGGATGTTTATGGCAAATCACCAAAAGGGATTGTGGATTTGGTTAAACTGCTAAATCTGGAAGCTAAGAAGGCTTGTCGATGCAAGTGAGTTTTGCAATGTTGGAATTGCATGAATAGGTCAAGAGACAACTACAACACACCAATGTCAAATACAAACATAGAGAAGATAGAGAAGATTTGTAGAGAAGACAAAAGGTCTTTCTGGAAGGAGAATTGGTAATGGCCCACTTGAGGACAGAGATATTCCCTAGAGATGGCACATATAAAAATCATTTAAGAGGAGACATAAAAGGGAAAAGGGGTTTACCAGTTCACATAGAGAGTATGGTGGAAAGGATGGGGCTTACAACATGAGGGCAAGCATGCAGGCACATGAAGGCCTGAGCAAGTAGAGATAAATGATCATAAATCATCCTTGCAAGAACTGAGATGAATAAAGCCCTCTAGGTATAACTCTCCCTTTTATATTGTAAGTTTTTAATAAAATAAGCTATAATAGATTTTGGTTGTGAACCCCTTTGGTTTGTATGTTTTCCCCATTGTGCCTTAATTTTCTGTATAATTAACTAATGAATGTTAATGCAGGACACATAGATTATGAAGGTAGCACGGATAGGCTACAAACGTGATACACTACACCATAAGGTATTAAGGCTCTACATTAGAAATACTAATGTAAACGAGGAGAATTTTTTGAAATTTACTCATATGATTTCTTCTGTATTTGTCGTATTGTGTTAACTTTCTAGCAAGATAAGATATCCACCACAAAGATATTTTGACAAAATTCTAAACCTTTTTAATTTTATTTTTAAATCATACGTCATATTAAGGTGATTGATTTTTGAGGGAATAATAAAATTTATAAAATGTAAAAAGAATTTATTATATATTTTTATGTTCTGTATGTAAATGTAAATTTATAAAAATATAATAATAGTCTAGATTGAGAAGAAAATTATTTATTTATTTATTTTCATAGGCTGCTAAATCCGGAGACCAAATAAACTACACCTAATGGTTAAGAAGAAAATTATTTATTAGAAGTATGAGTAGAAGATGAATTTCAACACAATGTATTTATCTATTTAAACTAATCCATCAAACTTATATATTAATATATTTTACATCAAAATATCACTACATCATTTTTATTTTTATATTTTTTCATGATTAAAATATTATGATTAAAAAATATAATCAAATAAAATTCCATTCCATTTTAAGTCCAGCCATATTTAACATATAATTCTAAATCTTTTTAATATTCTCAAGATTTAATAAATTTAAAATAAGGTAACTTAAGATAAAAGACAATTCATAAATAATCTAATCATATTTAAATGAAATTATAATATAAATTTATAAATTTAAAATTAGGTAATTTATTTTATTTTATTTTATTTTTAAGATAAAAAAACAATTCATAAATAATCTAATTATATTTAAATAAGATTATAATAATAATTCATATTGAAGAACACAGTTCAAAACCAACATAAATAGGGTTGTTCATTGAGTCACAAAAACTATATTTTTCTTCAAATGGAAAGATCCACGGAAACCAGCAATACTTCCCCATATTTATGGATGGTAGAGGTGGTAAACAGCAGGAAGACCTAACCCCAGAGGACTCAAGGCTCAAACCTGTGACCTCCCCCAAACCAAGAGAGTGTAAGCACGTCTTACCAATTGAGCTGACCCTTGGGGCTCTTCATTAGAAACTATAACAAAACATTACATAACATCCTTCATATTTTAAAAAATGTTTATCACATGTGAAGCAATACTATCCTACTATCCTTCCTTTGAATTGGCAAACATAGAATATTTATCAAAGGTGATAACAACTAACAAGCAAAGATTCTATATTTCTTCAATCAGTGCAGGGGAACGCTCTTAAGGACAACTGTTTCGACAGTGAGGCCCGGCCCGAATCCAAACAGAACTCCCACATCCAATCCCTCTCCAGTCGTCGAACATCCTTTTTCTTGAGATGTCTTTCTCATCTCGTCCAAGATGAAGTGCACGCAGGCACTCGACATGTTTCCATATTCGCTTAGTACTTGCCTGGTGGCTCTCAGTTTCTTGGGATCCAGATTCAGCTTTGCCTCCACCTGATCCAGAATGGCAGGCCCTCCCGGATGAGCGATCCAGAATAATTGGTTCCAGTCCGAGATTCCGAACTGTTGGAAAGCCTCCTTCAGACTCTTTTCTATGTTCTTGGAGATCAGCCCAGGAACGTCTTTCAGAAGGTGGAAGGTGAGGCCTACCTCTCTCAAGTGCCCGTCGATGGCTCCATCGCTGTCGGGAAGAATTGTCTGGGCGGTCCATATCAGCTCGAAACAGGGCTTCTCCACTTCAGGGATGGGATCGGCTCCCACGATCAGGGCAGCCGCACCGTCGCCGAAGAGAGCTTGGCCGACCATACTGTCCAGGTGAGTGTCGGAGGGTCCACGGAAGGTAACAGCCGTGATTTCACTGCAGACGACCAAAACCCGAGCTCCCCGATTGTTCTCTGCCAGATCCTTCGCAACACGGAGAACGGTGCCTCCAGCGAAGCAGCCCTGTTGGTACATCATGACTCTCTTAACGCTGGGGCGAAGACCAAGAAGCTTTGTGAGCTGATAGTCGGCTCCGGGCATGTCGACTCCACTGGTAGTGCAGAAAACGACATGAGTAATCTTAGACTTGGGCTGCCCCCATTCCTTGATGGCCTTGGCAGCAGCATCTTTTCCGAGCCTGGGCACCTCCACCACAACCATGTCCTGCCGTGCGTCCAGAGATGGCGCCATGTACTCACAGACATTGGGATTCTCCTTGAGAATATCCTCCGTCAAGTACATATATCTCTTGTTGATTGCCGACTTGTCGCCTGCAACAATATACGTTAAATCATAAGCAATCAAACACATTTCTGATCATTAATATCACATATGATAAAATAAGCAATGTAGATATTCTTACACATTCGCTTGAATTTCTCCTTGAGCTCCGTCATATGCTCGCTGTTGGTGATTTTGAAGTAGTAATCGGGGTAACTGCTCTGGTCGACCGCATTGGGGGGAGTGGCAGTGCCGATAGCAAGGATCGTGGCAGGGCCATCTGCCCTCTGAGCCTTCCTGAATGCCTCTATATCCAAACCCAAATTCTGAGGCATGTTGGCTCGCTGTGATGATGCTGCAGGAAGAAAGAAAAGTAATGCAGCGGGCGGGCGCGCTTGCTTCCTTGAAAGAATGAAGGGGTGATGTATAAGTTATATAGCGCCAGTTCCAGCTACTTGCTCTGTTGCCTGTAGGAGGAGAAGCGGTTAGAGTGAAAGCACGTGGCCCCCAAACATCCTTGCGAAGGAAGGGAAGGGAAGGGTAAGTCACCCTCTAATTCGGAGCAGAGCAGAGCAGACGGGCGAAGAAAGGAAGATGGGCATGAGAGTTGTTGGTGTGCGAAGAGAGGAGTGGTTAGAAATAACGCACGAGTTCCCGTTGAAAGATGGACGCGTCGTTGCCCGCCTGCCGACCATAAGAAAGAAAGAAGAAAACGTGGTTAGAATTGATGAGACAAGGCAAGGCAAGGCAAGGCAAAGCGACGCGTTGTATTCTCGTG
Organism: Pseudotsuga menziesii; assembly: GCA_001517045.1. Taxonomy (NCBI): domain Eukaryota; kingdom Viridiplantae; phylum Streptophyta; class Pinopsida; order Pinales; family Pinaceae; genus Pseudotsuga; species Pseudotsuga menziesii. The sequence goes on along the minus strand of LPNX011194230.1, from coordinate 24,472 downwards.
GAACGCTCTTTCGCTCGTCTCATACACTGCTTCTTTAAAAGTCATTTCGACCCTTTCTTTATTAACAAAATAATGAAAAAAATATTATCAAGGAAAAATTAACAAAAAAATATTAACATCTAACATTTCGATCATGCTATCCTTCAAAGATTTACAAAGAATATGTGACGTTTGCAAAATCAAATGAGAAAAATATATGTAATGGAAAAAGGGATATACATTATTTAATTTATTTTAAATATTTATTTATTATTTATAAAAATGAAATTAAAAGTATATTTGATTTCTTTTTAATTTATAATAAATTCGAATTTAGAATAGATAAATGTTATTAATTGTTAAAAATAAAAATAAAAATTCTACATTACTTTTCATCAGAGACAAAACACATGCCCATGCTGAGAGTTATTGATGTTTAAATCAATATATCCATCCGATAAGATAACAGTAAACCAGGTTTATGGCAAGATTTCACAAGTGTTCTTCAAAAATATGGAATTTATATTAAATTTATTTTTAGTTATCATCTTTTCTGTATAAACTTTTCATAATTTTTATATCTTTATTAAATTACAATTAGAAAGTTTAATTTTTTATTATTTAAATAGTTTTTTATTTATATAATTTGTTTGTATTATTTTTTATAAAAAATAAAATATTTAAAAAAATATGCATATTTTTATGTTGATAGATGTTTTTATTTGAAATTTGGGATGGACTATATATGTTTTTTCATCTACTAATCAAGATGATGAAACAAGTGTACTATTCATATTAATTTTATAGTAATAATTCAAAATTCTAAATAAATATATATATATATATATATATATATATATATATATATATATATAATTTGGTTATCAAATAATTAAATTAGGCTTTTCTCTTTGGAATTTATATATAGAAAGAAAATTAAAAAAATCAAACTTTCCTCTATTTCATGGCTATATCTTTTATCCATTTGATCTGTATAAGCTTGATTTAACAACAAACTATGTAATTGTGCTAATCATACTCTTAAAACAACACAAAGTTAATTAATTATATATGAATGATATAATAAAAAGTAAAATCTCTTGATTAAATTTTTAACTCTAAATTCAATTATAAACTTATATAAATAAGTATATAATTTTGAAATAAAAGTGATATTTGGTGGGCAAGCATCACTTCGTTTGGTATATCATTGTAATCTGGAGTTTGGTGTATTTGGTGAAAAGAGTAGGTAAGCAAATAATAAATGAGCATCCTCGTGTCGACTTAATTAATGTTTATAAACCATGGTTAGAAAAATGATAATTTATTAGATTATAAATTATTGTAATAATTTGGGGTTGGTATTATAATGATAAATTCATAAACAATATATTATTTATAGGATTTTATAATTTTCAAAATAATTACTCATGTTTATAGGATTTTGTAATTTTCAAAATAATTAAAAATGTATATATTAAGGTTATTTTTATTTTTTGATTTAGTTTTTTTTTAAATTTTTTAAATAATTAAATTTAAGATTTAAGGCTATTTTGTATTCATCATTTTTTTAATGTAAAGGACAAAGAGAAGCATATGAAAAGGTAAAGATAAAATATTTTATATTAAAGTATTAAATTTGCATTTTGGTATATATATATATTTTGGAATGTTGAAATTAAAATTATTTTAGAGTTTAAATTTTTTATTTTTATTTTTGAAATTTTTTTATTTGTTAAATTTATAAATTTTAATACAATTTTATTATTTGTTAAAATGGTTGAAATATCAATTTTAAATATTAATTAAAATTTCAAACCAAATATATAACACTTTGAAAATAAAGATGATAAGTGTAATTTTTATTATTATTGAAATTGTCATCTTTGATTGTAGAAATTATGAATTTGTTATTATTTACAATTGACTCTTTAATACTCATAAAACAAGCATCTTATGCTTATCCTTCCCAAAATGGGCTGGCTTGGTGGAGTGTTTTGCTTATAATTTCTTTGAGATTTTTTTTGGGTAACTATATCATTGTTTTTGTTATGTCACTGCAGGTGATATATATGAATCAGTCATGAGTATTAATTTATTTAGATATGGGACACATTTTTCAATTTTCTAAAGTTTGTAATAGTTTTTATTAGATGTAATGGAATTTAGACTAAGGCTTTGTAATATTTAAGACATTTAATTATTATTATTATTATTTATTGTCTATTTTTTTAGAGTACTATTGGTGTGGGAAGATGACTTTGCTCTTGGTTTCAGTGCCCCAAGACCCAGCGGTGAGGATGATATCAGCAATTGTGTAATTATCCCAACCTTTTCTGCGTCTGGCTCCTTGTAAACAGTGCAGAGGCACGAATGACAATTAATATTCTAGGTTTTTAGGATGGGCCAGTTCCCAAAAATTAAATCTCTCAACCATGGTTGTGATCATAGGCTGGCAATGATAACAATTAACAATTAAGGATACCTGATAATAATTAAGGATACCAAGCTTAAGCTTTGCAGGTTTCCATGACAGAGCCTATTTGTCACCCAATCCTCCATATACAAAGACGAAAATAGATCTAAGATCTTGTATAGTGAAGCTTACAGTCAAAACGCTTTGACATTTGACAGAAAGGGCCCTGGAAAATCTTATTTTATTATAAAGGCAATGTTGAATGTGCAATGAAAAAGATTGACGTCGCTGGTCGAAGCAATTTGCACGTGAGATTGGGACCTTTATGGAATCTGGTAAATGACTAGTTACTCGATTAGATTGCAATCTTGACATTACAAGTCCATTAAATAAACTCTGTAAAGCTAAATTACAATTTTGAGTATTTTGAGTTGTGGTTTTGAAATATTCAAAAAGCTGCTCCTCAATTAGTTGCAAAATACGCTAAACAATTACAACTAGGAGCGGTAATGCAGGTCAACGTCTAAACCTAGTTGCCCGATCCTCCATATCATATTGTATTGATTAAATGATCCTATTATCTATCAGCCCGATCCTCCATATCATATACTAAAACAAAGATAGTATCATATCTTTATTGAGTCTTTTACCTAACCGCGTTGTACTGGTTGCTTGGATGGGTATCAACTAGGGGACACAAATATTGGTTAGTTAGGTGCGGGTTCTTTTTCACACCAAGCCTCGATCGATATAAATATGATGAAGAAATAGTTGATTAAGGACTATCACAACGAGGATTGAAAGCTTTGATTGACAGCTTAACTTTGATGCTGGGATGTGGGTACACTAATTTGTTGCAATCAATGCAAGCGGCATACTAAGAGCGTGGCAACCTGCATGTTGAAAGCGTGGCAAGTTGCATAGTTGTTCGTTTTATTTTTATTTTTTTTCATTACTCGGCCAGGCTCTCAGAGAACACAAAGGCTCTGAGAAATAAATCTTCGATATTAATTAATCCCAAGCTTGTTGGCTAATTGAATTGGGGTGTTATTGTAGAGGCCAACTTATAATATATTTATTACAATATCGGTACCTCGGGTTTGAAGAATATATTTATTACAATATCAGTTACAACTTAACAATTATTCAATGAACCTCCTAACCATTAATGCACTGTCTGCCCATCTCATAATAGTGTCAAAGTGGATTACACTTCCAGGCCTGAACCGAACCGCTCTTTCACTGCTTTCCGTGGTAACCTGGTGCACCTGACAACTGCTATAGTTGGAAACGCATCTACCTCTTCCCTGGTAAATTTGTGTGGCTGGATGCATGATTGAATGCTTTGCGTGGAAGGTTGCATACAACTCCACATTATGTATAATAAAACCCCTAGGGCACAAGCTATCCACATTAAATTTCTCTTTTCTTCCCCATTTTGATCGGAATTCTTCCAGTGAAGCCTAGTTTCCAGGACATTCTCACCAAAAACTAGAGCTCGGTTGAGTTCTTGATCTTGAAGGAAACTATTGATCTTGAAGGAAACTATTTCGTTGGTAACTTGGATCCATTGCCAAATTGCTCTACTTGGATTCCAACGAGTTCGACTCCTGCTAAGCTCACTAGACTCAAGCACCTGCAGAGAGTCTTGAGCAGACCCACAGTTCTATTTGCACCCAGTTTGATGATCAAGATAGCTGAAATAACAACAACATCAATAGAAGAGAAAACAAGGCGTGAAAAATGGGTAAATGGTGAGACAACAAAGTCCACCCAGTCAAGATCATTGAGCATTGGAAGCTGTCTAAGGGAGCTACCAACCACTACCAGCATTATGTCCATTAGACTGAATGCTAATATTTCTTATTCTTATTACTTTAGTAGGACTACAAAAGTAGAAAAGTAGAAGACAATGATAAAATGACATTTGCAAATTTAAACTATTATCTAAACACTCATCTATTGGTAACAAATGTGGCCTCCAAAAATTGACAAATAGTGACTATAGGAGATCATATTTTCATGGACTTAGGTCATAAATTTCCATAGAAAGCTGCATTTTGGAAAAGATATTCAACATAAACTACTAATAACAAATTGGAGATCATATTTCCAAATTCAGTAGACTTCCGTCATCATTTTCCATAAAAGAACTGCATTTTGGAAAGATATTCAACATGAACTGCTAATATTTAATTGCAACTTCCACCTTGAACTTTTCAAAACAAAATGCTCAATAAAAACTACTTAGATTATTCATAGAGCTTTCTCAACTTACATTCTATAAAATTTGGGTTTTCATACATTATCATCTCCATTTGTTGCCACTGTAATATTGATGCTCTTGTTTTCATCCATTGAGTATGTTGTGTAGTGTCAACTGTTCGGTGCTCCGCACCATAATTCTTGCCGATCTGGCAATGAACTCCTTATTGTTGGTTGCAAGTGTGCTTCTTGGGCAGAATGAGTTAAACTCTAATAATGATGGAACCATATCTTTTAGATGTTTTTTTGGGTCTCAGGTGGTTCTAATTTGAGGCTTTAGGGTTAGTCTGATGCGTAGCTTATAAAATATGTTTAGGGTTAGGGTTATTTTAATTTTTAAACTAAAATGTCGGGAGCTGGCTGTATTGCATGGGCATTTGACAAATTCTTTTGCATTCATTCATGCATGCTCCGCGAGGCTCTGAGAGAACACAAGGGATGGTTGCAAGTGTGCTTCTTGTGCAGAACAAGTTAAACCAATGGATTACACTAACTCCAGTTGTATTCCTATTTTATTAAAGAAATTAATTTAAGTTATCAGTGGTGTTGCTTTGATGGTGTTAGTTAAGAGAAATTATTTCGTTCTTAACTCTTTGGTGTAAGCTTGACTTCTTTTTGGTTATGTAGATCATTATATTTTGTAGTACATTTAGTTAAGAGTAATTATTCGGGTCTTAACTCTTTGGTGTAAGCTTGCTTTTTGGTTAAGTAGATCATCATATTTTGTATTTTGTAGTACATATCAGCTGGAAATAATATTGTCCAATGATGTAAAAAATAAACTTGTTAGAGTGGATTTATGTGCCTTCCTGGTAAGCCCCAGCTTATATGCCTTGTTTCTAAGCCCCATAGATAGATTCAGTATTTCTAATTCATGGCACTAACTCAGGCAGCTAGAAACTCTACCAACTTGTTTCGATATTCCCTGACTAAGTGCTACATAAAACGAATAGCAGACGCTGCTTCTTAGTTTTATAAGTGGGTTCTTTACCTGTGAAATGGCAGATTTTCTAGCAGAAATGGAGTGGATTTCTTCGTTGGACATAAACAATAAACAATGAATATGAGAAGCTCATTATATGAATGAATACGCCCATGTTAGTACTTTCTTCTCTGGCCTTCATTTTGCCTCGTGTGAGTAAATGGTCTATAAATTATAAATTGATGTGGAGACTTTGTTCTTCTTTTGTTTGGGAATTTTGATTAGTTAACAAATGAACAGACTTTCTATTTCGATTATTACTATTGAACAAACTTTTAATTACCATTTAATTTCAGGTCTGTGATTGATATTGACGTATGTGAATCTCTTCTCTTTGTTTGTGTTCTCAATTTTTGCAATTCCATACTTATTGGGGTAGTTTTTCATTAAGCATTTGTTCCATCAAAACAGTAGCCTGTGCGTTTTACTAGGAATTGGACAACTAAAATAACAAATATAATAGAGGACCATGTACTTATAGGGTCAAAAGTTTAGGGAAACAATTCCCATAGAAAAGAGAGATTCTCAATATTGACATGCTTTCTGAATGAGTCTGCAACATTATTTAAAGGTTCAAACATTTCCAACACCACCACCTTCTTGTCATCAATCATATGTCACACAAATGGTACTGGACATCAATATGATTTGTTTTAGCATGATAAGCAAGGTTCTTTGCTAGAGAAATTACACTATGACTATGACGATTTGGTGATATGGTTAAATAGTGGATAACATTTAACTAACCTTCTGTGGATAACATTTAACAGAACATTTGCCCCCGGCGGCTGTAGTTTGCAGAATCCCGCTGCAAGTGAAGTTTTTTGCATACAAAATCGCTAAATAAATTGAGAGTAGCTATAGCTTTCATGAGGGATCATCCAATGCACTATATATTAATATTTAGACTAAGATCAATTATGAACGATTTATTAAACACTTGGAAAATACTGTTAAGTTACATGTTTGTTTTTTTTAAATTTTTTTACCATTTAAAGGTGTTTGTATTTTACAATCCAAACTTTAGTGTCAGTTCAATCTTAAGGTAAACATTAAAAATTGAGACCAATTCAATTTGTTTTTAATAACTTTTAAGTTCATCTATGTGGAATTTTGAATAAATTCACTGAAGTGAAGAAACAATTCACTTTGTGGTTAAATACAATGTAAGTTCATCTATGTGGAATTTTAATTAAATTCATTGAAGTGAGAAGTAATACCAAAACCATATAGATTATGTGTTTTGATTTTATTTTATATTTGAAAATATAGGAGTTTATATCTATTTCTATTTTGGATTTATTATGAGTATAGATGGAGTTTACATCTACATTTTAGATTGGAAAACCTAGAAACAAGATTTACATTTGTTTAGATTTGGAATTAACATAAATTTAAGTTAATATTTTATTATAATATATTTTATTTCTTTATCATTTAAAATTGTAGCTAAACAATGGAAAAGAATTTAATAATTTTTAAATTGAAATTTTATGTTAAAAACATTATTTAATAATAATAATAATAATAATAACAATAATAATAATAAGTTTTTAAGTATATAGTTAAACTAAACACCAATTTGATACATGAAATCTCTGTTTTTTTTAAACAAATTTTTTTTTTACTAAATTTATTTACCAAAGTTTAAAAAAGTATACATATATGAACATATAACCTCTTAAAAAAATATATATTATCATTAATATAATATAAATGTATATAACCTCTTAAAAAAACATATATTATTAATAAATAAGCCTAAATAATCCCATTCAAATATGTAAAAAGTTTACTTACATTATTAACTCTATGTATTCCCTCATTCTATATTCCTATTTCATATTGTTTCCACAAAACATTTATGAAATATTTGCACTAATTGAATAAACTAAAAAGTAGTCAAAATAGAGATTGATTTTATATTTGAATGAATTAACAAATGATTGTAAATCTCAAGAAGATCTTATGTTTAATGTAATTAAATGCAATACTCATGAATTCTAGTGACTTGGGTTTGCTTTATTTTGTCAAATAAATGAGGGAAAATATGGGAGCATACTTCTATGTATGTAGACCATAATGGGTCCAATTTACTTCTTAAACTTAACCTCTATGCTTTGGTCAGAGGATAACTCTGCCAACATCTAGGTGCAACTACAATACTTCACAATTCTTCGAAAATATATTTTCTCCCTATTTTGTGATTGTAACCAATAGAGAATGACTCACAGATGAAGAGCGGAGACGAAATAAAATTTTTGGAATAAATCAGAAAATTGAAAAAGAAAGTTGCATTTCTAAGGAATTGGAGTTTTGTTCCGGGGGAAGACCCATCGTCATATATTGGAAATCGTGTGATCTTGTCATGCACTTCCGACGGATCGCTGGCTATGGTTCACTGTTTGATTCTGGTGAATTTTATATTAACTTTTGTTGTCATCCCAATGCTTGTTTCTTATACTTTGGTTTAGTTATTAGATGATATAGTGGTGATTGCAAGTTGACCTTATTTCTATAAATTTCATGCATGATATGTGATGATGTAATTTATTCTTTCTTTTCCATAATTATGGATTATAATATCTCAACAGAATTGTACAAGTGGGTCGACCCCACAACATTTCACACTACCAACAAAAAAGTATATCGTCTCTGTTTTAAAAAAAAATTAAAAATAAAAATGTTTAATATATTGAAACTCCACCCACGTGTTTTTTAGATGTCTATTTGCAAGGTGTGCCTTTCATTAATTTTTGTTTTTATTGTTATTTATACTTAATACATATATAATGAGGTCACTAATAATATGTTTAAATATATTTTTATGAAAACAAAGTTATGAAAATACTTTATATTTTTATTTTTACATGGAAATATGTCACTACATTACATTTATATAAAATCAACCTCATTTATTTAAAATCTAAAATCAAGGTATGTTTAGATTACATAATCCATACATTTATATAATCAAGGTATGTCTAGATTACATAATCCATAAGAGTGGCATGTTAAAATTTTTGTAGATGGTCAAATAAACTAGTTGTTTTTCTTATAGTATTGGTGTTATAGCAATAACTATTAGTAAATGTGGTGACATTGCCACCTCGTGGCTCTTGTTGAAATTGTTAAACATTATTTTTAAAATTATTTTTTAATCAAAATTAGATTTTTAATAATTGAAATTTTATTTTTAATTTTTAAAATTAAAATTTTGGTTTTATAAAATATTATTTTTATTATATTTAATTTTATATTAGAAGAAGACTATATATATATATATATATACCCATCGTAAAATATATCATAAGCAATTTTAGCTAATCCTAAAAAAAATAGATTTACTTATTCAATTTTAAGCAACATCTAACATCTAATAACTATAGCATAAATATTAATAAAAAAGGGTTGTTGTAATAGGGTGAAGGTTTAACCATTGAATGGTGCTCAATGGTGACCCATGCCAAAGTTATAGTTAATCCTAAAAAAAATAGATTTAATTATTCAATTTTAAGCAACATCTAACATCTAATAACTATAGCATAGATATTAATAAAAAAGGGTTGTTGTAATAGGGTCAAGCTTTAGCCATTGAATGATGCTCAATGGTGACCCATGCCAAAGAATGTAGTACTTCTTAATACGTGATGATGGATATTACTAAAAAGGGTTGTTGTAATAGGGTCAAGCTTTACCCATTTAATGGTGCTCAATGGTGACTTATGCCAAAGAATGTATTACTTCTTAATAAATGATGATGGAAACTTTATACCTTGGATTGTGATTTTTTCAAAAGTCTTAATGAATGATGATAAATACTTGATACCTTTAGTTAAGTGTTATTTAAAAAAAAAAAAAAAACTTATTCAATTTTATATTGACAAATTCTAAAGAGAGTACTATACTAAATGATGGCTACTTGATATCTTTGATGAGTGTGATGCTTTAAAAAGAGTTGATATATTTACTTATCCAAGGTAAAGAAGCACTTATATTAGGGTGGTTGTGTTAGGATTATTAAGCCTCCCTTGATCAAATGTCTATTAGATTAATTATTGCCTAACTTAGGAACCTTAAATTAATAAAATGAGTCCACTAGTGCAATTGGGTCCACATGTACCAGTCATTGATGTGTGGGGGACAATGATAGAGGTTATATGCCACTTAATGCATGTGCATGCATCAGTGGGGGCACCTCCTAGACCAATCCCTACATTTTAGGAGCCACTGGGAGTCCCGACTTCAACCTACTTTAGTTAGTTGGAGTTAGCACTAGTTAGCTACAGTTAGCCTTCCGTTACCTTCAAATGACTCACTATCAGTTAGCTAGTGCATGCTTTGCATGGATAATGCATGCATGCATGTGGAGGAGCGCTTTTGTTCACCTACCACACTCAGTTGCATTGAGTTAACTAGTTGTTACTGTCTGTTGGAGTTATTGGTCATCGAAGAGTTGATTTGTTGGAATCCGATATTGATTGGGAGACCTTAAGTTAGAGATTCAGTTAGATACATTCTTATCCACTTGGAGAATTCGAATTCATTCCTCACGCATTCGAATTCTACCTATTTGCAATCTATTGTACACTGGATATTATTATGATGAATATATTGTAAATTCCTAAGCAATAATTGTCCGTTTCCTTTGTGGTTTGTTTTGCTTAGTTTGTATGTTCATCCTCCATTCAATTGCTACAACATAATCATAACTCTCTGCTTGAAGATCATATGGAATTCAAATTCTAATATGGTATCAGAGCCTTCTCAGGTAGGTTTCATGCTTGTTTCTCCTCATCGAACATCAGAAGTAGCTGGGTTTCCACAAAAGTCCCCTATGAAAATTTGCTAGCTCTGGATTCATTCAGAGCAGCGGAGAGGGCATGACAGACCCTGAAAACATGTTCATATCTGGAGGAAAAGCATGATTCTAATAGTTCTTATGTTTTAGTGTTATTTGTAGTGAAATTGACAAGTGCTACGTAGCTTGAAAGAAGTATTTGTTGTCTCCCTACCGGAGCAATTATGAGTTCTCAAACTCCTGAGCCACAGATCCTCACAACCTCCAATTACCTTGATTGGAGGATTGATATGCAATTGGTCTTGCGCAAGACTGGCTACCATAGGATTATAAATGGATGGGAGGCTGAACCTCATCAGTCGGTAGAGCGGAACAAGTTCCTAAACCGTTGTGATGAAGAATTCGGGTACTTATGTACTTATATTTCCAGAGATCTCCTCTTCCATATGGAAGGATTGAGGACTCCCAGAGAAGCCTGTGAGAAGATTGATATCTTGTTTAAAAAAAAAGATGAGCTTCGGGGACACATTCTGGAGAATGAGTTGGTATCTTTACATCCCAGCAGTTTCGAGACCATTGAACAATTCTTCTCCAAATTCAAGTCTCTAGTGCTACAATGCAGATAGCGTGGGATAGAGCGAAAGGATGAGAAGAATGTCCTTTCAATACTCAACAAACTAGGTCCTGAGTACTCTGTCTATGTCTCTATGTTTCACTCCAAGCGGGAAAGCTTTCTTGATTGGAAACTACCTTCTCTAGATTCATTCTATAAGTCCTTAATCAGAGAACAAGACAAATTGATTTGAATGGGAGTCATCCAGACTTCCAAAGATCAAGCTCTATTGGTTACTGACTCCTCCAAAGCACAAGCAAAGGGGAAATAAAAGAAGAAGGATCCCAAGGCAGTTGATTCAAAACCTAAACCAAATCAGCAAGCTTCTGAAGGGGTCTCTGGCTCTAAGAAGAAGAAATTTGAAAATAAGTTATGTCTGTAATGTGAAAAGGGATACCATCTTGAAGAAAATTGTATGAGGAAGCAACTTGATGAGATGTTCGCTCTTCTCAAGCAGCACAACATTGCTCCTCCAAGAGTAAATAATCTTGATGAAGAAGCACCGACAGAAGATGCCAAAAGGTGTCATGCTTTGAAAGCAACTCTCTCTCCATCCTCATCATACATTATAGATTTTGGAGCCTCCAACCACATGGTTTCCTCCAAAGAATCCTTCTCTACTATTTTACTATCAAAGGGGCCTAATATTCACATGGGAGATGATTCCCAGATTCCAGCAGAAGGAAGGGACTCAGTCAGAGTGAAGCATGGTGAGTTCAAGAATGTCTTATATGTGCCCTCCCTTGCTACTAACCTGTTATCTGTTTACCAGATGACACATATAGGCTCTCCCAAGAGGGTCACATTCGATTCAAACTCAGTTGAGATTACAGAAAACGCGACTAGAAATCTTGTAGTGAAAGATATTTCAAATCACTCTACCAAAGCTTATGAGTTTTCACATTTCTTGCCTGTTTCTCCTCCTACAGCTTTATTGTCTCATGCTAACAAAAACAGCAAGATTTGGCATGAGAGATTTGGTCATCTCAATTTCAAATATCTGAAGAAGATCCACAATGATAACACGGTTGAAGGTTTTCCCTCCATCCAAACTTCCGATGGAGTATGTGTTGTGTGCTTGGTAGGTAAGCATCCAGAAAATAAGTATGATGTTGTGAAGGCTCATAGAGTTGTTTCTACACTTGATTTGATACACAGTGATGTAGCTAGACCTATGCCCACAAATTCAATTAATGGTTGCAGGTAGTTTTTGACCTTTATTGATGATTATTCTAGGTACTGCTAGATCTACTTCATGAAGCTAAAATCATAAGTTTTTGAGACTTTTAAAAGTTTTAAAGCTATGGTTGAGAACAACTTCAATAAGAAGATAAAGTCAATAAGATCTGATGGAGGAGGAGAATATGTCAAAAGAGATTTCCAGAATTTATGTGAATCAGAGGGGATTCAAATGGAACACTCTGTTCCATACACACCACAGCAAAATGGTGTCTGAGAGGAAGAACAAATCACTGAAAGATATGGCAACATGCCTTCTCCATGGCAAGCATCCACCTCCTTCTCTTTGGGATGAAGCAGTAAATTGTGCTTCGTATTTGCAAAATAGGGTGCCACACAAGTTAGTGGTTGGGGTGACTCCATTCGAAGCACTGCATGGGTATAAGCCCAATGTCTCTCATCTGAGAGTTTTTGGTTCCAAAGCTTGGGCTAAGATACCACTTGACAAGAGAAGGGCCTTCCAAGCCCAAAGTAGCGAATGCATTCTGCTGGGATATGAATATGATGCAAAAGCTTACAAACTAATGGAGGTTGCTACCAGAATATGCTTCATTGAAATAAGTGTCCAGTTCGAAGAAGATCGACTGCATGATACTCCTCCAGCAGCATAGGAAGGTATAACCATTTCTCCTCCTATTTTTGGTGATGATGATGTGCTACAGGTTTTAGATTCAGATGAATAAGATCACATACATCATGATCCTATTATTGAGACTGAATCTCAAGAGATCCTAGATCCAGATCCAGTATCCATTCCAAATCAGAAGCCTAAACCCAGATGGGCTCAAAAGATTCTTGATGCAGCTGGAAGTGGTGTTGTAGTTCCAAAAGAACTAGGTCCCAGTATAAGAATGAGCATGCTGCACTATCTCTCACATAATGGTGCAGCAAAGTTCCAGGCTGGTTCTACTTGATGACGACGAATGATCAGCTACATGGCCCACTGAAGCAGAGATTTGAGCATTCCCTACCTTCACCATCCAGCAGAACCAAACAGAGTCATCAGTTCAAAAGTACATTGAGAGGTCCACTAATGGACCATGCTACTGCATAGATTTGCAATTTTTGCAACAATGTTTTTTCTCAAGTTATTTTTCTAAGGAGGAAGCTTCTTTCTTCTAAATATAGCTTGCAGATTGCTATTTTCCTTCGTATTTTTTACGGGGGGGTTTCCCATGAGGTTTTCCCTTGTTTCCTCAGTTGTACTAAGTAGCATTTTTTATTATTATCTTCTAGATTGTATTTGGGTGACCTATGGTCTTGTTACCAAGGCCCACAGTTGTCCAAGTTAGGACTTAGGGGGGGTGTTAGGATTATTAATCCTCCCTTGGTCAAATGTCTATTAGATTAATTATTGCCTAACTTAGGAACCTTAAATTAATTAAATGAGTCCACTAGTGCAATTGGGTCCACATGGCCCAATAGAGCCACATGTACCTTTCATTGAAGTGTGGGTGACAATGCTAGAGGTTAACTTCCACTTACTGCATGTGCATGCATCAATGGGGGTGCCTCCTAGACCAATCCCTACATTTTAGGAGCCACCGGGAGTCCCGACACCAACCTACTTCAGTTAGTTAGAGTTAGCACCAGTTAGCCATAGTTAGCCTTCAGTTACCTTCATATGACTCACTATCAATTAGCTAGTGCATGCTTTGCATGGATAATGCATGCATGCATGTGGAGGAGCGCTTTTTTTCACCTACCACACTCAGTTGCACTTAGTTAACTAGTTGTTACTGTCTGTTGGAGTTATTGGTCATCGGATAATTGATTTGTTGGACTCCGATATTGATTGGGAGACCTTGAGTTAGAGATTTAGTTAGATACAGTCTTATCCACTTGGATAATTCGAATTCATTCTTCATGCATTCGAATTCTACCTATTTGTAATATATTGTACACCAGATATTATTATGATGAATATACTGTAAATTCCTGAGCAATACTTGTCTGTTTCCTGTGTGGTTTGTTTTGCTTAGTTTGTATGTTCATCCTCCATTCAATTGCTACAACATAATTAGAACTCTGTGCTTGAATATCACATGGCATTCAAATTCTAATAGGTTGTAAATGGGTAAATCTATGGCTATTGAATCAAATTCAATTTAACGTGGACTGTAACATCTCCAAAAATTTTATAAGTTAATATATATCTATATCTATATCTATATCTATATCTATATATATATATCACAAGGTGCTTAGATCAATATACGATGTAACAACTCAAAATTTCATAAATAATTTTTTTTTGAGTTGTTACATCGTATATTGATCTAAGCACCTTGTGATACATATATATGTGTGTGTGCGTGTGTGTGTGTGTGTGTGTGTGTGTGTCTATAGTTAATTATATAGGATAAAAATAGATCCATATAATGTTCAAAACCAGTGCTTAACATAAGGACACCGTTACGTCGAACAATAAAATGTGACGTAGGTCTAACTGCAGAAGTAAATGATAAAATAAACTCAATCGTCTTTTAAAGTGTGATTAGCATAATGTCTCTTTACGACAACCTTATGATGCAAATTATTGTTATGACGACATTACTTTTCATGTTGTCAAGTTTTGTTATAGAAATCTCACTTTTATGTTTTTTCGGTTAAAGTTATTGTGGTTGCTGGTTATGTTCTTCTTGCATGCCACTTGACCCTCAATGATGCTACAGAAAAAGGGATTGTGGGTCTTACTTAGCATTTATAGCTAATGTAGACCATATGTAACTTTTGTGTAGGTGTTGACTAAAGAAGGTTTACCATAACCTATCTACCACAAAGGAAATCTTAAACTAAGTATGTAAATCCACTGCTAAGCAAGGCCTAAGGGATAACTTGTTCATAACATACGATAGTGCAAACATGTAATAAAGAAATATGACAACAACATGGTAACAAAGGTTTGGAGACTTAAAATGATTTGATGTTTGAAGTTTTGGTGTCAATGTAACAAGTACCAGCCACATGATGGCTTTAATACACTAGCTGGAAGCACATACATCACCTCGAAAAACCCTACGGGTTTCATTATCCCTTGAATCACGTTACCTATCTGTGGCTGTGTTTTTTTCATTGGTTAAAATAGAGAGGAGAGGAAAAGAGTGGAGCTCTTGGCCTCGGCCTTCGGCTCTCAGACTATCGTCCTCACGTATTTGAGTCTGTAAAAGTATTTGCAACAAAACTTGTTGTACACAGTGGGCTTACTTTTCCTCTCTGCAAACTTAGAGGACTGTCAGCACCAAGTTTATGTATCGGGTGGCTCTGGTTCAAAGCAAGGGAAGTCACTCGCAACGATGCTTTTATTGCTTTAGCATCCTCTTTTATTTATTACAGGGTAAGTCCTAATTATTTCTTGCATAAACGTTTCTACTACAATAAAAACAATACACTTTGATATCTTAAGAGCTTGCATGTTTCATTTTGCAGGAGGTCTCGGTTTGGGTTGTTGTACTTGGAAAAAGTCGTCATGGTAGTGGAATCTTGGCTCTAGTAAGACATGTTGCCTTGTTTCCTGTGGCTTTGTGAATTGTGGCTCTAGCTTGGGTTGCACTCTCCTGAAATGGACTTAATCCCTTGTTTTCTTATCATAAAAAATGGTAACCTTCTCGATGCTGCCCTTGAGGCAATTTGTGATGTAAAGTGTTTACTGTTATGATAGAGTTCTAGATTATAGGAGTGTTTTAACAGTTTCTGGAATTGTATCTCTGAAAAATTGTAAATGTTGTCTTGATGTGAAACTTCCGCGATGGTTTGATAAAGCATTTATATAGTCAATTTTGTTTTTAGATTTGTGGGATGAATGTTGTTCCAGTATAACTTTGTAGTTTTTGTTTTTCTAATAATCTTTTAAGGGTGTGAGGTCGTTCAAGGATACTGTAGTAGATAAATAACTAAGAGTTTAAGGTTGAGAGACCATTTTCTTTGTTTATCATTTTAATTTTATTCTAGTGCAATGTTAAGTAAGCAGTGGAATGTTCCCTTTTTGCGTCGTAAAGAGTTTTTGTTAAGGATAGATGGATTTTCGGTTTCATAGTTTATAAATTGATTTACTTCTTGTGGCATAACTACCCCTATGGGATTCGAACTCGGGTTCGTATAAACTATGAGTTGGAAATTTATTAGGATGGAGGAGTTTTTATTTCTTATTTTAGTCGAAAGGCTTCGACAGGTTTCGATCCAGAAACCTAGAACTTGTACTTATTCACAAAACTTAGTTTACTGTAAAATTGTAACTGGGGTTTTTAAGCCGTGAGGCCAAAGTAATATTAGTTTTGTTCTATATTTGAAATTCAATTTACATATACTCTTTGTCTATCGAGGGTTATAGGTTTGCATCTTTGATTTTTTGAAATTAGCATTGATTAGGGTTTTTAATATATAATTATATAAAGTATACTAATATTGTACTATGAAGATAATACCTTCTCGAGGTTTGTAGTGGAAGACTTTGAGTTTGAATACTTAACTATTATTTAATATTGTAATGTATATTTACGTAGAAAATCCTTTTTAAATAAGACTATGTCGAGTCTGTAAGGTTTTAAATGAGATCCTATAATAGCTTTGAAATTAACTCTTTAAACCCTAGTTTAGTTAACACTGATAAGAAAATGATGATAATATACTACTGTCTAAGTAAATCTTAGGTATACCAAGTGATAATAGGGGGATTCGAATTCTAGTTTGGAACTTAACAATTCTAATTAAAATAGAGGTAATGTTACTTATACTAGCTGAAAGAGAAAATGCATTGTCTAAATATTTTTTTTATCATAATCGATAACTATAATGATGGATCTTGAAGCCATTTGATTAAAGTACATCAGAAAAATTGTTTATAATAAAATAAGAAAATAACTACAACTTTTCTTTTCCAGAACAAATACCTTATAGAATAGTTACCATTAAAACTCTTTAAATGTTACACATTATGTATAAACAAAATATAGTTATAGATTAAAATCACAGTTAAATAACAAACAATTTAGAACCTGCATAGTTTGTGGATAGGGGGACAAACACCCAAAGGAGACCGTTCCACCCAACTGTCTCCTGAAGCAGCCAATATTACTTGGTTAGGACCCCCGAGCATGTTCACTGAACCACTAGGACGAAGATTGTTGGATAATAGTACACAGAGAACTCTCTGCAACTTAGCACTCAATAGCAGACTTAACTCAGTAATTTCACTTTAGCTATCCCCTCATCGAATTCCTTGTGTGCCTGACTTTTTCAGTTTGCAGCAGTCACAAGGTTCATTCCCTTGGAATAGAATGTAGTGAGCCCCCTACTCAATTAGATGGTATTTATAAGATTGCTTAGTTCTTTGGGTTAGTTTTGAAATTAAATGAGCCACCTGCTCAGTTCCTACTCTTAGGGAACATGACCACAATTTTAGGGATTTTGCTTCCTGCAACATCTAGAAAGTGAAATTCTAGTGCTGCCACTTGTCATTTAGCCTCCTACAACTGTTCCTTCCTCCTAGTGGGTCAGTGGACACTCTTTCAACAATCTCCTTTGGATAGGTATCTCTCCATTTAATTATTTAAATAAAATAAATATTCAATTACAATCATCCTTGACCAACTTGGTCATAAAAACTTTACAATAATTTTAACATAATGTTTTCTCAAATAAATAAAAATATTTATTTTTCAGTTCTAGGTGGGTTACATACGATCTAATCTAGTTTCACACAACTCATAAGAAAATATGGTAAACTCTATATTTCATTTTCATCCTATGACTTAGCTTAGATATATGATTTAACAAATTGACTGAGACAACTCAATTACGACAACAATAAATTATGGAACATACAACACTATACTAGAACACAGATTTACTTGTTCTATCATAAATATTTAAGTGTTATGTATGTCTTGTCGTAAGCTACAATTTGTGTGCTTGATTAGTTTTTCTATAAGGATGAATTATTCTTCTTATATATATATATAAACGGTGTGGGTTAAACTTTTACCAATTTTCCTTTAGGAATTACTATGCAGTAACATGGATATTATGAGATCTTAAATCCTTAGTAAGTCTTGATTAAGGTAGTGATGCAAAGATATAAAATCATTCACAAGCTTTCTATTATAACAGATTTGGTAAATATTTGACTATTTAAACTACTCTACTTACTTAGCGATCTTGCTAACTTATTTATTTATCATGCAGGTGTCTTAGCCAAGTTTCCCTTAAGAGTAATCTTCACAAGTCCTACACCTTTACCAAGTTTCTTAACTTGGAACAAAGGGAAGTTTACCACCTTATGCACTCGATTATAGGCGAAGTGGGTTATGTGGTTGATTTAAATTGGTTATAAAATTCATTTAAGTCCGATGGTGCTTTACAGCTGGAAGGAACCCAGGCTAGGGTTGACCTTACCAACACCTTGTCTATTTTTTTCTACCATTCAAGTGAATGTCACTATGTTTTACTGGTTCTACTCATAGAGTTGGCCTTCCACACTGTTTTCCACGGCTAAGAGCTTAACTCTATGTATAATGAGTACTACATTTACTACATGACCCTCCAGTTTTGTTTATCATGGGTTCGAGTTCCTCTATGGAGTGGACTATAAAATGGTAGTCTTGGTTAGCCGGACATCCACTATATCCAGGAACCTTCAAACACTCATTTTACAGGTAAAGAAATCAATTCTCATAGTTTCTTTAGAAAGTCTTTGCTTATTACACTCATATTTATGTATGTTCGACAACATCTGACCTTTGTGTAATTGTTCTTTGTTTTTTTTAAATAGGTAAATATAGGTAGGGCCATCGTGGAAGAAGATCTTCAATCACAGAGGTAATTTTGGGTTTAAATTCTTGGCTCTTTCCCTCATCTGAAACATATTTTGGAGGCTTGCATTTAGTTCATGGTCGTTTTCTACAGGATGTTATATTTGTTGGGGTTTTGTTCATGCTGGCATTTGGCCGTTGATGGGAAAGAATGGCCCATGTGAGGATTTAAATTCTCGTTTTACCCACTACTGCTCTTAGTAATTCTTGATTCTCAAGGGTTTACAGACTATCTGTTAAAAATTTAAGTTTGGGTCTTGTACAAGATTTGCAGTGGTTTACTTTATCGTTTTTGTCTCCATTAAGGGAAAAGGATTTCCAAACAATACTACCCGAGGTTTGTAGATATAGTAAATATGTTTTAAGCCATGACTCTGTAATTTATCGTTTTTCCATATTAATGGTGAAGCTTTTAAATTGTTAGAGTTCTTCTGGTTTATATGTTTTAGTTTTTAAAGATTAATGGTTTAGGGTTTTGATTTAGAGTTGATGTTTCGATTACGGCATTACCTTTTTTGAAATAAATCCATTTTGATTAAATAAATAGTTACATCCCAATTGGTTATGACCCTTCTAGTTATAAGATATTTACGGCTTTTCTTAGGTGGTTTTACTGCAGGTTCCAGTTAAGGT
The DNA here is from genome assembly GCA_001517045.1 of Pseudotsuga menziesii. Lineage (NCBI taxonomy): Eukaryota > Viridiplantae > Streptophyta > Pinopsida > Pinales > Pinaceae > Pseudotsuga > Pseudotsuga menziesii. The sequence goes on along the minus strand of LPNX011194230.1, from coordinate 4,735 downwards.
AATTTACTTGGTATACTAGCCCCACGGGTCTCAAACCTTTGACCTATGTTAGAAGTTCTTACAAAGGGTTGATCACTTGATTTTACACTTATATTAAATCTTTATTTTATTAATGTGAAGTGTTAACCCAACTCATTCTTTTTTCTAAAAACGATTTACTTTTATGTTGTAGATTACTGGGTAAATAATAAAACAAAAGCATTTCGACTGTGCGAGTTTTTGTATAGAGTAAATTATTAGAACCATAATCCTTTCGGTTGTAAGAGTTTGATAATGCCAAGTAATTATAAAACTATGCATCATTTCCCTTTACTATTTCTATAAATGTTTATCAGAAAACTAAGGAATGCTAAACAATTTCTATTTATATATAATACTTGAAACTAGGTGAAGATATCTAAAATTGACTAATTCTGTTTCTAAGTACTAAATAAACACTTTGCAATTCCTACTATGAAAATTTGTTTTAAGCAGTGATATCCATTCTTCTGTAATTAACTGGAAATTTACAGGAATTAAACTTTTCAAAAACAATAAATAAATCTGGAAACTTTCATCATTTATAAAAATATTTAAAAATAAACAGAAAATGAATTAAAGATAAATAACCAGAACAATGTAGAACCTGTTTAACTTCAGAAGTGGACAAACATCCAAAGAAGACCGTTCCTACCAACCGTCTCCTGAAATCAGCCAAATACTTGCTTTAGGACCCCCGAGCCTATTCACTGAACCACCATGGCGAAGATATTGTGTATAAACCTAATCAGTCCTCTCTGTGACTTAACCGTCACATTTACAGTCAACACTCTAGCAACTCACTTTAGCTTTCCCCTCATCAAATTCTTCTTGTGTGCCTAACTTTTCAATTTCCAGCCAAACCACAAGGTTCTAATATCTAGAACGTAGTGAGCCTCCTTCTCATTCGATGGTATATATAAGCTTTGTTTAGTTCTTTGGTTCACTTTTTCAATTAAATGAGCCACTTTCTCAGCTCCTCCTTTCTTGGGAACATGACCACAATTATAGGGAAGTTGCCTCTTACAACAACTAGAAAGTGAATGTTGTAGCTTCCATTTGTCATTTTACTTTCTACAACATATAATTCTTCCTAGTAAGTCAGTGAACACTCTTCAACAGTCTTCTTTGGATAGGTGTCTCTTCTTTTAATTATTTAATAATAAAATATTCAATTACAGTCATCTTTGACCGTCCTTGGTCAACAACATAAAAATTTACAATAACTTTTAAAGTAATGTCTTCTCACAAAAATAAAATGTTTTTAGCTCTAGGTGGGTTACAAACACCCCCTCTTAAGTTCAACATTGTCCTTGATGTTTCTTAAGTATCATCTAAGTCTTGTAGGAACAAAATTGGATATGCCTCCCACATATGACTCTCCAATTTCCAGGTTGCCTCATCTAGACTAAGGTGCTTCCATTTCACCTTTATTTGTCCAATGGTGCAATTCCGAAGAAAAATTTATCTCTTGCCAAGGATACAATTTGGTTCCACCTGAAAATCTCCTTCTGGTTCTACCTGAATAACATTCCAATCGATTGCATGAGTAGCATCATGCACATATTTTTTCAATATAGAAATCTGAAATGCGTTATGTATTTTGAGATTAGGTGGAAAAGATAACTATTAAGCCTTTGGTCCAACACTTGACAATATCCCAGATGGTCCACAATACCTGGGTGCTAATTTAGCACAAGTCCCCAATTTAAAGGAGCTTTTTCTGGGTTTCACCTTGATAGAAACATTCTCACCTACTTGGAATTTTTTCTGAGTTCTTTTAAGGTATGCATGACTCTTTTGTCTATCATGTGCAATCTTCATATTTCTTTGTACATGTTTCACTGTTAGTTCCATTTCTTTTAACAAGTCAGGTCCTAACATTAATATGTCAACCGAATTACTCCATGAAATGGGAGTATTACATTTCCTACCATACAATATTTCAAAATGACTAAGTTTAGCTGAAGCTTGATAATGATTGTTATGGGAAAACTCGACTAAGTGAAGATATTCTTCCCATTTCTTTGGATGATCCCTAACATACATCCATAACATATCTTCTAAAACTTGATTTACTCTTTCTGTTTGTCCATCTATTTGCTGATGATAAGCGGTAGTAAAATTTAACTTAGTGTCTGTAATGTCCCCGGTTTTGACCCCGTTTGCATGATGTATATAATGTAATTAACCATGGTGAGGAGCTAAAGGAAAAAGCCCCACCATCGATTTGTGTGTGTATGATTCGGCAATAGGTATAGTTGCCGATGGTATATCGTGCTGTTTGGCACATTATAGTTGGCATCATGTAAACATGCACATCAATTAAAATAAACCACAACCAACTACGGCAGTCACTACTACATTTCGATGCAAAATCCGACAGTTACTTTCGATGGCGCGTGGATTTTTTCTTTTAAACCTACCAAAAATCACAAAGTTAATTTTTTTTTTTAAATTATGGTCATACGCGTCGCTTAAGCGACGGCTAGGCTCATAAGCGTCGCTTAAGCAACGGCTAGCCTAGCAAGCGTCGCTTAAGCGACGTCGCTGACATTAATCCTTCAGTTAGTGGTGCTAACATTAATCCATGATTCTCTTCTCAACCAATTTATTTTAGAACTAGATTGAAATTGTATTGCAAAATATATCTCCTTGTATACCCTACATCTCTGTCATACACAGAATACGCCTTCAATACATTGTGCAGAGACCTCTGCCCAGGCCCGTATACAGTTTGGAATAATTCCTGTGACGGCAAAGTGCGGTGGATGTCTTTGAGGATAAGCTTTTCTGATTTAGATGTTTCGATAGACAGGAGAAGTTCATAAATTCCAAGGTTCGCTAGGAGAAGTTCCCGGCCTCCTGAAATGAATCGCCAAACGACACCTCGAAGCCAATCTAGAATGGGAATAGCATCTCTGATACTCCTCTTGAGGATTTGTGGGATCATTTTTTTCATGCAGCCCTTCCAGTCAATAAATCTTACTATTATCTGCCATTTTCTCAGTCTCTTCTGCTCGCTTTCATGGTCGTTCTGACCTGATCGTTTACGCTTTGATTTGGCTGGCATCAGTTCTACTGTGCAATGTTGTCCAAGAGGATTAATATCAGGAGAGAATTCATCTTCAAACTTTGTTTTGCTTACTGCAGACATTTGTGATAGGTTTATATCATGGTAATAGCAGTAACAGTAGCCCCTGCAATCAGAAATCTGCATTTTTTAGTAGTTCTGGGTTCTTGTTTTTAGTTCTGGCTAGGCACATAGGGTTCTCAGGGTTTTGATTTCCTTAGTTTCGATTCCAGTAAACAGGAACGTTTGGAGTTTCTATATGATTTTGGACTGGCCT
>LPNX011194229.1:112817-126961 GCA_001517045.1 Pseudotsuga menziesii | reverse complement strand
TGGCTTGGCATTTTCTAAAGCTCTAAATCTTTTGGTATCCTCTGGAGCTGATTCAAAGGTACATATATTCGAATCCCTTTGAAGGTAACCACCTTATCTATCATCATTGTTTAAGATATCAAATAAATCTTTCTTTTTGACTAAAAACCAATGTCATGGTAGCAACTGTGTGTCTGGAACATAAATGGATGAGAGAAGTGTAAATCAAAATCCATACATTCACAGGCAGGAAATTGGCCATCACCGTCACCACTAGCAGATACGACAGTTTAGTTTGATAATATCAATCAAGTTAAATTGCTAGTTGTGCAGGAAAACGAAATCGCTATTTATGATGCTTCTAAATTGGAATGTGTGTGCCATGTAAGAAACTACTCTTATATATATATTTAGCAAATAACTCTTAGTCTTATGCATGCTTTTGTATTGTTTTTTTTAATCCTTTAAGTTATGGTTTTGTTATATTTGATACAAATGACGGCATATATTCTTTTGCATTGCAGTGGGCACCTCGGGATCCAATGCCTGCACGTATTTCCAGTGCCACATATTCAGGTTACAGCGTACTAGTTTATGCCAGTTTCTTTGATGGCTCTATTGGAGTATTTGATTCTGAATCTTTAAGGCCGCAATGTCGTATTTCCCCTTCTGCATTTATACCAATCATGGGCAGGTAAGTTGTTTCCTCCCGCAAGGAGAAGGATTATGGTAGTGTACATTACGTTAGGATCTTTTAAATTAAATAGTCTGGCTATTGCAGTTGGAACCCACTTAACGGAAAAGTTGTTTTGTTTGTTTATATGCAATGGCAACAGCTATCCACTTGTAATTGCTGTAGGAAAATTGATCACTTGTACTAGTGAATCTTGTGAAATTACTATGTACATTTTTCAGTTATTTGTTTTTATTTTTACTGAGCAACACAATTTATTGCTTAACATGTGTTGTTTGCAGGTAACCTTACTCGCAAGCTTTGTAAAAACATGAAGAGGGATGCTACTGCAATGTGGATACAGAAGCACGTGCGCAGATGTAAAGCTCAGAAAGCTAAGAAGCAGAGGTATCAGAAGTGTTTTTGTATTTGTTATAATAAGCACATATATAACTGTTTGTTGGAATTGTTTCTTTTTTCCATGTTAAATCTTGTGAAATTACTATGTACATTTTTTAGTTGTTTGTTTTTTATTTTCACTGAGCAACACAATTTGTTGCTTAAAATATGTTGTTTGCAGGTAACCTTAATCGCAAGCTTTGTAAAAATATGAAAAGGTAGGTTGCTGCAATGTGGATACAGAAGCACGTGCGTAGATCTAAAGCTCAAAAAGCTCAGAAGCATGTGCAGTGCGGATACAAAAGCACGTGCACAGATAGAAAGCTGAAAAAGTGGGAAATTGAGTATGAAGATTCTATTGCTGATGCTTTTCCATTGAGTATGAAGAGCCTATTGCTGAGGGTTTTAAGTTGCTAAGTATGATTTTGAAGCTGTCGCGGGATCCAAGTATGGCTTAGCAACAAAGTACAAGTGGGATGATTTAGCTAATGTAATATTTTAAAAATTCATCAGTGTACTAGATGATTTTCATGTAAAGTTATATGGAGATAGTTTTTGAGAAAACTCATTTATTGTAATACTTGACATTTCATATAATATAATTTGTGTGGTTTAAAACTTATATGGTTTCACTTTATATTTGCATAATTCAAATGTGTATTAGATGATGATAAATAATGTATGATTCTCTTTTTAATTTAAACATAATACCATATTAAAAATTTATATTGATTAATAATGTACACCATTAAAACTACTAAAATGTAATAACCACACATAAAACCACTAAAAATGACTAAATTAGTGACCAATAAATGAGATTAATGACCAAAATTCATATATAAAAGAACAAAAAAATTGAGAGACACGTGACCAAACAATGAGATATAAATGACCAAAAAAACGACCAAAATTCGCATATCAATGACCAAAAAATAGTTTTGGTGGCTAATTTGCGGTCTTTTAATACGCGACCAAATTTGGTCATATTCTAGTTTTCTATGTGGTCATAAATGTGGTCATATATTTGGTCATCGATTCAAATATGACCAAATTAATGACCAAATATATGACCAAATTAATGACCAACTGACAAGCTATAAATGACCAATTTTGGTCGCGTAATAAAAGACCGTAAATTAGCCACCGGCGATCGCCAAACCAAAAGTGGTCATTGATATGCGGATTTTGGTCATTTTTTTGGTCACTAATCTCTCATTTTCCACTAGTGTAGGTACTACCACCCATCGCTAGTGACCCCCTCCAATGGCCTCACCACGTCTAGTCATAGTGAGTCCAATGTAACACTCTATTTCCTCCTTTTCATGTGAGTGGGTGTATTTGACCCATCCACCCTTCCCATGCGTCGCTAGTATCCCATTGGAGGGTGTGGCCCCATGTCTGCACATGCACACAGTATTTCATCAATATCTATCACATGTATGATCTATCTACAACAAATATAGTAAACTATATATGACTGGAAACCAAAAAGAGTCATGTATACATACCATCAAGTCCCCATACCTTTCTTGGAGGTCGAGGCATCTCTGGATCTCCTTGGTAGCCCATGCCTAGATATGGGCAGTTCTCTATAAGTATAGGAAGTTTCTCGCACTATGAAAAAAGCTCCCAAGTGAAGAAGCAACCTACCAAGTCACCTCCCTCCTTGCTCATCATCTCACATGACCACCTCATCCAAGGCTTGCATGGTACCCCGTCATGCACCGCCAGATGTGGTTGCACTGTCAGTCCCCTCGATTTGTGTGCCACCAAGCAAGTCAAACCCTTTATGTATTGGCATAATCATGAGCAATATGCTCCATCCATACTGTAAATGTGGCCTTATTTTACCGCCATTCACGGTCCTACAAGGAGTCCCAACTAGTGTTCCACTATTATTTTTTATCCATAGTAGCCATGTTCACAACATCATCCCTTTTGGTACATAGAACACTTCCTCCTTGCTTGACTGACCATTACAAAGTTTCTATTAAGCTCTTTTCTAACTCATAAAAAAATGAAAATATATTTGAGCATGCTCTCTTCCTTTTGTGCTCATTAAAGTATTTGAAAGGGTGTCTATGTGGCCTCATTTATCCCCTTTTTTGGACTATGTAGACTAATTAAAGAAAAGGATCACCCTAGCATCTTCCAGCTAGGAACGGTTCCTTGTGTATTCTTTTATGCTTTTTTGGGCATTGGGACCATAACTAACAAAAAATATCACTTTTGGGTTGTACTAAACACTTTTCCATCCTCCCATAAAGAAAATATCACTGAGAAAACTTGGTTTAGTTCATGCTTGTAAAAGTATTTGAATGACCTTCCAATTAGTATAGTTTTAATATTTTTTGGGCTTCTTGGAATACCTACATAAAATAAGTCTCTCTTCCCCTTTCAGATGGGAGACTTATCTTTTGTAAAATTTTATCCTTTTTCAGGCTTAGGAGACTACTATACAAAAAAATACCCAATGGAATCTTCTTCATGTTTTCAGACTCTCTAAACATGAAAACACCGTCAAGCATTTACTGTCTTGGGCTCGACAAAAATCCACATGATAGTATGATACTGAGCATACTTCTATCACTTCTTAGCGCTCCTTAAACTATGAACTTAGGCCCAAACGGTTCCTTTAGGTGCCCAAATTTATCATATAGTCTCCCATTATGGAATATTTCCCCATTTAGGTCTCCTTTTTTCAGATTACTCTCTAATCACTCTCCCTTGGATCCCCTAGATATCACTTGTCTAGTTACTTCCCCAAGTATTTCCCATTGCAGTTATCTACCAAGTTCCACAACTATGATTCCCTTCCCATGAGTCAGTATTATCTATTGCGATTTCATTCTTGCCATTATACTCTGAACAAAGGAAGTTTGAGTCCCCCGTACTCCCTTGCCCCTATTTCCTATTTCATGTCTCAATCCCATTATTGTTCCATATCTCTAGTTTCCCCTCTCGTGCTTCTATAAAGGAAACCTCATTTCCTTGGTAATTTCATGTCTCCCTCTGTCGATGTCAACACATATATTCCATAGGATAGACCCATAGGTCCCTGTATCTTGGTTTCATCCACCTCATTAATGAGTTCCTTAGACCACTTGAAAGGAGTCCTTAGTTCTTTTTTGGTTGGTTTCGTCTCACGTGCTCAACTTCAGCTACATTATTGCACCATTGATATTCATAAAGGGTATTAGTTCCTTCATTGTTTGGTCGAAGAACCTGGTTTTCACCTGACTCTAGCACATTGGTGAGTCTATTTTGGGACCCATACAGTTTCATGTCCCTTGTGATTTCCAAGCTACGTTGACGATAGTGTTTGGAAGAACTTCAATGTCATTCTTTTGTGTATCTACAGTATTTGATGCTAATTCCCAATTATTGATTCTGAATCCCAGTAATTGACTCCATATAGTTGTGTACACCTTCAGGTTCAATAGAGCATTAGTTGTTTTGATATTGCATTCCACGAGAATGCAATTGTTCCTATGTACTAGTTCCTCATATCAGTATGTGTATTTAGCCTCCCATTGAGGCCATCATCATGAACTTCGAGTTCTATGTATTACTCGACTCCCATTATTTGAGCCTTGATCCCAATTTGTATATTGAGACATTTCTACAAGCATATGTATGCCTGCCTCGTCCACATATATGTATGAGATTATATGTACCTCATCCATTTTTTAGAAGTAATACAAATCGAATGCCACTATAGTTCAAATGAGGAAACTACCACTCTTCCATGGTTACGTTAGGATTCTCCACCGTTGTCACCATTCCTCCATTCATCCTATGATGTATGTCGACTATACGATGAGCTCCTGCCCTCACACATGAGGGGGCAATCTATTAACACCAAAAATTGTCCACATAGATCTCTATGGTCCAAAACATAATTATACATCATATTCCCACCATTATTTCCTCCATTTTGAGCTTCACAAGTAAAAATCCACCAAAATTGTCCAAAACATTATTATTCCTTCCCCCATAAATACAACGAAATTTAGCATTTATTGTAGTATAACCCCACTCTATCCAAAAAGGACCAAACAAACCTAAAATGAGAATAAGTAAAAAACCATGGACAAATACCATGCATAATAAAATACCATGGGTAAGAAATCCTAGATCATACTATAAATACATTGTGAAGGTCTCCCCCCCAAAAAAACTTGTTCCAACTTTTTGACATTCCTTACATTTCCAAAAAAAATTTGTCCAACATATCCTTTTGCCATACTATCCTACGTTGCATGTCGAGTTATGTACATGTAACCCATAACCCCTTTTCTGGTGACAACCCTTTGTTGGAGATAAATGGAGACTACGATCGTGGGAGCCTACAGACCATTTCTTCAAACGACTGCAGTGGCCAAAGTTAAAGGAATTTCTTTTTGTTATTTTATGCATTAGTTAGATGAAAATATAAATTTATTGTTATTGCTTGTTGTAAGTCGATGTTGAGAAATCCCTTACATCATGAACTCTACCCTAAGATCTAGTTGATCTAGGGTAGGTTCTTTTGCACATAGTAAGGTATAAATACCCACTATAGTGACTGCAAAATGTGTATGCATTTTTTAACAACAAAATGCATACAGATTTTGTAAATGCAAAACGTGTGCACGTTTTTTCTTTTCTATCCTATGTGTCTACTGACTTGTCAAGATCGAGCTCCTCTAGTGGTAGTCTCAAAGAATACACACGTATTTTTTTAACAAAGTCGAAGAATGTTTCACAAATATTCAATTGCAAGTCACTCAACTTCATTCAAGGGCCCTCATGGATTCAACAAAGGAAATTTTAGGGGTGAATTTTAGCCCATGGGTTTTTTTCCATGTTTTTTTTCCTAAAAAATGATACACTAATTTTCATTTTCTGAAGGCCTATTCACCCATTTTTTATGGGGTAATTCTTTTCACTCTAAAAATCACTAAATTATTATATAAAATATATAAAATCCTTATAAATTGAAATATGTTTAGAAAAAATATCATCAAATATTTTATAGTTGACATTTTAAGAATTGATAAGATTCGTCAAGTTTTATATGCTTTTAAATAAGTATGGATCCTTGATATTTTCCCTAGCTTCAACATGCATAAAATGAATACTAGTTCCTTTACTATTGGGGAAAAAGTATACATCCTATTAAAAATGATGTATTGGCATGATATGATAAAAAATTACTTTCACTAGTAGAAAATTAAATTATCTAACTAGAAAACATAAGCACATCTTAATTGTGAACTCTCCAAGGAGATGATTGACTATTCTTGTTAAATGGAGGTGCATCATATTGTGAACATGATTGGTGTAGGGATCGATAATTAAAGTTGAATTTGTTAGGGAAGGGGGTTTCCAATATACTTGGGGGTATGTGGAAATGAATCGAAATTGTGAAGTGTGGTTCCACACAAGAAAGGGACTATATCAGAGTCATGGGGCTATGTCCAACACTGACACTAAACAAGGGTATATTTTGATAGGTCCTCGTGGTAACTACCTATTGAATTCCACTTTAATATAGATTTTCCCCATGAGAGACAAATCTTCCATGGAAGGTTATTTATAGATTCCATAGTTTCCTCTTTTTTAGGATGTTTAATTTTAGCAAGTCGATTGGGAAATTAATTAGAATGTATAGTATTTTATTTTAATTGTAATTAAATGTGATTAATAATGCACATGTGAATAATTACAGCTTATAACATAGAACTCATCAAGTTACTTTCAACCAAGATAAATTTTTATCTAATTACTACTAGAATCAAAAGATAAACATAACTATGTTAAACTTAAAACAAAAAGGAAAAAACACGCATGAAAATTGAGACTGAGAAGGGAGTAGGTGGGTTTTTCCGCCACTACCCTACTTTCAGTGTTACAAATATATAAACAACCTTTATAAGTTCCCATTGTTGGTCCTTAAGTCCAATACTAAGTATTACAAATTTTGGAGTGAAGATGACAATTTAGAAGAGGTTAATGCTTGTTCACCTAACACTCTTGGGGGTTTGGTTGTATCCAATCATGTATTCATCTGGAAATGGTTTGATTTATAATCAAGACAGGGAAATATGTTATATAGTGTTGGAATATCAAGTAATACTGAGAGGGGGGGGGGTTGAATCGGTATTGATCAATCTATTTAAATTTTTCCGCTTAAAACAAAAATAACAATAAAGAAAGAACACACTTATTTTATCATGGAAGCCCAATAGGTAAAACCACCAATACTTCTATTACTGCAAAATTGTTTTTACAGTGGTTTCTTCTTGCAACTACAGACAGGGATGCTCCAACACCATATTTACCAGCAACTACTAGAAGGATGCTACGACCCCCTGGTTTATTAGCTACTACTGAAAGGATACATCAACACCCTATTTACCAGCTACCACTGGAAGGAGGATATGACCCCCTGATTTATTAGCCACTACTGAAAGGATGCATCAACGCCCTATTTACCATCGACAACTAGAAGGAGGCTATGACCCCCTTGCAGGATTGTTTCCTACCCTAGCACCTCCCAACCACCCTTGTATAATAATTTGGACTCTGACTTCCGTACACATAGGGATATTCTGATTGTATGTACTGAGACAAATATTTGAAATTTTAAAGCATTGTTTATATACTTTCAAATGTACCTATTCATCTAACAGTCACATACCTTCATCGTGACGTTTTACAAACACAAATCAATTCGAAATTAACTCTATGTTAATCATTTTTAACTTTGTTTAATTTCTTGGTCATGACCTTCCGCGACAGCCTTTCTACGAGGAACTTTCCGCAATCATATTTCGACAATAAATTTTCCACAACTACCTTTCCACAATCTGAAACTTTTTCCTTTTGCAATTTTTGATTATAGGTTCTGGGTCTTCATTTTGACTTTTCTCAAAATTGTTTCTAGAAATATCTTCCTGTAACTCTGTTTCAACAATTGCATATTGCAGATTGTGGAACCTACATTTCACAAATTCCAAAATCAACTTCTGCAAGTCTCTTCCACAATAGAGTTTCTACAACTTTGTTTTCACAATTGCAGATTGCAGATTGCGGAACCGACTTTTCCCATGTTCCAAAATTGGCTTCCGCAATTATATGTTCGTAGCATTTTTTCCGTAATTCCTGTGAACTATCGATCTCTTGTAGATTTCATCTCATCCTTCGATCTGCTATTAGTGTAGAACTTAACTTTATGGATCTCCAATTGTCTATTGATCTATTTTCTTAATCTGATCTGAACCGTCCAACCCCTGCAACCATTTCATCAATGTTTCCTTATGATCTTACATTGACAACAATGCCAATTTACTCAACAATATCCCCCTTTGGTATTGATGGAAACACTTTCCTTCCACAATTTTTCTCCCCCTTTGAGAACAATGAGAAATTTTCACTCCCCCTGTGGGTGTGTCTCCCCCTGTTAATTTTTCTCCTTTTCTCGTGACAGTATTTTCGTCTTTTAATTTTTAATGATGAGGGATAACCCCCAATTTCTTCCTAAGATAGGAAAATGATTCTATAGGCAACGACTTAATGAAAATGTTTTCAATTTGTTCCTTCATATCAATATATTCTAATTTGACCACTTTTTGAGACACTTTCTCTCTTAAAAAATGATATTTGATTGGAATATGTTTTATTTTAGAGTGCATAATAGGATTTTTGGATATGTTTATAGCACTTGTAATGTCACAGTGTATAATAATGGGGTCCTCATATTTTACAAGTAAATATTCCAATTTTTTCTTCATTCAAATGACTTGTGTATAGCATGATGTAGTTGAAATATACTCGACTTCTGTTGTAGGTAGTGAATTGGAAGACTAATTTTTGCTTAGACATGCCACCAAGAAATCTCCTAAGTAGAAAGTTTCTCCACTATTTCTTTTTCTATCATCAATACTTCCTGCCCATTCTGCATCAGTAAATGATTTTAGAGTGAATTTCTTGCTCTTTTGATACCATAATCCATAATCCATAGTTCCTTTTAGATATCTGAGAAATATTTTTACTGCAACTACATATTTTTCTTTTGGGGCTGATTGGAATCTGGAAACCAAACGTACAGCCTGACTTACATCTGTTCTTGTAGATTTTACATATTATAAACTACCAATCATTGACCTATACATAGTATGATCTACTTATAAAGATTCATCATTCTTTCTCAATCTAAAACCAGTGACCATAGGAGTACTAAAAGATTTGGATTCTTCCATTTTGAAAATTTTCAACAATTCTTTGATATACTTAGTTTGAGAAATGAAAATCCTTTTTGTTTACTGAGATACCTGTAAACCTAGAAATAATGTTAGTTCTCCTAACATTGACATTTCAAATTCCTTCTTCATTTTTGATGCAAAGTTTACACTCATAATTTGTAGATCACTTCTAAATATGATATCATCTACATAGAATACCACAATGATCATATTTTTCGTTTTGAAACTTTATGTACAAGTTACTATCAGTGGCCCCTCTTCTATATCCTTATTGTTTTAATAATTGTCAAGTCTATAGAACCATGTCGTTGGAGCTTGTTTAAGGCCATAGAGTGCTTTCTTATGTTTGCAAACATAAATTATGTTTTCTGATAAGAGAAAACCTTTAGGTTGCTCAATATAGACTTCTTCTTCAAGATCTCCATTAAGAAATGCAGATTTTACATCCATTTGATATACTTTAAAGTTTTTGTAGCATGCAAAATCTAAAAACATCATAATGGCTTCAAGTCTTGCCACAGGTGCAAAAGTTTCTTCAAAATCGACACCTTATACTTGAGCATATCCTTTACTTACTAACATGGCCTTGTTTATTGTCACATGACCATACTCATTGAACTTGGTTTTAAAGATCAATTTGGTTCCAATAACGTTCATATCCTTAATCCTTGGGATGAGTTCCCAAGTTTGGTTATTCTCTATTTGATCAAGTTAATCATTCATATCATTGATCCAATCCTCACATTTTCAAGCTTCTTTAAATGTGTCGGGTTCTACCACCAAAAGTAGTTCTTGTTCTTCATCAAACAATTTTCTTCTTGTTTTAACTCATGATTATTTGTCACAATTATTTGAATTTCAGGATGATTTTTTTGAATCCACCTAGAGGGTGTTTTTGTGTCTGATCTAGGGTAATCTTCATTGTCATTTTCATGTGATTTTTCTTCTTCTACTTTGTATTCTTCTTCTTCATTAGGAACATCTTATTTTAGTGAAATTTATTCTTTTTCTTCATCATCAGTTTCTTCAACATCCACACTTACTTGAATTTGTATTCTTCTTGGTTTAGTATCATCAACCGTTACACTTGCACTTTATATGATTTTCTATAACTTTAAACTATGACATATGTATGCCTTTTTAGTGGAAGAATATCTAAGAAATATTCCTTCATATGTTCAAGAGTCAAACTTCCCTAGATTATCATCATCTCTTTTTATGTAGCATTTACTTCCAAAAACTCTAAAATATTTAACTGAAGCTAGTCTTCTAAACCATAGCTCATAAGGAGTTTTGTCACTATTCACTCTGAGTTGTCCTATGTTTCGTACATAGACAATAGTATATACTACTTCTATCCAATAGCCATCATGAAATTTTGCTTCATTAATCATAGTTATAGCTGCTTCTTGGACTCTCCAGTTCTTTCTCCCAACAATTCCATTTTGCTGAGGAATTTTTGTTGCTGAAAACTGCCTCTTGATTCCATGTATTTCACAAAACTCATTGAATTCATTTGAGGTGAAATCTCCACCATTGTCTGATATTAGACATTTAATCATGAAGCTTGTTTCATTTTCAAAAATTGCTTTGAAGGCTTTGAACTTCATAAAGGATTTTGATTTTTGTTTAAGAAATACCACCCAAGTCATCCTTGTATAATCATCAAATAATAACATAAAATAATATTTTCCATGAAATATTTTAGTCCTTGTTGTTCCACACATATAATTGTGAATTATTTCTAATGGCTTAGAGGTTGTATGTTCTTTGACCTTGAATCGTGTTCTCGTTTGCTTCCCATTAAGACAATGTTTACAAACATGAATCGGTGGCTTTATGATCCTTGGAGAATTCCTTGCAACTCCTTTCTTACTAGCTTTTACTATATTTTCAAATTTCAAGTTCCCCATACTTCTATGCCATAGAAAACTTTCATTAATTTGACTCATATAACATTGTTCTTCAGTTTTGAGAATATACACATTGCTTGGAGTTCTCACAACAATCCCAACATGTTTTCCTTAATATTTTCTTCTGATTTCACACTTCTTGAATGAAATATACATATGTGTCCTTGATCACATGTTTGAATCACTCTTAAAAGATTAGGTTTTAAGTTCTTTATAAGAAGAAAAAAATCAGCTTTCATCTTGTCTCTAAGAGCCACTATACCTTTCCCAATTATTTCAAAGGATAGATTATCTCCAAAAGTGACTTTTCCTTTTTATTTTTTTCAGTCTTATAAAATTACTTGGGTCTCATGCCATGTGTTTTGAGCATCCACTGTCCACATCAGGGTATTTTTTAAGGATTATAATATTATACTTAAGTATAGTATTCTAGGTGATTGTTTTGGATTGAAAAGAACATGTTTATAGATAGGTAGATGAATATTAAATATGAAACATAAAATAACACTGAAAGGTGTAAATTTTGGCGAATATTATGATAAAAAACATATTTTATGCAAACATAGGCAAAATTAGACACTAAAAATGACCAAATAGCAGATTTGTCTTTTGAAAAAAATCCCAAAAATAGCCAATTGGCGAAATTTTGCCCTTAAAAATTACCCTAGTCCACATGCCATATATTCTTTTTTTTGCATATAAAGATATTGAACATTCAACATCATCCTTATCCTTCCAGAACTTCCTTTCCTCATTTCCTTGAGATTATGTGGTGTTGTTCCCTATAGGAATCACTAGTTTACAATTTCTAGTAATGTGTCCTTGATTACCACATTTGTAACATTCAATACTATAAATCTGTAAAGGATCGAAAGAATTATAGTTTCTTGTATTTGGATTGCTTTAAGTAACATTATTCTTATAGAAAGGATATTGCGATGTAATTCCTTTCCCAATAGGAATTATTAGTTTGCAATTTCTATCTATGTGTCCAAAATTGTTATAGGCATAGCAATTTCCCAAAAAGAGTTGGTGATTCCTGCTTGGCATATTATTTGTATTGCTTTAATTTTCAAAAATAACAATTTTTTTACTATATTCCTTTATACCTGGTCTCATAAGTGGATCAATGTAACTTATTTTATTTTCTTCTTTATTTATGACAGAGGATTGTTCTGTCTTCTTTCCATTGTTATAACCTAGTCCTGTTTTACAACTAAATGACCTTTGACAACGTAGGATTTCATCCACATTTTTTGAACTGTTCTTAAACTTTGATTGAAAGGATTATTCATTTGTATTCTTTCTAATCAAGTTCAATTCAGCTTCAAACTTTTCTAATTCTTGCTCTCTTTTCTTGAGTTGTTGTTCTATATTGTTTTCAAGATTTTGGCTTCTTGACGCTGATTTTTTAAGTTATCAATAATTTTTTCTGTATCATTTTTTTCTTCTCAATTTCTATCATATTATTTTTTTTATATTTTGTACATCCTTTTTTAATTCCCTAATTATTTAAGAGAACTTATAAGTTCTTCTTCAAGATATACCACACCTTCTATTTCCTCTTAAGGGATTTTTTTCTCTATTCCCATGAATAAGACTTCAACATCTTCATCTTCACTAGACTCATTTGAGCAGTTATCATCCATGGAATTAAAGGTCCTTTTTTTTTCTTCTTAAATATCCTTTTGTTCTTGTTTGAGTCTTCAGGACACTCAATATCATCTTCTTGTTTGGGGTAAGTTCAATTTGAAGCAAAGTGACCAATTTCTCCACAGTTAAAACATTTTAAGGCTAATTTTACTTTGTACTTACCAGTACCTCTCTTAATATTTTTAACAAGAAGCATGTCTTCGTCATTAGATTCTTCTAATTGAATTTTTGTCTTAGAATTCATGGATACCTTAGATGCTTTAAAATATTCTTCCTGCTATTGAGAATTATTTTTCCAAATCCTCATTTCATAAGATATGAGGATTCCATATAGTTCTTCCATGGTGAGCTTGTCAAGATTTTCTCTATCTTCTAGGGTGGAAATATTCGAAATGTGAATCATTGGAAGTGATATTAGTACCTTTTCAACTATTTCCTTCTCTTCCAATTATTCTCCTAGCCCTTGAATTGCATTAACGATCATTAGAGGAAATTTCAACTCAAAATGGGCATCCTAAGAAAAATAATAAAATAATAGTTAAAATATTAAAATAATATTGATTAATTTTGGAGGAAGAAAAAGAAACTACTTTTTTTGCTCGTATTTTCAACATATCTCACTGTGATTTTACTCAAATTTTGATCAATAAAGCTCCCTTGATGTGAAATTAAATTTTACATCCAACAAGTACCCACTTTTCATACTTTTGATGGACCCCGCTACCCCAAAAATAAGAAATACCTGGAAAAATGTGATCATGATGTCACCATCACATTTTTCAGGTATTTCTTATTTCTGTGGTAGCGGGGTTCATCAAAAGTATGCCGAGTGGGTATGCATTGGATGCAGAATTTAATTTCACATCCAGGGAGCTCTCTTGATCTAAATTTGAGTAAAAAAACAGGGAGATATCTCAAAAATACGAAGAATTTTTTTTTTTTTTTTTTATGATACCTATCCCCAAATTTATATTAAAAATTTGTTTAAGACCTACGGTATTTCAAATTTAAATAAATTTCATTGGCTAACACATGATGACATGGAATTTTAATTATGGTTAAAAGGCCCATTTTGATTTGAAATTTCCTCTAATGTTCATCAACCCTCTCAAAGTATTATGAAATGTTTTCTTCTTCATTTTTAGACTTTCAAATTGAGTTATACAAGTTTGGAGTTTATCCATGTTTACCTTGGTGTCTCCTTCATAGATGGTATGCAATTTGTCCCATATCTCCTTTATTGTTTTGCATTGCATTACTTTGGCAAAAACTGTT
>LPNX011194229.1:79927-109198 GCA_001517045.1 Pseudotsuga menziesii | reverse complement strand
TACAGCTCCATATTCAGTCTCCATTGTTGATAATTTGCATGATCAATTGTTAATTGCTGTGAGTGAAATTAATCTACTGCAGGCCTGAATTTCTACATCCACAATCGAAAACTCTTTCCTATCGTAATTTTGGATTGCGGGTTGTGGGTCTGCATTTCTACTTTTATCGAAATTGTTTCCACAAATACCTTTCCGCAACTTTGTTTCCACAATTGTGGATTGCGGATTGCAGAACCTACTTTTCACAAATTCCAAATTTAACTTCCGCAAGTCTCTTCCACAACAGAGTTTTCGCAACTCTTTTTCCACAATTATGGATTGTGGAATGTCGAAATGGATTTTCCCATGACGTTCCAAAATTGAATTCCGCAATTATGCGGCCACAATGTTTTTGTCATAATTCTTGTGAGGCCTTTATCTCCTACAACTTTGATCTCATATGTCGATATTCTATCGGTGCAGAACTTAACTTTGTTTATCTCTCATCATCTGTTGATCTATTTTCTTGATGCAATATGAAAGGTCCAACCCATGTAACTATTTCATCAATGTTACCTTATGGTCTTATGTTGACAACAATTCCAATTTACTCAACAATATAGAACCAAGAAAATGGTTCCGAGAGTGATTTCTTTGATCCCTTTAAGGATGGAGTTAGTCCTGCATAAGATGGATAAATAACAAACTAAAGAAAACAACAGAAGGGTTAATACTAAAAATCTAATGGGAAGTATGTTTTTGTATCAATAGGTTTTCGCACTTTCCAAGCTGTGGGAAGTGATATCAAATTGATTATTTACCCCAGTAAAATATTTACAAAGATATACAAGTTATGGATTGCATTTCTTCACAAATATTTTTTCAGGCGTTTCTTGTTTTTGGGGTAGCGGGTTCCATCAAAAGTATGCATAGTGGGTACTCATTAGATGCATAATTTAATTCCACATCCAACGAGCTCTGCCAATCCAAAATTGAGTAAAAACACAAGGAGATATGTCTAAAATACGAATAAAAAAAGTAGTTTTTTATGATACCTACCCCAAAATTTATATTAAAAAAGTGTTTAAGACCTATACTCTATTTCAAACTTAAAGCAATTTCATTGGATAACTCATGATGACATGGAATTTGAATTAGGGTTGAAAGGCCCATTTTGTGTTGAAATTTCCTCTAATGGGAGGGTGCAGTTTCCTTTTTGGAGTTCAGTCATAAAAGCAGGAAAGCCAAGAAAAATTGTGAAAAGGAAAAATAACAACTATGGGTCAAGGAAAGAAAATTTTCCAAATTGGATGAAGTTGGATGACATGGAAACATATTTATTGTCTCACACATGCTAATTTCCTCAAGGAGGGAGAATCTGTGGTTAGGGTTAGGGTTTAGCAAGTGGTAACTTGCTTAACATGTGATTGACTTGCAAAACAAGTCACCCAGGTTTACTTAAAGACAATTGGAGCTCCATTTATAACTTTGGATGTTTATTATTTGTGATGTTGATGAATTTAAGGCTTCTTTTCTGAGTTTTGTCCCTCGGGTTCTTGAGAGATGCACCCCAAGGTTCTCATTTCCTCTCTAATCTTCCCCTCTTCTCCCCTTCTCAGTTCAGGTTATACTGAAGCTATGAATCAACCTATCTAAGTTGATTCGGGATTTGTTAGCATCCTCCATCCATAGATGAATTTAAATCATATTTCATTAAAAATTCCATGATTTTCCAGTTTCTAAGGGTTCAAACCCCCATGTCCTTCCTTGAATATTGTCTTTAAAATACACTGTAATGATGTACAAATTTATGAGAGTGATTGTCTGTAATATTATCTCATAAACATTCTTTGCAAGTTTTATCTCAATTTGATTCGAAATGGATAAGATTTACTCATTTTAAGTCAACCTAGTCTAGATTTGCATTGGAAAGTGCCTAGTTTTGTTGTAACTTTCATATTTCAACTTGTATGAATCCAAATAAATCCTTTATTTTTATGATGAGTCATTAGTAGACATATATAAGCCTCCCAAGCCCAAAATAGAGAATTTGAATCAACCTTACCTTGTTTGGGAAGGCCTGAAGATGGAGCTAGTGAGTTTACCGACGAGCTAGTCTCACCTTTACAAATTACAGAACCATTTACTTTTCCTATTATATGTTATAAGAATTCATGAACCTATTATTACTATCTCATAACCTTATAACAGAACCTTATTCATTTTATACAAGCCTCTGGTTGTTGGATTTGACAAAGTCTTTCTAGTTTCACAATTGGGTGACCCAAAACCATGGGAGTAAGATTCAGTGGATGCTAATTATGAAATATAAATGGCCCCTGATATAAATGTGTTAGTGAAGCTACTTTATCAGTCCTAAAATTTTCCTTTATTTCTTTCCATGACCCGCTGCCCTGTTTGCAAAAGTATCAACCAATTTCCCATCTTTGCCTAGTCTCAAGAACTCTCTGATTGAATGCAATTTTCATGTAATATTTTGTATAAAAACTATATCAAATATAATATTCTGATATTACTACATATCAGAGACATTTCAGTAATATTAGAGCTCTTGTTTCCTGTTTTTTTGAATAACCCCTTTCAGTGTGAGTCCTTCCAATCAAAACTAGTAATTTCCTAACACCTAGTTTGAAAATTTTATGCATCAAGTCTTTATATCACTACAAAAAAACCCTATGATTAGTGTCTCTTTTAGCTTCCTTTTTAGCGTCCACTATCACTTTTAGTGTATTTTTTATCATTTTTTGGACAAAGTGGATGCTTTTCCACTGGATGGTGTTTTTAATGGCGTTATTTGCATCCCTTTTTGAAAGCTAGCGCTATTCTAGATGCTAATTAGCATCCCAATTAGTGCCCCAATTACCATCCCACTTAGCGTCCCAATTAGCATCCCAATTAGCATCCCAAGTAGCATCTCAATTAGCATCCCAATTAGCGTCCTGTTTTAAAAGTTGGCGCTATTGTGGACGCTAATTAGCATCCCAATTAATGTCCCAATTAGCATCACAGTTATCATCCCAAATAGAATCCCAATTAATGTCCCAATTAGCGTCCAAAAAAACATCCCATATAACGCCTAAGTGTTATATTTTTAACATTAAGCTAGCATTATATTAGGATCTTTAACTAAGAGAATAACAAGCACAACAAGCAAACATAAGAGACAATGAACATAGTGCTTTTCGTCAGGGAAACCATAAATGGAGAAAAACCCACAACTTCCTCAGAGATAGAATCAGCACCAAAAGTAAAACCCCAAAACAGTAAGATGATCTCCCGACAACAGTAGCATTTTTCTTCCTAGCCCCAGTGTCTTCTTCTTCCTCATCTATGCACTACAACAAAGTGTGAGTGAGTGTGTCATAAATAGAGAGGCTTACTCTCTATTTATACTAATTCCAAACTTGACAATAACCTACTAGGGCCGACTTCTCTAGAAGAGTCTAATAACCCTAGTGCCCTGGAACTGGGGGGACTTTAACCCTTAACCAATAGGAGGGTTACCCAAAATGACTTGACATGACTTGTTTACATTATAGAACCTCTCGATAGGAACATCGGGGCATGACATGACTCAAGTACATTACAGACACATCCCGAAATAAACATTGGGGTACAATACATAACAAATACAAGTGAATACATTCTGAAGTTACAATTACATCAACACTCCATCTTAACTAGGAAGGTATTCTCTTGACACAATTTTAGTAGCACAAGTCTTCTTCTCTATATCATCTGGATCATCATTGAGTCCTCATCATCTTCAAGTTATCTTCATCATCGGATCTAGATCATCACTCGATCTGGATCATCACTGGATATGGATCATCACTCGATCTGGATCACCACTCGATCTAGATTATCACTGGGACATCATCACTGGATCTAGATCATCACTGCTGGATCATCATCACTGGATCATCAAGGGTGTTATCTCATGATTCTTTTCATCATAGAAATTCCTATAGAGCCAACCCTTTTTCATGTTGGTTGTAGGCCTAGCCTCCATGTAGGTCTTCTTCAATGCTTATATCTGACCCTAAGTTAGAATGTCTCGCCTAGCACTTACATCTGACCATGAGAGGAACACATCCAACACCATGTAAGAAAGGCACACCCAGCACTCACATCTGACCATGATAGGAACCAATCCAGTCATTTTAGAAAGGCCCAGCACTTACATTCACCAGCATGATAGGACACACCTACTATCATCTATTAAAAGGCACAACACTCACATTCACCAGCATGATAGGACACACCTACTATCATCTGTAAGACTCAGCACTCACAACCACCAGCATGATATGACACAAATACTATCATCTGTGGAAAGGCACAACACTCACATCCACCAGCATGGTAGGGCACACCTACTACCATCTATGGAAAGGCACAGTACTTACATTCACCAGCATGGTAGGACACACCTACTACCATCTATGAAAATATGCATCACTCACATCCACCAGCATGATAGGACACACCTACTATCATTTGTGGAAAGGCCAGCACTCACATCCACCAGCATGATAGGACACACCTACTATCATCTGTGGAAAGGCTTTGTACTCACATCTGATCATGTAGGAACCAATCCCATAGTCACATCAGAATGGTTGTCAGTCCCAGACTGAGGATTCCAGGTAACTGACCAGGTGCCTCCATTCAAAGAATGGCAACAACCCTTATATATTATCAAGTGGGAACACATCCCTCAATCACATCAAAATGGCCATGCACCCATATCTGATCATGTGAGAACACATCTCACAGTCATATCAGAATGGCCCTCAGTCCTAGACTGAGTATTCCTGGTAACTGACCAGGCACCTCCATTCAAATAATGGCAATAGCCCTAATATCTGATAATGTAGGAACCAATCCTATAGTCATATCAGAATGGCTCAGCACTTGCATCTGACCATGGAAGGAACCAATCCTCTCACCATGTCAGAATGGCTCACAGACTCATCACTTCCCCTTGGAAGGAAACTCGATCTGGATAACACCAAGCTTCTACGTGAAGTACTCAAACTTCACTCTGGCCAATGGCTTCATCAACACATCAGCTATCTGTTCATCCGTCGCAACATACTGGAGTTTCACTGCTTCCATATCCCTGATATAGTGATACCTAATCTCAATATGCTTCGACTTGTCATGGAACACCAGGTTCTCCAACAACTTCACACAACTCTAGTTATCACAATATATACAAGTAGCATCCAACTGGAGATCAAATAAATCAGATAATAGCTTCCTTAGCCATACTACCTCACAACTAGCTGAACAAGCTGTGACATACTTGTTAGGATTATTAATCCTCCCTTGTCCAAATTTGGTCATATGTCTAAATTAGGAGTCATGTCTAAATCGGGAGTCCATCCAGTCTATTTAGAGTCATTAACACCATTGGGTCCACTTGACCTAACTGGGGCACATGTTTCAGTTACTAAAGTGTGGGGAACACTAATTGAGGCTCACTGCCACTTATTGCACTTGATTGCATAAGTTTATGAGCCTCCTATATCAATCCCTACAATTTAGGAAGCCACTGGGAGTGTCGAAACCAACCAAGGTCAATTCACTTCAGTTAATGACTAGTCAAGCTAAGTTAGGAATCGGTTACATTTAGTTCTAGTCCTCTACATTCAGTTAGCGTTAGGTTTACTTGACTGCACACATGTGGGGCGCATTTCTCAGCTACCATAGTCAGTTAACCTTAGTCAACACTAAATGTAACACTTGAGTTGTGTTTTAGAGCTTCGATGAACTCCGGTTATGGTTTAGACAAGGTCAGTTAACTACTGGGTCCTCCGATAGTGATTTAGACAAGGTTTTGGTTACCTGCAGTCAAGTAGAGTCTAATCAATTTGAACTTCCTCATGTGTATTCTAATTTCTTGTGGCTATTAAAGCCATTTTACTTCATTGTAATTATCATCGAATTACTTTTTTGATTAATGAAAGCATTCACAGTTGCAAGCCTTTTTGCACTGTTTCATTCTTCAATTGCTGAGTAAATTGTGAGATCCACTTTGTGAGTTGTGTATTTGTCTACATATCTATATGCTCAAATTTACAATACTCTGCTTCATCCGTACTCAGTGCCACACAGGATTGCTTCCTGCTAAACCAAGATATCACACCTGATCCCATATTCAAGCAACACCTTGAAGTGATCTTCCTATCGATGGCACTGCCTCTCCAATCTGAATCAACATAACCCTACAAGTTATTCTTCTGATTCACCTCATACTTGAGCCCATAATCAACTGTACCCCTCAAGTGCCTCAAAATATGCTTTGCAGCAATCAAGTGAACATGTCTTGAATATGTCAAGAACTGGCTCAAGGTGTTCATAGCAAAGCAAATATATGGTCTCGTGTTCATCAGGCACATCAAGGACCCAATCATCTGATGATACATCGTAGCATCAATCGCTTCTAATGAAGCGTCACTCAATAGCTTTAGGTTTGATGCCATAGGTGTGGTCATGGCCTTGCAGTCCATCATCCCAAACCTCTTCAGAATATCTACTACATACTTCCCTTGTCCAATGGAGATTCCATCTGCATTCTGCCACACCTCCATGCCTAGAAATAATGCATCATACCCAAGTCCTTCAATTCAAACTCAGCAGTAAGCTTCCTCTTCGTATCAGTAATAAACCCATCCATACCTGTTACAAATAGATCATGTACATACAATAGGAGCATCACTAGGTTTCCATCTTCAACCTTGTAGTAAAGGTTGGAATCTGCTTTACTCTTGGTAAAGCCCAAACTGGATAGAAATCTGTCATTTCTGTCATACCATGTCATGGGTGCCTATTTCAAACTGTACATGGATTTCTTCAATATACACACATGAGAATCCCTATCATGTGTCTCAAAACCGAGTGGCTGCTCAACATACACTTCTTCTTCTACTACACCATTCAAGAAAGCAGTCTTGACATCCATTTCATGTATCTTCCATTTCATCATTGCAGCCAGAGTAAGTACTGATCTGATGGAAGTGTATCTAGCTACAGGTGCAAAAGTTTCTTCATAATCTATTCCTTCTTTCTAGGAGAAACCACGAGCAACAAATCTTGCTTTATATTTTTCTATGCTACTGTCTATAGCATGCTTGATCTTGTAGATCCATTTGGAAGTTACAATAGACTTCCCTTCTTGTCTTGGGAAAACATCCCAAACATCATTCTTCATGATCGATTGATACTCTTCAATCATAGCATCCTCCCATTCTTTCCATTCTGTTGCTTCTTCATAATTGGAAGGTTCTTTATCGATGAAATCACATAATAATGCTACATATCCATAGCAGGACCTAGTCCTCTTTCTTTCTCTGTGATTCTCTTATGGAGCCCCATATCTTTCCACACCTTGGATAGCTTCTCGTACCCAAGTAGGTTTCCTCTTATGAGGATTCTTCTCTTGAGGTGGATGTACAGGTTCTTGAGGTTCTTCAAATTCTCGATCTCCTTCTTGAGTTTCTTCGTTCATGGTTGTGTCATGAATTCTGGGTGCTTCTGTTTCTTCAGGTTCTTCAGCAGGCCTCTTTCTGGATTTGTTGTAAGCTGAGTCTTCGTGAAATGTTACATCCCTGCTGATGTCAATATTCTTGAATCCTTGGAAGTATATTCTGTAAGCCTTCTAGCTTTCAGAGTATCCTACAAATATACCCTTCTTTCTTGAAGGATCTAATTTTCATTAGAGGAAATATCAACTCAAAATGGGCCTTTTAACTTTAACTCAAATTCCATGTCATCATGTGTTAGCCAATGAAATTGCTTTAAATTTGAAATATCGTATAGGTCTTAAACGCTTTTTTAATATAAATTTGGGGATAGGTATCATAAAAAAACTACTTTTTTTGTTTGTATTTTCAACATATCTCCCCGTGTTTTTACTCAAATTTCGATCGGGAGATCTTGTTGGATACAGAATTAAATTCCGCATCCAACAAGTACCCACTCGGCATACTTTTGACCAACCCTGCTACCCCAAAAACAAGAAATACCTAAAAAACATGATGATGACATCATCATCACATTTTTTCTAATATTTCTTGTTTTTGGGGTAGCAGGGTCCATCAAAACTATGCCGAGTGGGTAATCGTTGGATGCAGAATTTAATTCCGCATCCAACAAGCTCTTCTGATCGAAATTTGAGTAAAAAACAGGGAGATATGTCAAAAATACAAACAAAAAAGTAGTTTTTTTCTTTTCTTCCTCCAAAATTAATAAATATTATTTTAACTATTATTTTATTAATTTTTTTAAGAGGCCCATTTTGAGTTGAAATTTCCTCTAATGGTTCTCTTCTCTTTTGGAATGCGTATGTACACTGGACAGCCAAATATTATGAGATGGATGACTTATGGTTTCTTGCTGGAAAATACTTCTTTAGGTGTCTTGTTCTCGAGTACTCTGTGTGGAGTACGGTTCTGTACATACACCGCTATTCTGGTAGATTTTACCCATATATGCAAGGGAAGATCTTGATCATGAAGCATTGCTCTTGTAGCTTCCATGATAGTTATGTTCTTCCTTTCTACAATCCCATTCTATTGTGGATTATATGGAGTGGATAACTCCCTCTTAATCCCTAAGTCTTTGCATAACTCTTTGAATTCATTTGATGTGAATTCTCCGCCATTATCTGATCGAAAGGTCTTGATCTTCTTTTTAGTGTGGTTCTCGATCAAGGCTTTGAATTCCTTGAACTTACTAAATAATTCATCTTTGTTCTTCATGAAGTAAATCCATGTCTTCCTAGAAAAGCCATCAATGAAAGAAACATATTATACATACCCGCTTAGTGAACTTGATGACATTGGACCGCATACATCGGAGTGGATGATTTCCAAGATTCCTTTTTCTTTTCTCTCACTACTTGGAAATGTCTTTTTTTTGTTCTTTCCTTTCGCACATCCTTTGCAGACTCCATCATGTTTTTCTTGAATTTTCAAAAGACCTTCAATAGCTTTGCTTGCAAGTGGTAGTGCTCTGTAATGCACATGTGCAAGCCTTCTATACCAAAGTTCATTTGGCTCTAGTATGTCATGGACCAAGGCTTGTTCTCGATGGCCCTCCTTCTTGTTCCCCAATCACTACTGCATCATTAATAGTATTTCCTTTTGGCCACATGATAACTTGTCCATCTATAAATGAAACCCTCATGCCTTTTGCATCTAATGCATATATGGAGAGGAGGTTCTTCTTTAGTCCTGGTACAAACAATACTTCCTTCATTTTCATAGACTTTCCAGAGTCTAGCTTATAGGAGGATTCCCCACTACCTTTTATTGGATACCAGTAGTCATCTCCAAGTTTCACCTTGTGTGGTGATTCATGTTCTGATAGTTTCACAAAGGATTCCTTGAATCATGTCATATGTTTGGAAGCCCCACTATCTATAAGCCAATCATTGCTTCCATGAGTAATGTTTCCCATGAGAGCAGAAATCAAAACATATTCTTCATCACTTGAAGAGTCTTCATTTTCATATCTGGTTCTCTTTGTGGAAGGTTCATCATCCTCTGCAGCATGAGCATGATGTCTTCTCTTGTTTCCCTTCTTCTTGTGAGAGACATTTTTGTTTCTAGGACATTCTATAGCATAGTGTCCTTTCTTGTCACATGTATAACATCTAATTCTATACAAATATTTCCTAGTGTTATCTTTGTGGAAGGGCTTACCTCTAGGGTGATAAGAACTTCTTTTGGTTTTATTGGAGTGTACTATGAGAGCTTGATCTTCACGTCCCATATTTCCTTCTCGAGTTGCTATTCAAGCTTCTTCTTGAGAGCATTCTTCCCATAGTCTACTGAACTTGACTAACTTCTTTCTGGCACAGATTCCTTGAATGAAAGAGTCACATGATATAGGGAGACCATTCAAGGTGGTCATTAAAATATCTGCATTCTCCACTTCTTCATCTATTGCTTCCAGTTGTTCCTTGATCTCAGAGACTCTTGTAAAGTAAGACTGGATGGTCTCTGCATTCTAGATCTTTACATTCTTCAGTTGGTTTCTCAGAGTCATCTCCCGGTTTATGTTCTTCCCTTCAAACAATTTGGTTAGGGCATCAAACATATATTTAGGTGTCTTTAGGGAGGAAACATGTGGTATGAGGTGATCCTTGATTGAATCAGCAATAATCCTCTTCGCCATAACCAACGTATTTTTGTGTAAGGCCTTAGCCTCATCTCACTCTGGAACTGGAACCTCCTCATTGATATAGGAGTCCAACTCATTTTCTTCAAAGACCAGGGAGATCCTATACTTCCAGGCTCAGAAGTTATCAACTCCATCAATCTTTTCATCAATCTTGGTATGATGAGACATCTTAACTAAGAACCTCAAATGGAAATACAAAATATTTAGACCTTACTAGGTCAAGATGTCGAATCTGGAATTGGAGCTAAAATTCTGTAGTGTTGGTTCAAGAGCAGATTAGGGTTTGGATTTTCTTGAGTTCTGTCCAAAAAAATTCTTTGACCTTGATCTCTAAACTTCAATTTTTAGGAGGATATCAATCTAGTCCTAGGCTCACTGAAAAATTCCACTTTTGTGGAAAGCCTTAATTTTCGGCAGTAGTGTTAGGTCCAAAACTGAAAAAGCTCAGAATTGGATTCTGCTTCAACAGAAAGATGCGCCATAGGGAGGAGAGTTAATCCAACCTTATTTTGCTGAAAATATGTGGAGAGAGATCCACAAAGTAGGAATCCCTAGTTCCCGCAGCTGCACAGTGTATTCTTCTCAAGTTAGCTCTGATACCATGTTAGATTTTTAACATTAAGCTAGCATTATATTAGGATCTTTAACTGACAGAATAACAAGCACAGCAATCAAACACAAGAGACAATGAACACAGTGTTTTTTCTCGGGGAGACCATAAATGGAGAAAACCCCACAACTTCCTCAGAGATAGAATCAACACCAAAAGTAAAACCCCAAAATAGTAAGATGATCTTGCGACAGCAGTAGCCTCTTTCTTCCTAGCCCTAGTGTCTTCTTATTCCTCAGCTATGTGCTACAATGGAGTGTGAGTGAGTGTGTGATAAATATAGAGGCTCACTCTCTATTTATACTAATTCCTGACTTGACAATAACCTACTAGGGCTGACTTCTCTAGGATAGTCTAATAACCCTAGTGCCCCAGAACTGCGGGGACTTTAACCCTTGACCAATAGGAGGGTTACCCACAATGACTTGATATGACTTGTTTACATTATAGAACCTACCGATAGGAACATCAGGGCATGACATGACTCAAGTACATTACAGACACATCCCGAAATAAACCGGGGTACACTACATAAGAAATACAAGCGAATACATTCCCAAGTTACAATTACATCAACACCAAGATAGCCTCCAAAAAAAAGTCATGAATAGCATATCACCATCATATTGATGATGACATTGATGATGACTACGACGATGAAAATAATGTTGATTTATTGTATGATGATGATGGCAATGTATATGTCAATGATGATTATGCATGTGGTAACACTTTTGGATCCTGATTAATTCTAATGGCACCTAAATGTCTGTGATGACATCTAAACGACCATATTATCATCGAAATAGTTGTAATGACATATAAATGACCTTAAAAATTACATGACATGAATCCTAATGGTGACAGTTTGGCACCAGTAATTAAGAAATTATGTATGGATTCATGCCAACAGCTAGAAGCCTTCAAGATTCTACTTGCATTAAAAAAATGCAAAAATTGGAAGTGTCATCAGTGGTAGGGATAACAAGTGTCACCGATGAGTTTGTTAGGGAACTACTCTCTTATCTAGGTTGTGACTTGAAAGAGATTTATCTATTTGGTTGTGGTTAAGTGGTTCAATTTATGTAGTGTTTTAAATTAGTTTAGTTCAAATAACTTGGATAGTGTAGTATCTTTCATAGAACATCTCATGCTTGCATTAGTTTGATACCTATGTTATTAAGGGTGTTTTTTGATCACTAGATAATTGCAATGTAGAAAGCTGACTGATGGTTCCCTAGAAGCAATAGGTGTTTTGTGTTGTGCACCGAATGCTCTCATACTAGACAACCTTTCTCTCTTGACTAACACAACACTTGTCCACCTTGAAAATGGACATAGATCACTTCAAACCTTATCATTAAAAATATGTTCATTCATGTTAGTGAATGGTGCATAACTATTTCTAAGGGGTGTGAAGTAAAATTTTTGCAAGCAACATTCTTATTGAAATTTTTTTATAATGCTTCTTATGCATGCTATTATGATTGTTGTTTAGTCTTGAGTTTAAAATAACCTTTATAAACCATATACTGCTGATACTTATATAATTCTTTACATTTCTAGAACAACCCTTATTTGTTGATGACTTTGATGCAAGAAGCATCCAATACCAAGCATATATACTATATGTTTTCAACTGAAACTCTGGGCCTTAAATGCATTTTTTTCCCTTTTTCGGTATTTAGCTGGCAGATGTCTAAACCACTTCTAGGATATAACATATCATGTATTTAGAAGTACCATTTGATTTCTTTTTTATCATATTTGGGTTATAAATGTACTTTTTTAATTCTCTTTCTTAGTCCCTTGGTCCCATCAACTAGGTTTAAAATATCTTTTTTATAGAGATGACAACAATAAATATGCTTAGTATTTTTATTTTTTGTTTCCTTGGACAAATGTTAACCAATTTTAAGTATAACTTTAGATATTCAACATCTACATCCAATATTTTGGTGGTTAATTTGGTTTGGTATAAAGAAAGTTGGCATTTCCTAGGTATTATCTGTAATGCATCCTTGTGTTTTTTTTTCCAATGATAACTTTGTAGGGAAATACATAATGCTTCCCAACATTCCTTGATGGAATCCTTAATAAACCCTTTGGCGCAGATTAGTGCACCTCACCTAGGATGAATCGAACCAGGCACCTGCTAGCATTGGCACTAGCCATGTAATACCAATAATGGTTCCATAACCTTTAACATACCATCATTTTTTGTTTAGAACTCGTCTCATTATATACATGTCCATTGGTGAGTCATGTGGGTTTGCACAAACTCATACAAATGTCTCCTCAACTTTTGTTGGTTAATAATGACATTTGGTATTGAGTAATTTAGAAAAGAATGTGATATTTTCCAAAACAGTAAGGCATAAAATTTTCCCCATCTTAGTATTCTCTAACATAATGCCACTACAAATTTAATGAATGTAAATCATACATATTAAGTGTGTGTTGGTGTATAATAAATAGGCTAAGTCTCAAAGAGTTGAGTCCTATCATAACTTGTAACCAGTCAATTGTATTTAAAATGCCACAAGTATTTGTATCAATCATCACATTCATTATCATCATTATATTTTTATCCTTATAGGCTATCAACTATGTCCTATTTAACCATATATTTTTTGTTATGAAAATTGTTATTTGGAACTACTAACTATAAGTGAGAAGAGGTATCTAGGGAATTCATCACTAGTTTGTCACTCTTAGAAGGTAAAGATTCTCTCCTTGTGGCGATTAATTATTTATCTTGCGAAAATGTGCAATTAAGGGCATACATATCTCAATGAACATAGTATTCATGTTTATAACTTTTTCCAACTGAATGCTTCCTCCTAAATTTGCTACCCATTTCCTAGAGAGAAACATACCCCTTGGATTTGGCACATAAATGACACCAGCTATCCATAAAAAAGCCAACATCCAAGTATGCAACACGTCTTACCTACAAGTCTTTGATCAATACCTGGACCTTGATTTTCCTTGAGTCTGTAGCTCACATACTTTTGTAAGTTCTGGATATTTGCATGCCAAGCTTCTTCATAATATCGAGGGGCATCACAATGTTTGAGGCTACTAAGTCAAGCATACAATTATGTAGCAACCCAATATTTTCATGCCCGATGAAGGAAGAAAGTCAAAAGGTTGTATAAACCCATGTCTTCCTTCAATGTGCTTGAGGTAATTAATCTTGCATTCGTTAAGGAAAAGGATAGTATGATGCACATAAGTAACAACAAGTAGGAAAGATACGTATGGTCATAGTGTTGACCCAACCAAGAACAAACATATAATCCACACTGAAGATGGAAGAGCAATCCACATGTGTGATGTCATGCCAAAAAGAGACTCAAGGCTAGCACACATCATTAATAACCTCCATGATGTGGTCTCCAAGGTTTAACCACTTCTAAATAAGCATGAAAATGGCTAAGAACAAGGAGGAACTGGTTAAGACATTAATTAATAGCCACCAATCCACACAAGCTCCATATTGTGCTACATCAAGAGGTTTTAGGACAATCAATTTGCTTAAACGAGTCATTTATGGATGACACCTACTTACTCATAAATACATTACTACTGTCCTTCCTTATACGATGAGTTCTTTGGCCCTAGATTTTAAGAGTGAAAAACATTTTCTTCAACCCCAACCATTACTAGGAGTAGGTTGATGTCACACAATATTAAACCTAGGGCCTTGTCAAAAAAAATTTAGCTTATATGTTTCTTGATTTACTCTCCTTCACATTACACGTTTCTTCTTTGTATAACCTAATGTCTATGTTTTTGTGTTTTTTAACCTTGTTCTTTTTTGCACACGGGTGTGAGGTATGAATATTGTTAGTTTCTTTTTAATTCGTGAATTTTAATGTTTTTTTTGGTGGGTTTTGGTAGAATTAGTGTTTTTTTTCCAATTTTTAAGTATTATTATTATTTATTTATTTAATTTAGATTTTTGTCCAATATTTTATGGTTTAAAGTTGTAATTTTATTTGTAGTTAAAAATTAATCTTCTGTTATTAAATTAAATAATTAATTTAATGTTAAAGTTCCATATTTATATGTGTTATTAAATTAAATAATTAATTTAATATTTAAAGTTTCATATTTATAGTGTTTTTTTATAAAATATTTAGTGTTTATTTATAGTGTTCAATTATAATTTTTAATTGTATTATTTATTTATAATGTTTATTTACAATTTTAGACGGTTATTGACTCTCAATTAAAAAGTTATTTATGTTATGAATTAAATATTACAAAAATAGTTTTAAAGTTATTTAAAGGTTAATTATTTTGTGTTTTAATTTTTTGTTTAATGTTATTTAATTTTGTTGTAATTTTTTATTATTTATTTAATTATTATAAGTTTAATGCATGTGTTGGAATTTAAGTCTTTAATTGTTTATTATTATTTTTTATTAGTTAATTATAGTGTTAAAGTTTTTTTTGTAAAGTTCCTAAGTGCTAATTACTCAATATTTATATTTGAATATTTAAATAAAATTTATATTTATATTTAATACATATACTTTTAATTTTAATTAATATAATTGTATATTATTTTTTTATAATTTTTTTTATATTTATATCTCTTATTTAAAAAAAACAAAAACAAAAATCCCGAACCAATCACTCTTACATTTCTCTCAAAATTCTCTCTCAAAATTCAAAATGCATATCCCATCAATTTTCCCCCAAATTTTCCCACTGATACCCATACCCAGAAAGAAGAGGATCACTACCCAGGAAAGAAAGCCATGGCAAAGAGATCACCCAAAAGAAGGACTACCAGGACTGCACCGAGATCACCATCATACCAGGACTGCACCGAGGCTGTTTCTGAAAGAGTGTTTCCATCATGGACCATGTTCTTGGTTCTGAGTTGCAGGTATTCAAGGGTTATTGTTCCTGGCTGAGACCGATTTTGGTCAAGGATTTTTTAATCTTGGTTTGGGAAATCATTTCAGGTATTATCCCTTCATGTATCTATGCAAGATAATCTATATAATACAATCTTTACTATTCATTGTATATGAATTTCCTGTTCTCCAACTAGAGATCTCTTGTATGATATTTCCTATTTGATTATGGTTTGATTTGACATGAAATGCTTGTCTGGCCTGGAAAATTTCAGAGAAATTATGTTAATTGTTAAAAATATTTGAAGGAAATTTTAATTTGTGTAATCCCCAGCTTTATTTGTCCCCGTTTGAGGATAAAAAATCCTCTTTGTTACTGATGTGCATTTGTGCAAAAAAAATTCCTGAGGCTCCAAACTAGGCTATGTGTGAGGTTCAAATTGGATTTTTTTTTCTATGTCTGTCGCTCTCCCCCACATCTTCCAAAACCTCATCTGCAAAAGGAGTAAGGAAGTTGTTGTGGACACTTAGGTCTGCTGGCAGGAACACACATCTATCCATCCTTATTCCTTTGAAATAGGAGGGCAAGGGTGTGCAAGCAAGCTCTAAATGGAGTAGAGGGAAAGTTCCATGCCGAGATTAGCTTCATTATATGGTAACTGGTTTCATCATATCGCAACTAGTTGGCCAACATTTTTTATGGATCTTACCCTATCCATGTTTATTTGGGTTACTCATTACAAGTTATTCATTTAAGTGGTACCCCTATGTTCTACAAAGAGTGCAAGGAGAAAAGAAGACTTAAAGTAATGAAAAAGATGCACTTGATGCTTCTACCTTTTCTTCTTTAGCTGGTGGATGGTACTAAGCCAATAGGGTGCTTCTTTAGACATTGTTGATACTTAATAGCAATTGGAATGGAGTAGAGAAGATAGCAAGAAGTCGTACTCAGTTCAGTTATATCAGGGGCTTCATCAGGTACATATTCATAGAGAGCGCATACCATCAATAGGTTGATATAAGGCCTATAGTTGAGGGGGCAGGTCTACATTTTGATCTACCTGATTTTTCTGTTTTGTCTTAATCAATTCTATCCAGCAAAATTCCATCTAACTAAATAAAGCATACCCTATCCATAAACATACTCACTAAATAGATGAAGGATGTTCACTTGAAGGATTTCATATACTCACCATAATCTTATCACATGAGTCTCATTCTTTTTATAAATATAAATATTTATCTCTGTCTCACTATGAGTATCCACTTAGTATTATGCTATTGGTGCCATCCTTTGCTCAAACTTGGCAAGCATATTTATGCCTAGTTGCAGTTGTTGCATCCCTATCTTGTTGGTTGTCCCTAGAAGGGCTACCTCTACCTAGATCTTGCAAGTACTTCCATAGACGATGATTCAAGAAAAACGTCATCACCTGCAACCAATAACATTTCATATAAATAGATTTTATTAAATTTATATTTAATAGAAAATTGATTTTAGAAAGTTTAACTATGCAAAACTTAAAAAATGTATCTGTAGGAATTAATTAATCACACAACCCGAGCATTATATAGTACCATGAATTCTCATCACGCTTCCTGTGTGAACCTGGGAAAGATAAGTCGCAAAGCTATCCAGTAATAATTGTAGGGTAGGTCAGCTTTGGAGCGTGTATCATGTCGGTTCGAATATGTAAATTTATATTTCCAAGTTTTTACGGGGATGTCTGCAGGCCGCTGGCTCTTGGAAAGGGAAATCCAAGAAAAAGTTTCACAATTCCCCACTAATCAAGAATTAAAAAATGTGTTTTTAAAAATTCTATTTAATTAATTTGTTTAATGATGTATCACATATAAAATTATAAAGAAAATTATCTTGCTTTTGTATGGATAAATTAATATAACTTTCGTGAAACATATATATCCCTTGTCTAGGACATAATAAGTGAATGATTTGTCATTTGATGTAAAAAAATGTTATTGATTAATTAAAGAAAAAAGTTTTGATATTTGTTATTATGAAGTGAACATCAGAAAAAGTATGTTATGAACATTTTGATTTGTTGCATGCATGAATAATAAAAGTTTATCATATGTTATCAATTCTCATGTTATGAGAATTGATATAAGACATCCTAAAGTTTTCCCCTACACATATTGTGTATATAAACTATGTTTTGGTAAAGTCATAGGTTTGAACCTATGAATGATGCAAGCATGCATCATATCTATGATACTTTATAAGAATGCAGTTTTGTTTTAAATACTTCTAGATCCTTTATATGGGACAACTAGTATTAAAATGGGACCAAGCTTATTAGGGATCTAGGACTTAAGAGAATAGGAAAAGTTTAAAAAGAGAAAATATACATAAGATATTTAATAATTAAGAATTTATAAAATTGTGAGGAAATGAAAGGAAATCCCTGATTGTTTCTTAATTCAAAATATTCTTTTTATTTTGTGACTAATTATTCATTGAGGTTGTTGAGCTATATTCATTATCCTAATGAAAAATAAATCTATTCTCTTCTTTCGAATTTCCTCTCTGATCATAACCTTCTGAACCTGAAAAAGAGAGGGCAATCCCTCCTTTTAAAAATATTCTAAGAAGATAAGAATGGAAGGTAGATGGAGGAGCTTGTAGAGGCAAAGCTACATTTTTCCCCAAAAGGTCTGGCCTAGATTTCTATCTTAGTACTCAGAGAGAATTTCTTCCAGTTGTGTGGCATGGAAAGAGAGAATTTCTAAAAAAGAAAGCTTATGCAAACAAGGAAATACACAATGTTGAGTAAAGGGAACTTGATGGCAGCATCTACTGAAAGGTAAGAATTTCACAACAAATAACCCTAACTCTAGACAACTAGTCAGCTTGGTTCATCTTGGGGGTGATGTCTACAAAGCTTGAAAGATAATGAATAGTTCCAGATATCTATGGTAAGGTGAAACCGGATAGTCCAATATCAAGTTACCTGAAAGGTTTTCATATAAGTTATTTAAGTTGTTGCTCTTACATTCTTGCTTATGAGATAATTTTATTTCTTTAAATATGTATTAATTATATTCCATATTAATATGCTTGGTTAGAAATAAGTATCTATTATATCCATTCTGGTTATTTGATTTGATAACTTACAGTCTGTTTGAGATTACAAAAAAATACTTTCAATTTGATAACTTACAATCTGCAGAAATCAAACTTAATTGCTAACAAAGGACACATCTTCTCTTACCCTCACTTAAAACCATTGGCATGAGGCCATTTATTGATGGCTTACGAGGGACATGTACCATCCCAAACCCATCAAGCCGTGAAGTCTTTTTTTACATAGATGTCTCTTCAAAAAATTATAAAAAACAGGAGTTAATATCTGTTGATGTATTTGTAACTTCGGAATGTATTCACTTGTATATCTTATGTATTGTACCCCGATGTTTATTTCGGGAAGTATCTGTAATGTAATTGAGTCATGTCATTCCCTGATGTTCCGATCAGGAGATTCAATAATGTAAACAAGTCATGTAAATTCATTGAGGTTAACCCTCCATTGTAAGTCGGGGCAATAGTCCCCACAATTGAGTCAAGTTTAACCCTCCTTGTTGATCGGAGGGCAAAGTCCCCATAGTTGTGGGGCACTAGGGTTATTAGACTCTCATAGAGATGTAGGCCCTGGTAAGTAATTGTTAAGTGGGGTCGACTTGTTGGAGTGGACATTAAGTGAATGAAAGAATATAAATAGAGAGTGGGCCTCTCTATTTATTACACACACACTCACTCAGTGGGGCGCATGAGTGAGAGAGGAGAAGCTCTATTAAGAGAGAGAGAGAGAGAGAGAGAGAGAGAGAGAGAGAGAGAGAATAAGCTGTTGGAGATCATATTTATGTTTTCAGGTTTTACTGCTGCCATTGGTGTTCATGCTATCTTTGAGAAAGTTGCAGGGTTTTCTCCTTTATGGTTTCCTCGACGAAGATTCTTTGTGTCTCTTGTCTCTTGTTGTAGCTAGGGTTTTACCCCTAGCTTGTGTGAATGAGCACCTACTAAGGAGAAGGGACTCCTTAGTAGCAGTTCAGTAAATGTAAAACAAAAAAGCTAAAACAGGAATATCACTACTCTAAATATGTGCATAAAACAGAAAAACAATATATGAAAAATGGTTTTTTATATTAAGGTTACCTCCAATGTGAAGGTTGGTGAAGCCCGTTGCGGTGATCCGAGAGGGTCGCTCCAAGATCCAACTTGCTCCTTCTCTTTCTCCAGTGGTGGAAATGGGCCAAAGGGGCTCTCAAGGTGAAAGTAGCTCAATGGTGAGCTAGGGTTTCAAGAGCTAGTTTGGCAGAGTAAGGGTGCTTTTGATTGTGGATGTGAAATAAGGGGTCTCCATCACCTATTTATAGTTTTTTAGTGGTGGAGTGCTGGCCCATGGTTTTGGAAACCATGTGGTTTAGGGCAGCTATTTAGGGTTTTTTCCTCCTTTTCCTCATTATTTTATGTTTTTTCTTCCTTTTTAGGGGATTTTTGCTATTTTTAGAGGAATTTGGATATTTTTGGAGGAAAAAAGGGGTTTTATGGCATTTTGGAGGCATTTAAGGCCTTTTGGAGGCTTTTTGACTGTTTTATGGCCTTTTGGAGGCATTTCAGACATTTTGGAGGCTCTTTAGTGGGATTTTCAGGGTTTTCAAGGGAAATATGGCAGGAAAATGGACAAATGAGCCATGTAGTGGGGTAGATGAGGTAGTGAACACTTTTTGAGTGTTAACAGATTGCCCCCTGATGTGTGAGGGCAGGAGCTCATCGTATGGCCGATGGACATCATGAGTCATATATGGTTTTCCTGGGGTGTGGAGAAGAGAAGAAACAAGTTGAAGCCCGGAACAATGATCCCGAACCAACTGCAAGAGCTAAAAAGTACATAACCTCAACAATGGATGAGGAATCATGTGATCATATGGACGAGGCGGGCATTCCCATGCTCGTATCAGGATATAACATAATAATAACAATGGGGTCCAAAATATGGGGACCTGACATATACATGGCCTCAAATACTGAATGAGGAAGAATCTCAATATATGGAAGAGGCGGGCATACCCATGCTCGTATCAAGATATATAAACATAACTGTGAGGCCCAAAAAGAGGGACCTGTAGGATACATAGAAAACCACTGTGTATATCATGAGGGTCCAGAAGGGACACAAATCTGAGACATACTACTGGGCTGACCATGTCTAAGCTGAAAAACTGATGCACTGGAATGACAACAGTGCTACTGAATGTGGTACCAAAGGAACTGATGAGCTGCTGGATCAGAGTGACAAGGGTCATACTCGCCATGGTACACTGAACTAGAACTGAACTGGGTACTCAAGGAAGCATGGAACTGGATGGCTTCCGAATACAATCGCCAACGCAGCCCGGACATCCATGGGAACATAGAACTGGGCGTTCCGAAGTGACTCACCAATGTGCTAGAGTCAGGGGAAATCCGGGGTCTTCGATAAATAATGGAAGGAAGATAAATCCTGTGCGATTTTCAACGATGCGATCAAGGTGCTGAAGTCGAGCATGTGAGAAACAACCATTCGGAGAGGCAATGATGACTCCTCCCAAAATGGTCCGTAGGCACTCACCACATATGGTGATGGGTCCAAGGCGCAGGGGCCTTTGGGTCTATCCTCTGGAATAGAAGGGCTGTCGTCGACAGAGGGAGACCTGCAACTATCAAGGCAATGATGTTTCCTTGACAGGATCGCAAGGTGGAAAACCGAAATGTGATAGTATTGATGGCAGGATTGATAAACTGGGGGGGAATAACTGGGCAAGTAGAGTGGGTGGACTCAAACTTCCTTTGTTCAGAGTATGATGGCGGGGATGATCGGGCAGCATATGAGACTGACTGGTGGTAAGGGGATCAGAGGTGTATGGGATCTGGGAGGGTGACTGGGCTAAGGGAGACTCAAGCTGTGGTAAAATGGCAGGAGACTGCAGAATACTCTGAACAAAGGCGACCTAACTAGGGGTGCTACTAAGAGGATCGATCATAGCGCCAAGAAGCACGGGGGGACTTCTTCATGGGTTAGGGAACGAGAAGAAGTATGTATATAAAATGGTACTGTCGTGTGGATTTATACGATCCCAGGACAGTTCATGCTCGTGGTTGCGTTCAATTTTAAGGAGTCTGAAAGCAATAAGAAGACTCGGAAGTAATGGAATGGTACTGTCGTGTGGATTTTATGAGCCCAGGACAGTTCATGCTCGTGGTTGCTTTCAATTTTAAGGAGTCTGAAAGCAATAAGAAGACTCTGAAGTAATGGTATGGTACTATCATGTGGTTTTTACGAGCCCAGGACAGTTGCTTTCAATTTTAAGGAGTCTGAAAGCAAATAAGAAGACTCTGAAGTAATAAACGTATACCGGATAGGCGCCCTTTCAGGTACTTGATCCGTGATCCGTGACGTGGGTAGCCATGTTTTGTCTGCACGATAAGAGGATCTCAACGCCCGCGTCATAGCAGATAGGTAACTGGAAGAACTGCAGGAAGGTTGAGGCAAGGGAAGCAAAGGTGGAATGGGTTCCATGGGGTTGCTCGATATACCACTTGGTTGCAGAGCCAGTGAAGGTGCACTGTAAGAGACGAAGGCGAATAGAGTCGTCCACTATGGAGTTGGAGGAACACCATAAATGGAAGGACATAATGTGGTTTTGCGGGTCTTCACCTGCCTTGCCCTCGAACTTAGGGATGTCGGAGGGGAGCTTGGTGGGCATGTGAGTCCACACAGGGTCGTGTCGGATAGGGTCGTTGGTCAATCTGGCTAGGTTAGGCAGGTTGAGGCTAGCCATGAATGGCAAACTGGAAGAAGGATGTGACACAATAGTGGGTTGGACCAAGTTGGGGCCAATGCCCCCAAGTGGAGGGGTAGTGTTAGAGAGGTTGCCCCCAAGTGGGGGAACTAAGGTGGTATAGGAAGGTCCTGCACCACCATGGGTAGTGTGAGCCACTGATGGAGTGGGAATAGGTATTCCTGCTGTGGGAATAGGTGCCGTGAGGGGAATGGTAGATGGGGGCCCCATGGAGGGCATACCCAAAGTAGGTGTGGTAACTGGTGTAGTGGTGGATGTGCCACCAATGATCTCTACCAAGACGGGAGTGGAATTCACGCCAGTCATGGGGTTAGTAGGGGCAGTGTAAATGGGATTCTCAAACTCTGGCTCAGAATCGGAGGTAAAATAAGGGGCATCAATATCTGGTGACGGAGTCCTATGCCACTGACGAGTGGAGTCTAGTGACAAGGCTCGAGATCTATGATAAGTGGTATCAAGTGAGGATGATCTGTGTCGATGATGGGTGGTGTCAAGTGAATCGTGCTGTGGGGGCTCGCCTCTGAGGCGCCGAGAATATCTCGGGGACTCAATGGTGACAGATGGTGTCAAATCTCTGTGGGTTGAGGTGGGTGACAAACAACTCAAAAACCCTAATGCAACCGAGTGTGCAGAAGGAGAGCTCGAAAAATAGGGCACTCAGGCCAACAACCAACTCAAAACACCCAATGTAACAGCTGTGCTACAATAGGTGGAGTGTCAACAGAAATGGTTAGAATACCAACAAACAGCAGGTTTCCTAAAAATAAAAAGTGGTGGACTTACTAGACCAAAAGGAGGTAAGGGAGCATGCAAACACCTAACTAAAAGTACTATGACTCAACTAGACATATCCTCTGCAAGGTGATGAAATCCAAGTCAGACAATATGAATAGGAAAGCCAAGTGGATAAGATATCCCCCTACTGGGAGGGACACCGGGTAGTCAATCCTAGAAGAATGGCAACTAAGATACCCCGTTCATGACACGTCCAGAAAGGTGAATCTGCCGTTTGGTCCTTTTACCGCAATACCCCTATACAGGGATATCCTGAGAACTGCGAAAGGTAGCCCTTCAGTTACTAAATGGAGTGCGGTATTCCACTCAGGCCTTCAGAACCAATCTCGCGACTTCAACCCTCCTAAGGGAGAGGCCCTCTGGTAAACTGGTGGTGACTATGCCAAAAAGTACTAGGGGATTTTGGTTCCCTAATTGGACAACTGCTATGTCTCAAGTGTACGCAACCGAGGGGTGTTATTGGAAGCCTATCCCCCCGATCCTACCTAACTACAAAGATTCTTTTGTGTTCCCCAAGTGGGGTTAGAATATTGGTTGATTTAAGTAGTTTTTTAAGGCTCACTTGAATTATGTGACAGAGTGTGTGCTCGTGAGGTGGAAACCTTCTAACTAACAATAATACTGAATTCACAACTTTAACATGCAAAATTTTCTAAAGTAAAATGCTAAAATTTTAAACAGATTCTGTAAAAGGGAACATAAATGATGTTGCAGGAAAGGCTGTAGGGAAGTAGGGCTGCAGGTAGAAACAGATGGCTGTGTAGATGCAGAAAATATTGCAGCAAAGGGGCTGGGTTCAAAAACAGTAAAAAATATGCAAAAATTAGACCGTGGGTCTGTGGCGAAATCGTGCGGTCGAACCGTGGGTTTGAGAGAAACAGGTGTGGACAGGTCGCGGCTTTTTGGCCGACAAAGGCAGTCGGACCGCAAAAAAAGGGTATACAGACGCGGTCTGGTTGCAGCTAAGGGGCTGAAAGCCGCGGTCGGGACGCAGGAAAATGGCCGACAGGCGCAGTCAGATCGTAGCAAACAGGCTAATTAGTCGCGGCCGGATCGCAGGTAACAGACTTGAATATGTAGGTAGGGCGTCGGAAACAGTCTGAGAGCCACGGTCGGGTCGCAGGTAAAGGCCTGAAAGACGTGGTCGGGACGCGACTGCAGAGGGAAAAGATGCGATTTACGGCGGCCAAAAGGGACAGCCGAAAGGAAAAAACAGGAAATTATTGCAGAAAACTAAACAGCGGAGTCGTCAAAACTGTAGCTAGGGTTTTACCCCTAGCTTGTGCGAATGAGCACCTACTAGGGAGAAGGGACTCCTTAGTAGCAGTTCAGTAAATGTAAAACAAAAAAGCTAAAACAGGAATATCACTACTCTAAATATGTGCATAAAACAGAAAAACAATATATGAAAAATGGTTTTTTATATTAATGTTACCTCCAATGTGAAGGTTGGTGAAGCCTGTTACGGTGATCCGAGAGGGTCGCTCCAAGCTCCAACTTGCTCCTTCTCTTTCTCCAGTGGTGGAAATGGGCCAAAAGGGGCTCTCAAGGTGAAAGTAGCTCAATGGTGAGCTAGGGTTTCAAGATTTAGTTTGGCAGAGTAAGGGTGCTTTTGATTGTGGATGTGAAATAAGGGGTCTCCATCACCTATTTATAGTTTTTTAGTGGTGGAGTGCTGGCCCATGGTTTTGGAAACCATGTGGTTTAGGGTTTTTTCCTCCTTTTCCTCATTATTTTATGTTTTTTCTTCCTTTTTAGGGGATTTTTGCTATTTTTAGAGGAATTTTGGATATTTTTGGAGGAAAAAAGGGGTTTTATGGCCTTTTGGAGGCATTTCAGGCCTTTTGGAGGCTTTTTAGTGGGATTTTCAGGGTTTTCAAGGGAAATATGGTAGAAAAATGGACAAATGAGCCATGTAGTGGGGTAGATGAGGTAGTGAACACTTTTTGAGTGTTAACACTTGTGTTTATTGATGTGCATGTTATTCTCTCAGATAAGATCCTAAGATCATATTGCTTAAATGATAAAAATATAACATGGTATCAGAGCTAACCTGAGAAGAAGACACTGTGCAGCTGCAGAAGCTAGAGCTTCTTACCCTTTGGGTCTCTCTCCACAATCCATAAGAAAAATAAGGCTAGGATAACTCTCCATTGAAGGGCGCATCTTTCTGTCAAAGCAAAATTTGATTTCGAGCATTTTCAGTTTTTGCTGCGGGAAATTAGGGCTTTTTACAAAAGAGGAATTTTTTAGTGAGCCCGGCATAGGATTTCTCTCCTCATAAAAATCGAAGTTTAGAGACCTAGGTCGATATTTTTGGTTTGGTGAAACTCTAGGAAAGTCAAACCCTAGTTTGACCCCGGGCGTGAAAAAACACTAAAATACTGAAACGAATAAGTTTTGGTAGATTCACTATATCTAGATATTGGAGAAGATTCAGAATCCGAAACTTTCACAGACCAAATGCAAATTCCTGATATAAACTATGTGAAATTTTTAGCCTCAGATTCAATATATTCTAGGAGATATGATTCCTCCAAGTTAGGGTTCTAGCCTCTCCCAGGATTCCTCCCCAAACAGGACACTAGGGGAAAATTGATATATCTCGGGCTACGAAGGTCCAAATTAAATTTATCAAGATTTTCCAAAAAGGGCATGGACTTTAATTGCTGTGGTAAACATTTCAAACCCTGAAGATGAAACAGTGACACATGGAAGTCCGTACAACTTTTCTATGCTGAACAATCCTGAAATAGGTCACCTTGGGAAAAAACTCATAAGTCCCAATTGGTGAAACCAATTCTGATGAAACTTGTGGTGTTGGAACAAGGACAAACGAGGCTACCCCAGTGCAAAATGTAGGACATAGAGTAGTAGTACTTTCATATATACCATAGAAATAGTATCAGGCATTTTTGCAGAATAAATTGGTAAACTAGTGCTTCCTGTTTCAGAAGCTTCCCTCCACTATTTTTAGAAAATGAGTACATTGGACAACTCACCTTGAAGAGTTAAATATTTATATCTAATCAGATCTAAAAGATTCCAGGTTTTGAAAATTATGGTTTCTCTAACAAACCCTAAATCAACTAGCTCCAGAACCAGGATGGACACCTCGAATCGATAAGATCTAATATTTTGTTATTTACAGTTGAGGTCCTCATTTAAAGATTACTAATCACACTAGCTTGATGACAAGCTTAGTGAGGCTAACAAATTCCAAGCATGGAAGTATAAGATCTCACTAGTTCTTGAAGGAAATGAATTGGACACCTACATAAGTAGAGAGGTTCTAGTTCCAGAGGGAGATGAGGCTAAAATCCTTACACAAGAAGAACTTAGTCAAGGCCAAGAAGATAATTGTTGATTCAATCACAGATAACCTTATACCACAAGTGTCTTCCCTAAAGACACTGAAAGAGATGGTTGATTCCATGACCAAGCTACTTGAAGGAAAGAACATAAATCATAAGATGACTTTGAGAAAATAGTTGAAGAATGTGAAGATCCGAAATGCAGAGACTATACAGTCATACTTTACAAGGGTCTCTCAAATCAAAGAACAACTTGAAGTGGAAGGCTCAAGAACGAGTCTACCCACGAAACAAATAAAGATAAGTATTTCATTGTCATTTCATGATATTTTTTGTTATGTACTTGTTTATATTCAGTTGATGTGTTATGCATGATAGAAT
This sequence comes from Pseudotsuga menziesii, assembly GCA_001517045.1. Classification (NCBI taxonomy): domain Eukaryota; kingdom Viridiplantae; phylum Streptophyta; class Pinopsida; order Pinales; family Pinaceae; genus Pseudotsuga; species Pseudotsuga menziesii. The sequence goes on along the minus strand of LPNX011194229.1, from coordinate 82,169 downwards.
GTTTGCATTAATGACAGTATACTACTAATATGCATGTGATGGGTAAGTAGCTCATGGTGTTATACAACTCTCCATTGCTACTTATCTAGAATGAAACCTCTTTGCTGACATATTGGATTAGTGCATAGTCTCAATGTTTTCATGGTAGAGATGGAAGGCATCTAGAAAGTTTCCGTGACATATGGATGAATGTTGTATTGGCTAAAATAGTTGCATGATTATATCTTTATGCATAAGAATTTACCATTATGAATATGCATTATGAAATGTTTCTAATCATGCAACTGGTGCATTTGACTTGTAGGAAAGATTGCGTACAATCACCTACAAGAAAAGAAGGATGAGACTTGTTCCAAAGAACAAGTGATGACAGTTCAAGATTCACTCTAATAATCCAAAATGAAGAATGATGTCTAGGATGCAGTATTGAGACCTGAAGGGAAGTTCGTAGTTCCATCATGCAGTAGATGGAAACATCGTGGGATACAAGGTAGGATTCGTAGCATGAGGCTTCTCGGGGAAAGAAGGAATGCACTGCAAAGAGACATTTGTAACCACCAGAAGTTAAGACACATGACAGGTAGACTAATGTGTGAAAATTAATGAAGGACTTGGATATGATGCACTAGCTTCTAGGCATGGAGGTGTGGAAAAATGCAGATTGAATCTCCCTGGGACAAGGGAAGTATGCAGCGGATATCTTGAAGAGGTTCAGGATGATGGACTGCAAGGCCATGACCACACCTATGGCATTGAACCTGAAGCTATTGAGTGTTGCTTCATCAGAGTCAGTTGATGCCACGATGTATCGTCACATGATTTGTTCCTTGATGTACCTGACGAATACGAGACCAGATATTTGCTTTGATGTGATTACATTGAGACATGTTCACCTGATGGTTGCAAAGCATGTAGTAAGGTACCTAAATGGTACAATTGAGTTTGGGCTCAAGTATGAGGCGAATCAGAACATTAACCTTGAGAGTTATGTGGATTCGGTTTGGGCAGACAATGACATTAATAATAAGAGCACTTCTGGATGTTGCTTTAGTATGAGATCAGGTGTGATCTCTTGGTTTGGCAAGATGGAGTCCTGCATGGCGCTGAGTACAGCCAAGGAAAAATATGTTGCCACTTGCTATTTGGGAGGTAGTACGTTTCTTTTGAAAATTAATATTTGATTTGATTGATCTGACTTGCATTTTTGTATGATGTAGAGAGGAGCAGTGAAGCTCTAGTATGTGATCCAGATCGATATCTCTCGAAAGAGGGAGTTCTAGCATAGCCGGTAAGACTAGTTTTCTGAGCATAAATCCTGGTGAAGCTCGTAGGTTGCTCAGACGTAATCAGTCCTATAGGTTTTCCCTCGAATTTAATTGGTCCTGGAGAAGCTAGCAGGTTATCCTTGGATGTAATCATCCCTGATGTGATTCTATGCTAGAAATGGCCAGAATTAAGTTCTAGTACTTCAGGGAGAAGATTGGTGTTCTCCAGATCGAGGTTCCTTCCAAGAGGAAGTGATGAGTCCGTGAGCCATTCATTAAAGAGAATTTGAGGTCAAAAATGGGCCTCCTAAGAGATGTACTACAAAAATATAAGATATATTAAAATATTTTGAGTTAGGAGGTTCATGGGGTAGGTATATATGACAACTCACCTCTTACACTGCTTTTTATGCACAATATAAATAACTATGGTTGAGTTACTTTTCTAAATTGAATATAAATAAAATTAATAAAATAACTCTACAATGATGTGACTAAGATTCATTGTAAATTCCCAAAAATTATTGTCCTTTAGCATTTATTTGTCTTGAACTTGTAAATGAAATTAAACAAAAAAATATGTTTTTAGGAGTTATTTTTTTAATTTATGTTGACTTTTTCTATTTAGTACATTCCTCATCAATTTAATTTTAATGTGATTTAATTGAGCTTTATTTACATTTAAAATTTTGACAATATTATTATAATATTTATTGCATTATTAGAGTAAATTAATATCAAAATCATAATTTTTTTTTATAAATTCATTTTATTGTAAATGAATGTTATAGTTAAATCTCTTATAGAAAATAATATAAGACTTAATTTATTCTTAAATAAATTATTAAAAAAATATTTATACATTTTGAAAATACTTTTATAATATAAATACTTATCTAAAAAAATTATTTCCACTCCTTGCAACTAAAAAAATTATAAATACAAAATATATATGTAAAAATCAATATTACTAATTT